>JARFJB010001226.1:10000-307500 GCA_036346205.1 Vesta saturnalis
TCCAAAATTTTGGATCAAATCAAAAGTCGGAAAGGTAAAGTTCAGTAATAAATTTACTCGAGCAACAGGTCATTATAATTGGTCTGTGCCTCCTTCCTTTTAGTCAACTTTCACATCTTTCGTTTTTCCCCAAGTCATGTATTCACCATCAAAACTACCAAAAAGGGTTGCAAAACTAGAATTCTTTCAAATACTTCGGTTAAATGGAACGATACGGAGGCTTTTATCATATCTGCTAAGTTGTTCTTTTGCTTTTGTCATTAGAATCTATGGCTTACTAGTGGGAAAATTTAAAATCGTGATTTTCTTTAAATTTAAATTTTTGTCGTATATGTGTCGTATTAAAAAGTTGTTGAGGTAAAAGTTGTTGATAATTTTACTTTCTTCAAGAGCTTTAACAAAAATATTCTTTTTTCGCCCATATTTTTCCAGATGTACCTAACATAAAGTTACATTTTTTAAATAGAAATCATATTTAATTTTAGTGTTGTTAGGTATGGTTGTGTTTTGCCCTTCCACATATACTTTTGTAGTATTTTTTTGCCTAGGGGAAAATTGAATAAACGTATTTGTGGGGTAAAACCTAGAGACAACATCAGGTTATCTATAGGAATAAGTGAGAAACAAAAGACTCTGCAAGTAAGAATCATGCTCAAATCAGATTCTAAAGCATGTTTCAAATATAAATGACGATAACAGTCACAGTAATAACAGTAATAAGAACAGAAACTGGGTTACATTATAGAGATTTTCTTGTGTGGCGACCTTTGGGAACAATATGACTTCTTTACTGCAGTTCTTCCTATAACGTATCAAATAGAAGATGAGGCAACTCAAATCTACGTACTAGCTACTGTCCATTTTGATCCACCGCCTCCGTTAGAAAAAATTTCCAGTTAGTACCCTACTTCAAAAAGGGTTGTACATCGTATTTAAAAAAAAACGAAATTCTAATTCTGTCTAAATATTAATCACTCATAATATCAAATGAATAGAAGTTATATTTTGTAGATGGTTTTTGCAAATGACGAATCGTTTTCTAGTGAGAAGCGATGAAAAATTTACAGAATTTTTTGAATTACTCACTGAATATTCTTTTAACTAAGGTGGTGGGATCAAAATGAATAGCGCCTAGTACGTCGATTTAAGCTGCCTCATCTTCTATTTGATACGTTATAGGACGAATTGCAGTAAAGAAGCCACATCGTAAAAGATGTGGCTTGCAAAATGTTTAGAAGTAAAGGGCCGTCATATAGAAAAACTAAGGAACTTTTAATGTTGATGAGGCAGGAATACTCATAAAAAATGAAATTATTTTAAATAGATAGGTAAAATCAGAATCAATTTCTGAAAAATAAATTGTCATTTATCACTTGAAAAAGATTTTGGAAAACTTTACCTACACAATCCTTTTCTGTGATTGAATGTTGGTTGGCAAAATATTTTTAAAGTAAAGTTCAAATAAAACAAACTTAGTACATTTAAATACTTTTAATAAAGTAAAGACTGAACAAGGAACGAACGGAAAATGCTGACAAAAAACTACGCCATACTCATTCTTAACTTGCACTTTTACGTTAATGTCAATTATCCTAAGAAGCTTAACAATGGTCCCAACAGCAGGTAGTCTCGCCAAGCGCTATTAGACGACCTTTAACGAAGTAACCCTAAAATGCTGAAACGACTTATTTGAATTTTGTTTAAATTATAGTTTTATCTTGGAAGTGTTTTTATTATCCTTTAAATTGTATAAGAAAACAAAAAATTTAACCCATTCTTTTGTTAATTAAGTAGTTCAATAATACAAAAAACATTTTGTTTCCATATTTTAAATTTACATCATCAAAAGTAGGTCCCTACAATAAACACTGATCATTCATTCCCTTAGTAAATAAAAGGAAAAAAATCATTTTTAGTGAAAAATAGTCGTGCACGTCAATTAACTCATTGTTTCGCATTTTTTCATTAAAAATATTGATTACGTAACACGTGGTACATATTTGGTTCACAAAAAGATATCCAATCGAATATATTCACATATTAAGTACATAACGTTTGCAAATGTTTGTTAAGTTTTGGTCGTATAGAAAAATCCACTTCTTATTTAGATGAACGACTAAATTCGAGTAATCAAATAGCAAATTGCTTGCTATCATCTAAAGACTAGACGTTTAGCTAAAAACTATTTGCCCTACTCGTTTGTGACATATCCCTTATTTAAGCCTTTTATATGCTCTCTCTGTATGATGTAAATACATATAATAGTAGGTAGGTTTATGCTAAATGTAGGTACCTAAAAATTTTTTGATGGACATTACAATTTATAAACTCATCACTGCTTATTATATATAATTCTCAGATTGCCACTATTTTGCAAAAATTAACTAACTTAAATTTAGTTTTTTAGTAACTAAAAAAATGTGTTCGGCGAGATCAAAAAGAATACTAAAAATGCTTGAGCACCCGAAAGTTCCTATCACTCATAACATTTTTCTTGCAAGGTATGAGACTACAATGGGGACAAATAAAGAAGAGCAACAGAACCCGTCCTGCACTGAGCCACCGTGGTTTAGTGTAGTAAAATACATCAGAATATTCAGACTGCAATGGGCCAAGAAACTCGAAATTGTCTATGATTGAGTGCTCGTGAATGAATACTATTAACAAGCTTAATAACAACATCAAGAAATGAGAAGGAAATCGTTATTCTATTCTTGCTACGCAGAAAATACATTTTGTCCTGTGTGTAATTGTACGGGTCACTATGTCGCGGCGGGCCGCATTGACTACCCCGAAGGGCTGCACTTGGCCCGCGGGCCGTACTTTGCCCATGACTGCCCTATTGCGTTTTTGAGTTTATTCAAAAATAAGGTCAAATTAAATATTTAAATATTGACTTGTTTTTTATTTAAAAAACTATTTTCGGTTATTTTTATGCAGAAGCTTACATTAAAAAAGCCGTAATAAAGGATTTCAACTTTAATTACAAAAAATGTACTCTGTTAAACAAATAGAGAGAGAAATATTAAATAATTGATTTAAGGATAATAGTCAATACCAACTATTAATTTATTGACGTTATGGTTAATAACTTTTGTAACACCTTTCAATCTATCAAATATTCAATATAATACCTATTTTTAAGTGTCAATGCTGTTAATAAAAATGTTAAAATTCACATTTATATCATTACATAGAAGTTTTTTAAAATTAGTATTTACATTACTTAAAATATTAGGATTCACCATCCAAATATGTAATAAATGTTTAACAAATTAAGTGACCTAACTAACAATTATCACAGTTTAAAGTGGTAAATGTAAGTCATAATATGGCAACACTGTGATAAAATTATGGCATGCCGTGTAAGGCGTGCGTTCCTTATACTAAGTAATGGCATGATTAATACACTTGCAGGAACGACTGTATTTATGGCACACATGCCATAAATCAAATTTTCGTATAGATTTCTTTTCAGGGAGTGTATCGAAACTAGGGTTAGTTTATGCCAATTCTTATAGATGATGTAATCTTAATATACACAGAAACATCAAAGTGCCACAAGTCATGACTTTGTTTGAAGTGCCACAAACATTGTGAACCATGTATGTGTGTGTGTGTGTGTGTGTGTGTGTGTGTGTGTGTGTGTGTGTGTGTGTGTGTGTGTGTGTGTGTGTGTGTGTGTGTGTGTGTGTGTGTGTGTGTGTGTGTGTGTGTGTGTGTGTGTGTGTGTGTGTGTGTGTGTGTGTGTGTGTGTGTGGCGTGTGTGTGTGTGCGTGGTGTGCGTGCGTGCGTGCGTGCGTGCGTGCGTGCGTGCGTGCGTGCGTGCGTGCGTGCTGCGTGCGTGCGTGCGTGCGTGCGTGCGTGCGTGCGTGCGTGCGTGCGTGCGTGCGTGCGTGCGTGCGTGCGTGCGTGCGTGCGTGCGTGCGTGCGTGCGTGCGTGCGTGCGCGTGCGTGCGTGCGTGCGTGCGTGTGCGTGCGTGCGTGCGTGCGTGCGTGCGTGCGTGCGTGCGTGCGTGCGTGCGTGCGTGCGTGCGTGCGTGCGTGCGTGCGTGCGTGCGTGCGTGCGTGCGTGCGTGCGTGCGTGCGTGCGTGCGTGCGTGCGTGCGTGCGTGCGTGCGTGCGTGCGTGCGTGCGTGCGTGCGTGCGTGCGTGCGTGCGTGCGTGCGTGCGTGCGTGCGTGCGTGCGTGCGTGCGTGCGTGCGTGCGTGCGTGTGTGTGTGTGTGTGTGCGCGCGTATGCGCGTGCGTGCGTGTGTGTATGAATTCATCGGCGACGAGGGGGTTTATAACGATTAGTTTTAATATTTCTAAATTATGATTATATTAAGAAACGCCGACAGGCTAATGTAATATTGAAATGTAAATTGTGACATGCAATAAAATTTAGATAAGAATCAGTTTGATACCAGATAAGGATATTCAAAATTCCTTATAATCAATTTAAATACATATCGACCTGCATAAGACGATTAAACAAAAGACCGTTGTCTAATACTTAAATTATTTCTATTGTACTTTTTTGTTAAAAAAAATTGTTAATTGCAAACACTCTATACTTCTAACAAGAAGTAAGTTTTAAAAATGACAACGATTTATTTATAGTACCTTTAGAAAATTGCTTATAACATAACGAACATGCATCATGTAAGTGCATTGTTTCAATTATAGTGCAATTATGGATAAACTTATTATTGTCAAAAGTATTAATAACAATTTTAAAATATTGAAGATAACATTACTAAATTAAAATAATCGATTAGACGTGTCAGTTTGTCTTTAATTGCTGTTTGAACTATTTTAATTTTACAGATGTTTATAGCTTTCAAGTTTATTATGTAAACGTTGTTACCCATTTTCGTGTATATCATATTATATAGCTAGTCTTTAATAATTTGCTACAGTTTTCTTTTACCGTCGCAACGTTGTCGGGATGCACAAGTATCTAAGAGTATATACTTTGTATAAATACACTTGGTACCTATATATATATATATATATATATATATATATATATATATATATATATATATATATACATACAAATCTTATTGGTACAATTTAATTTATATTCCCCGTTTTATCCTAACCAGGTTAATGTACCTCGACGCCTTATACATTAAAAACTCGAAATTACAATTTACCAGTGCCATCAGTACTCGCTTACATTAATATGGTACTTGTGAGATTTCCTTTATGAACAACATATAATTTGCCACTGGCAACAATGCTTAAAATTACCTTCTGCAGACACGTTAACAATTCTTATATTCTAATGTTTCAAATTTGCAAAATGATCGTTGCTTTGCTTATTCTCGTTGTTTTAATATTAATTTACCTTTGAATGCGCTTTTGTTTAATTAGAATGCTTTTTATTTTTATACTTTTTGGGGGTTGCATGCGGTTTTTGTTTCTAAAATTTATGTTTTTTTATGTAGTAAAGAATGAAATGTTAAGTTGCAACACTTGGTGTTTCTGTTTGTGGTATTAGCGCGAATTTGGAATCGATTACTCGAATTTCGGTAAGTTCATTATTATTAATCCAACAATAATAATTGAACGCTTGATTAGACGGATACAATGGCTCGACGTTAGCTCGCGGCGCCCGCGGCGCGACGTATGGACGCACGTACAGGAGAGCGTGTAGGCCTGTCCCTCTCTCTTTCGGAGGTTCGCAAGACGCCACATCGTCTTGCGCTCGCAGGTAAACGACAGGGTCGCGCGAGCACGACGCCGCCAGGTCGTCGGACATGGCGATTCGCGCGTTCAGTAGTATAGTGAGGTCGATCCTAATTCACTTTGTCACTAGAGAAGTAACTAGACCTGAAGTTACTAGAACAATCAGTAGAGTGTAAAGAGGGCGGGTGAAAAGGTAGCTAGAAAAATGATGAGTAGGAATGGTTGGTATCATGGCTAAGTGGAGGGAGGGGTGCGGGTTTTGGCTGAAAGTAGAAATCATAAGTAGAAATGGTCGGTTCATGTCCTGGGTGGTTTTTCGATTCGCGTCTTAGCTAAAAATAATCGTTGCTGAAAATGGGGGTGATGCGTGTTAAAATAGTGCGTAATTAAAAAAGTTACTGGATTTTGAAAAAGGTGACTGGAAAAGCTTTAGAAATGATTGATATCAAGACTAAGTGTGGTACGCGTCCTGGTTAAACGGTATCATAGGTAAAAGTAGTCGGTTTATGTCCTAGGTGATCGCGGGGATCGCGTCTTAGCTAGAAAATGGGGTGATGTGAGTCAAAAGTAACGTGTAACGTTCTCGCGCTAGCCGTGTGCGGTTGAAATCTCAAATACGAGCTTCAAATATGTGAAAGGTAAGCATGGTTCAGATCTTAGCTAGAAATGATTGTGAGAGCATCATCACATTCGCTGTATCACTATAAGAAGTAACAAGGTGTATGTGATTCGTATCTGCGCTAGATAAGAGCTATGTGTATATAAAACGAGTCTTTAGACAAATGTAGGTCTCGTTGATGTCAAGGAGTTCACAGAAAAAACAGCGTCATGATGAAAATACAATACAAACGTCCATTTTTAAGGTGTCTTAAAGAAGGCGGCAAATAGAGGACTTAATACTGAAAATAAAAGTATTAAAGTGGGAATTGTATGAAGTGCAATGGAAATTGAAGAATATACGATTGTCCTAAGAGTGTTTTAATGCCTGCATCCATTTTTAAGGTGTACTCAAGAAAGTAGCAAATAGAAGACTTAATACCTAATAAATAGAAAGGTGGTTTTGGGGAGTATAAAAAAAGCACGTCTACACTAGGGGTATGTGTGATAAAGATGCTTTACGGAATTGTATGATATACATGAAAATTTTCAAACTAAATGAAGATGCTTTACTGAATTAGATGTATATTAATTCAACTGAAGAAATGATGTAGATTTTAATTTTTCAAATAATGAAACGAACGGTATTATTCTCATATTTAGAAAAAAAAAATAATAATAAGCAATAATTCATGGATAAGTGTCAGCTATAACTAAAAATTAAAGATGCAAGAACAAATTACATTTCAGTGCATAGATACTTATCACTAATATTTGAAAAACTTATAAATACTCTCTAAAAATAGAACACTTTATACATAGTATGCAAACGTTAAAATTATACAAGTTACAAATGGAAGGTAAAAAAGTAGAAACACATTACTAAGCGCTCTTAATTGTTTTGCAGTAGTACTATGCAGATACAAACTTAAATTAAATAAAACAGGCTTTTAATTATACTTGTTTTAAATAAGCCAACCAAGTTTTATTTTCATAATAGGTACTTCAGGAATCAAATATCAAATAATGGGTGAGTCACGGGAAATGGATGTTTTTGAAACGCATAGTACTTATATTTATTATCTGTTTATGTAAATATATAGAAAATAGTAGTGTAGCAATCCTACTTCTGGCGCCCTCCACAGTGTTGCCATGTCTCAAGGTCACGTGACCTTGGGACTTTTTCAAGGTCCAAGTTCAGTGACCTTTTGAAGGTCAAGTGATCTGGTCAAGTCAGTTAATCGTCATGTACATATGGTCGGTTCTGTTAAGATCAAGCCAGTTAATCCGTCGTATACGTATGGTCGGTTCAGACCCGCCGCAGCATAGGAAATTTGCATGTCAAGGTCAATTCAGTTAATCCATGGTGTACGTATCGTTAGTTTCTGGTTCACAGAAATTAGCATGGCAAGGCCAAAATAATTATTGTTTGTAAATTATGATTGATAACGCTTGTCTCATTATGTTACAAATCTTTACCAAAATTCTAGTTTCTACAGTAACGGAATATAATCTTTGTGTGCCCTTAACATATGTTGTAAGTAACCTAAATTTGATTTCAAAATAAAAAACGCAGAATTTTTATTAAAGAATGGATTACAGCTGTATGTAGCAGGAACGTAATCAAATTCTTATAAAGACAACTCCTCTGATTTTTGTTGCAAATATACTTATATGTTGATGTAAGCCTAAAACTAGCGCTGAAAATTTGAACCGTTTAAACTATGTTTATATTTTTACAAACTATAGTAACGAAATCTTCACAAAAAAACTGCAATACTATTAATAATTTATGTTCAACTGAAAAGCAATCCTCGCATTTAGTATGTTATTTGTACACATTTAGTGTTAGTTATCGAGTTAACTGTAATCACCTATATGCTCTTAATCAACGATAATCTGAAATATGAATGAAAAAATTGTAACGGACGGAAATGGTGGGTGCCAGAAGTTACTAGACCTGGCCAAAGATTCTATTGTAATCCAGAAACCTTAGCGGTGGGCGGTGCGTAGATTTCAAGAGATTTACCTAAAAGTTACCATCAGCACTACCCACCAAATTCAGCATAAACAAAGAAATACCCAGTAACAAAAAACTAATTCAGCACAAGAAATTAAAAATGGTTTATTCAAAAAAAAATGTGCAGGACTGATTGATTAAAAAAATCAGGTATTTCTACAACAATATCCCCACAGTGGTAGGGTAAATTATAACAGCCAAATAAATATTAGAAATATAAAAAATTATAAAACATAAGGTACAATATTACACCTATTTGCGTTCTAGAGGCAACTTAACGAATGGTGGGACTGCACCAATTTCCCCTAAATGTAGTCAAATCCAAAGAGGTGCGTGATAGTGATAATTGACGCTAAGCTCTTTTTGATCATTAGTCGGTGAGGGCGAGCAGTCCTTTTGTACAATATACTGAATAAACTCTTATGATACGGGCGCCATTGATTCTTACTTAAACCAACGCACACTTCAGCCAGTAAGCTCTGATGCTCTCATTCAGAATCTCTTATTGTCATAAATCCTTACCTTAATCCGCCGGACAACTAATTTCATTTGTTGTCTTTATAATGATTAATAAATTAAACAAATAATTTGCGCCAAACTCACAAATAATCAAATTTTATTCATAATTGCACAGCATCCAAAAACTGCATTACATTGATACCAATTAACCCACAACCTAAGCACAAAATTATTACTTCCCAACCCATTCATATATGCTCAAATTAAGCTGATGATAATATACATGATGTACCTATTATATAAATATATACAACGTGAACGAAAAAAACGTACATCTGCTTCAAGGGTATATTCTACACATAAATTGAAGATGAAAAGTCAGGTAAAATTTTTCTCTAAAATGTATGGCTACAAAGTGGCAGGCCCTCAAAGTTGAATTTTCAAAATCGTTTTTCGCAAATATCTCGAAAATCTTTAAGAATTTTTTTTTTATTATTATTTTTTTTGGTCTTGAATTACAAACAATAATGTATAAGACACGTCAATTGTATATGCATTAAAATTACGTGTACATCACAAACAAGAACAAAAAGAAAACACAAACATAAGTAATTTACAGGAAAGTTTAAAACGTTTGAGAGCAATTAAAAAATTCTGACATGTCGTAAAAACATTTCTGTAATAAATAGGATTTCAATGATGACTTAAAGGTTTTTAAATTATGACACGATTTGATATAATTCGGCAAGCAGTTAAAAATTTTAAGACGTAAAACATTTGGAGAGTAGGCAGTCACATTATATCTTGAAAAGGGAACGTGAAATAAGTTCTTATTTCTTGTATTGAAATTATGAATATCCTTGTTCAGATTGTAAGTAGATTTATGATTGAAAATATATACACAGAGTTCAAAAATGAATACGGACGTTAAGGTAAGTATATTAAAGCTTCGGAAGATATTACGGCAAGATGCAAAATGTTTTTTATTTGCCATAATGCGTAATATTCTCTTTTGCATTAAAAATACAGAGTTAAATGAAGTGGAACTACCCCATAAGCAAATGTCGTAACGTAGACGACTATCTATATGCGCATAGTACACAGATATCAGTTGTGGTCTATTTAAAATAAACCGCAATTGTCTAAAGATATGAGAAATAGAAGATAATTTAGAAGTTAGTTTCTCACAGTGCACTTTAAAGTTTAGTGTTTCGTCTAGATAAATGCCCAAGAACTTGGTATGCGTTACATTACATAAACTCATGTTATTTACATTCAAGTTAACGTTTAATATAGTTTTTTGTCTGTTATGAAATCTAATAACCTGAGTTTTACTAGAATTAAAATATAGATCATGTTTGGCTAAAAAATTCAGTTGTGACCGCATTTATGCAATGTGTCTTGAGAGCATTTTCATCAGGATGTGAAAAAATCATTGAAATGTCATCCGCGTACAAGATGTGATTTTGTGCACTCAGGGTCAGGCTAAGATTATTAATAAACAGGATAAACAGAATAGGTCCTACCACAGAGCCCTGTGGTACACCCATCGTAACAGGAAATCTATCCGAGATACCATATGTAGTATGATTATTTATGGTTTTTTTCACTGCAACGTATTGTTCTCTTTCGCACAAAAATGACGAGATCCAAGTAAGAGCAGTACCTCTGATACCACAGTTTTCTAAAAGTTCTAATAGTTTAGAATGGTTGACGCAATCAAAAGCCCTGCTCAAATCACAAAAGATTCCTACCGGGTTTTCGCATTCATCAATATGAAACATAGTACGGGCATAAAAGTCAAAATACTATCCGCAATGAAAATTATTCCTTTGGTTGATGAAGATTTTTCTGGTTTGATTGGATTGTCTATGAATGGATTGGAAGTATTAGATTTCACATTGTTCCCGTATACATTCTATTTCAACTTGTTTGTGTGTGATTTTTCAGATATTTTGGTGACTTTTTTGGATCCGTTATTCAATTTTCTGCAAATTTGGACCTCTTGGTTGAAGTTGATAAAGTGAAAGGTTTACGAGTTATTTGCAATTTCATCAATCACGGTCAATTATATACTATCGCATCAAAATTTAGGAAGTGGCAGTGGAATAAAAGTCATAGTTGTCATATTGTGATTTTTTATCAGTTTTCATACAATTACCGAATAAAAAGACGTTTGCCAACATTGACCGGCGGCTTCGTGAAAGTAATACATATTATAGGTTTTCTAGTTATTTGGGAAAAAACGATTTTCAAAATTCAACTTTGAGGGCCTGTCACTTTATAGCCATACATTTTAGAGAAAAATTTTATGAGTTTTCGTCTTCAATTTATGTGTAGAGTATACACTTGAAGCAAGGTAGGTTTATATATATATATATATATATATATATATATATATATATATATATATATATATATATATATACATATACCGTGTAAATCCTGTAACTATTGAACAGTTCGTTAGATTATGTTCATATTAGAGCCAGTTTGTATTTTTTTGTTTAAAAAAAGCAATATGACCGACTTACGGTATCACCGGAAATGACATAAACGCTAAAATTTAAAGTGGAACAACCTGAATATTTTTACATTTTGGATTCTACCGCTTCAAATACATACAGTTCATCTACCAAATGTCAACTTAAACGCCATTTTACTTTCACAGAGTGCGCTTCAGGAGCATGTTATGTTAATACAAATGAGAAAATTAAAATTACTGCTTTATTTATAAATTACTATGCATATCGTTTTACTACTACTTGGAAGAGCTATTTAATATACATGGTGGCCCATGTATGTATGTACTGGGAACAGTGAGTTTTAGTTAAAGAACCATAATTTTTAAATTTGATCGTTAACAAGCTACACAAAAGTTAATTATTAGGAAAAATAGTATTGGGGGGTTATTGTACGTCAATTATTTATAATTTAGATTGCACACCAGTTATTTTATATAATCCCAAATTGGCACTAGTATAACCCACCATAATTCGAACAAAATCTAACAACCCGTTCAAACGTTATAGGGGTGGCCCCTATTTAATTTACAATTTATTACCTAGCAGAATATTTCAGGGTTTAAGGCTTGTTGCTGAGCCATAATGTACCGCTGTAAGGAACAGCGAGTGTTTTCTGTAATAGGTTGGAGTCACCTAGCAATATACCTCTTAGCTAGTCAGGGTTCGTTTGCGTTGCATAGGTAAAATGTTTTCTGTAAACTTGACTAATTAACTGCTAGTAAGACCTGTAGAATATTCATATAAGTGCTTTTTTAATACGGGACACCATCTTAGCTTGTAACACACACACACACACACACACACACACACACACACACACACACACACACACACACACAACACACACACACACACACACACACACACACACACCGTCAGAATTAAATTAATTGGTCAATAGAACCTACATTAAAAATAATACATATCCTAATCTATAACAATACTATAAGACCTTAAACATACTTACATACGTAAAATGTTCGGGAATTACCCCGAACTCGTAACTTGTATTAATAAATACAGAGATTGCGGCTGGTTCTGCGTGAGAAGATGTTTATTATGATAATGGCACTTGGGGCAAACTGTCAGTCTCCACAGCTTGCGAGTTATAAAAAAAGACTTGTACACCCCAAGCAAATGGTGGAACTCAAACCAAGATATCAGTCTCAGTAACCTGCATGGTAGTAAGGAAGACTTCTACAGTTTGAGAGCATCTAAGTTTTACCGTGTCTGAACCAGTAGTATAGTTATAGGGCTTCTGACTCTTTGTCACTAGATTTGTCACCAGATTTGGAGAAAGTCACCAGAAAAGTTACTAGATTTCAAGGTCGGTAACATTGTCTATTTCAAGGCGTAGCTGCTAAGTCAAGGTCACGTGTTAGGAAATGTTTGTACTCCAGCAAAGTCAAGGCCACGTGGTAGGTTTGTACTCCTGCCAAGGCCACGTGGTAGGTGTGTAACCCCGCCTCTTCAGGGTCATGCTTGCACGAGTCCTTCAAGGTCAGTAACTAGAAAAGTTACTAGATTTTTGATTGTCCTCAAAGTTATTGTCCTCAGTCTCAAGCAAGTCTATGCATGTTTCAAGGCAAGCAACGTCCCCCTTAAGTGCCCTATTCTGAGAAATCAAGAACAAAGGGGGCTCATTATTCAAAGTCTATGCTTACAATTTTCAAGGCCACACGAGAGAGCAAAGACTGTCTATTGGTCCGTTATTCTAAAAACAGATTGCTATCTCAATTCTAGGAAATCAATAACAAAGACAAAGTCTATTCTTACAAGGTCACACCTCTGAGAAATGAACAAAGACGATCCATTGTTCTGGTTGATTTATAAAAATAGATTGTTATCTAAATACATCTCTTTCAAGAACAAAGGCGATCCATTGCCAACGATTTAAAGTTTATGCTTATAAGGTCACATCTCTGAGAAATGAACAAAGACGATCCATTGTTCAGTTAGAAATAGATTGTTATCTCAATTCTAGGAAAGTAAGAACAAAGATGATGCATTATCAACGCTTCAAAGTCTATGTTTACAAGGCCACATGAGAGAACAAAGACGATCTATTGTTTTGTAGGTTATCGTACACATCAGCTGTATCCTCAAAGTCATCGCCCTCAGTCTCAAGCAAGTCTATGCATGTTTCAATCAACCCCACACCCCCTCAAGTGCCATAAACAGGTGGCCGTTCCCCAAAACAGGTAGCCGTTTCCTAAAAACAGGTAGCCGTTTCCTAAAACAGGGGGTCCGTTTCCCAAAACAGATAGCTGTTTCGCAACCGTTTCCCCCATATGAGAGAACAAAAGCGATTCATTGTTCAGGTCGAAAATAGATTGTTAAATACACTTCTAGGAAATCAAGAACAAAGGGGGCCCATTGTTCAAGCCGACGGTTCAAAGTCCATGCTTACAATTTTTAAGGTAAAAGAACAAAGGCGATTCATTGTTCCGTTATAATTTCTAAAAATAGATTGTTATCTAAACACACTTCGATTCTGAGAAATCAAGAACAAAGGGAGCCCATTGTTCAAAGTCTATGCTTACAATTTTCAAGGCCATATGAGAGAACAAAGACGATCTATTGTTCAGGTCGAGGTATAAAAATAGATTGTTATCTACATCTCAATTCTGAGAAAAATCAAGAACAAAGAGGGCCCATTGTCAACGGTTCAAAGTCAATGCTTACAATTTTCAAGGCCACATGAGAGAACAAAGACGATCTATTGTTATGGGTGAGTCATAGCTTCTAAAATTCTGAGAAATCAAAACAAAGACGATGCATTGTTCAAGCCGATGGTTCAAAGTCTATGCTTACAATTTTCAAGGTCACACCTCTGAGAAATGAACAAAGACGATCCATTGTTCTGGTTGATTTATAAAAATAGACTCTAAATACATCTCTTTCAAGAACAAAGGTGATCCATTGTCAACGCTTCAAAGTCTATGCTTACAATTTTCAGGGTAAAAGAACAAAGACGATTCATTGTTTTGGCTGAGTCGTAGCTTATGAAATTCCGAGAACAAAGATGATGCATTGTTCAGACTGATTAGGTCATCAAACAAGTAAAATGTTTTTTATAAGACTTTATTAACCACAATATACAGATAAAAATCGATTTAAGTAAATATACATATTATGGGAAGTTTGATGTACTTAACATACCTTTGCTGGACCATATAACATTCCTCCAACCATATGTAAACATGCTCATTTCGTAGTGTTTAGTCGTAGTGCGGTTGTGCACAAGTGAAGTCATGAAAAAAAGCAATAAAATCGCTCCTAGATACTTCATGTAGTAACAATATGAATAATAATTTAACATTTTGTTGTTCATGCTGTCAAAATAATGATGGTGGTAGTAGTAGTAGCAAAAATGAAGAGAAACAAGATGAAGGTTATTCCGACTGGTCATCATCATTTCAACATAGGGCTGAGGTGTACAAACAGGCAGCTAAGGAATACTTAATAGATTGTGCTTCCTATGAAATATCGAACGATACGCATATTGAAATTGGGTACAGTACACACCTTAACCTTGTACCAGTAGTGCGTATGGGATGTGGCAACAGCGTGGTATTAGACGTGAAGGAATGGAATGAACTTCTAAGATGGTATTCATATGTAGAAATACAATTTTTCCGATCCCAAGAAATTGAAAGCCAAATTGATTGGTCACATGTAAACGAGGAGGATATAATACATGAGCAAGATTACGAATCTCTATCTAGCAATCTCGGTATTTATTACAATGGGGAATTGATTAAAGGATATGAGAGAATTTTGAAAACTGTGATGATAGAAAACTACAACTGTTGTTCATGTACATTCAATGCCTATAACATAGAAGAACTATTCGATTTGAAGGATATAATAAGCTATAGATTGGAATTTCTTGAATCTTACAATCTGGTGTGTTTCTATGAAAAATTCATACGACAAGTGGTTGACTACCGTCGTTTTCGTGAGAAGGAATTCGGTGATGACGACATTTATAAAGACATTCATGATGTTATAAATGCCAAGTATAATATTAATTCACATAACACTGTATGCTTAATGGAAATATTGTACTATCTCCTGCTTATCTAATGTATAGCATTTACTAAAAATAAAGTTTTTACACGATTGTAGGTATAAATACCCTGCCCTATCCCTCAAGGTGAACAATGATAGGTAAGAAGCGGAAGAGTGCAGGTGGTTTAGTGAATACGCTAATCAATAAACTTCCGGTGGAATTGCATTTTCCCGGTTACCAGTATTGTGGTCCCGGTACAAAATTAGAGAAACGACTAGCACGCGGTGACCCCAGTATTAATCAATTAGATGCGCAGTGCAAACTGCATGATATCAGTAATAGAGACTACCAAGATTTAGAAAGTCGACATAGAGCAAATAAAATTTTAGAATAAAAAGCTTGGGAACGCTTTAAATCGGCAGACGCAACGTTAGGTGAACGAGCTGCAGCTTTAGCAGTCGGTACCACCATGAAGGCAAAAAGAAAATTTGGAATGGGGTTTAAACATCGGTCCAAGAAGAACGGTGAAAGTTTATTGCATGTACGGAAAACAATAGCTAAAGAAATGAAAGCTAACGGAGATTTCACCGACACGATAAAGTCAGCACTGTCAACGGCAAAACGTGTAGTAAAAAGGTTGGGGGGAAAGAAAAACATTAAAGTTCCTAGAGTAATTCCCTTACCTAAACAAGGAGGTGTTTTACCATTTCTTATTCCGTTATTCGCAGGATTATCGGCAATCGGTGCTTTAGCTGGCGGTGCATCGGGAATTGCCAAAGCAGTCAATGATGCAAAAAATGCCAAAAAATTGCAAGAAGAGACATCGCGCCATAATCGTATGATGGAATCGATCGCTGGTGGCGCATTTTATCTAAAACCATACAAATCTGGTGATGCATTATACTTAAAACCGTTTCCAAAAAACTGAGTAGATTACCCGAAAGAGCGTTAACAGATATTGATTTAAAGAAATACACAAAAAATGTACCATACTTTAGGGGTGTTTTTATGAGAGATAGCCTGCCTAAATTACCACAGAAAAATGAATCTGGAATCATCAACTTAGATACTCAAAGCGAACCGGGTACACATTGGGTTTGCTACAAAAAGCGTGGTGAAAAGGTATGGTATTACGATAGTTTCGGTAATCTTCGACCACCAGTTGAAGCGATTAACTACTTTCGGGGATGTAAAATTTATTATAATTATAATCAAGATCAGGAATTTAATAGAATTATTTGTGGGCACCTATGCCTACAATTTCTATATAAATAATCGACATAACCTTAAATTTTCTCAGTTATGTCAATAACATTCAGTTTATACATAGCTAGCTGCAACTTCTACCCACCGATAGAGCTAGATTTGGAGAAGGAATACGTTGTTGGATTGGTGGGATTTTACGGGTGCAACAGCATTAGAAACATTTATACGGGCAACGATAGATTTTATTTTAGAACAAATTCATCTCATTTGCGAGTGATTAATATTCCACACGGTGCCCATGAGTTAGATTAAATTAGTGCTTACTTGAAATCAAAGATATCCACAGAAAAATTTTTCATTAGGGCAAACAACAATACGCTTAAGTGTGAGATAAACAGTTCATTTGAGATCGATTTTACTAAAGAGAGTAGCATTGGCCGCATGCTCGGGTTTGAGCCTAGGATATTAAAAGCGAATATCTTACACACATCTGCGTTAGACATCCAAATAATTAAACACACTAATCTGCATGTGGAGTGCAACATCATAAAGGGATCTTACCGAAACGGTAAACCTGCAAAGGTAATATACGAAATTGACGTTTCCGTGCCCTCGGGCTATCGTTTGGATAAAGTTCCAACCAACACTCAATATTTAGAAATAAACACAGACATAATCAGTAATATAACAATAAAATTGACAAATCAAAAGGGTGAGTTAATAGACTTTGGTGAAAGTGAACCATTCACGGTACGCTTAGAACTAAAAGAACGTGGGTCTGCGAATTAATCACAGGACATCTTCATACAAAAGACCCAATGAACCCTCATTGCAGTTAACATCTGCGGAGAAATACCTTTTAACATCAATTGGATTGAAAGTTCTGAGTGACCAAACCATTAAACGTGTTTCAAAGCGTACATTTTAATAGAATTAATGTATCTCTAAGAAATGTTAAATTTGTTGAATGAAGTTCACTTGCATGTCTATCTCTTTTACACAATGACATGTCCCGCTTACACAGATCGCAACCTGAAATTATTGTATCGCTCTGAATGTATTCATCTAAAATATGTAATGTTTTATTGAACAATGTTTTTTCTTTGTTAATAACGCATTTGCATTCTTAAAAATTTGTAGGAATGTGTAAAAAAATTCAAGCTAATAAAGACTTTCTTTATATAAAACACACAATGCATCAGCATTATTTAAAATTATTTTTAATAACTTTAAAACTTGTCAAAACTACATTGCATAATTAGTAATATAATAATTAATGAAAATGTGTTATGAAGAAAAAGGTTTCGCTATAAATAACAATAGGTTTGCCTTATGTATGCAATTTAAAAAATGCAATATTTAATGTGAACAAGGGATTTTCTTTGTATAACAATGAAAGCATTTATAGTGCCTTCTTAAAAAATATGAATTAAAAAAGCTGTAAAAGGCATAATTAATAACAATTAATTTATAGGTTTGAAAAGAAATTCATATAAAAGACATCATCCCTTTAGTAAATCTTTAATTACTCATCAACCCTCATTGCATCTACACAATGACCGAATCATTAAACATCTTTCAAAACGTACATTTTGATGATGCTATAATTAAATCAGATATTCACACCTATCTTCCGTATGGCTCTTCCAAGTATGGACCTTCCGAAGAAATACGCATTTTAATTCAAAGTCAGGATCTAATTACAGCTACTTATGATAGTTTTCTGTACATAGAAGGTAAGCTGAAGAAAGAAGATGAAGGAAAATCATGCAACTTAACCAATAATTTCCCCAACTTCCTTTTCGAAGAGATTCGTTATGAGTTAAGCGGTCAAAGAGTGGACGTTTGCCGAAATCCAGGCGTAACATCTACACTTAAAGGATATATTTCTTATACGACAAGCAAGAGCAAAGCATTAAGCCATTTGTGGTGGTCACCAAAGAATGAGGAACCATTACAAGTAGAATTCGATGAGGGAAATGGCGAAAAATCATTTACAGTATGCATACCATTGAACCACATATTTGGAATAATGGAGGATTATCGTCAAGTGATCGTGAATATGCGTCAAGAGTTGATTTTAATTCGATCTAGAAGCGATACAAACTGCTACTATGGTGACGTTGATGCGGAAATAACCCTAAATAAAATTCAATGGAAAGTACCACACTTAACCCTTAGTGATGCCGCGAAACTAGACTTGTTTGAAGGAATAAATAAGAATTCTATTATTACTGTTCCATCTCGTCAATGGGATTTATATGAATTACCTGCTTTAAAACAAGCAACCTCTGATATATGGCCAATAAAAACGTCAACGCAACTGGAAAAACCACGCTGGATAATTGTTGCATTCCAACAAGGTAAAAGGTACACAAAGTCTGCAAGAGCTGGAAATTTTGATCACATTAACATCAGGAACCTTAAAGTACATCTGAATTCCGAGTATTATCCCTATGAAGCAATGCATTTGAACTTCAGTGCTAACCAATACATACCTGCCTATCGGAATTTTTTGAACTTCCGATGTGACTACTATGATGAAGATAATACAGATGCGTTATTCAACTACACCGAATTCAAGTCATGTCCAGTATTTGTAATGGACTGTTCTAAACAGAATGAATCCTTAAAGAACTCAACAGTAGACATCAAATTGGAAATGGAATCTCAAACACCTTTCGATAATGGAATCGTTGCCTATGGTCTTATTCTCCACGATGCTATTGTGCAGTACAACCCACTCACCGGAGAAGTGAAAAAATTATAATCTGTATTATATAAATAAAAATGTTGTAATTATTCGTTTAGTTTCATTTCATCCATCAAAGATGAAAGTAGTTGCGCAGAAACAAAAACTTCCAATTCAAAATCATGACTTTGATGAAAAGTCTGGTACTTCAAAACATGGCGATTTACTTCCTAATAGTATACGTGGCATTATATGTGGCCCCTCCAACTGCGGCAAAACAAACGCAATGATTAGTTTGCTTACTGAGAAAAACGGTTTGAAATTTAAACATGTATACGTATACTCCAAGTCATTAAATCAAAACAAGCACAAACTTTTACAGGAAATCCTACTTCCGATAAAGGATATACGTTACTTTACGTTCAGCGTGTAACAACCTTTTTTTGTGGTTGTGTTAAAGAATACAAAATGTTAAGCTAATTAAAATATAAGCAATATTTAAAAAATAACAAGAAAATGTACGAAAAAGTACGGAAAATGTGGTGATGTCGGTCAGGAAAGACCCCTCGCAACACCAAAAAAGCTAATGACGCGCTACCACTCGCACACGCCACTAGTCGAGAATCAAGGACCCGAAACCTTAAATAAAGTAAAAACTTTAACTGGTGGGGTTAGTGAAGCAAACCACCATCCGAAGAGCAAAATGAGTATCCGGTAAAAAAATTTGAATCTAAGGTAAAAAACGAACGGAAACCGTAACTTACCATGACCTGAAGGGACAGTGGGCAGAGAAACCGGAAACGGTCATCGTGCAACTTTATAAAAAATCAAGGCTAAACGCCACTCTACTCGAGAGTATAAAAATAGAAAAAAAAATCCTTTCGGACTAACAATAAATAATCGCGAGACTTGAGGTCGAGAGAGAGCAGTTCAATTACCCTACCCCGGTGGTCTCAAACCAAGCCTCCTAGGTACATAACTCAACTACCACAGTCACGTTCGATAAGTGAGTCAAAATCGGTAAATCCAAGATACTACTATTTTCATGGCAAATTAGCTCAGGATGCTACGTCGTGGAGAATTCTACCCTTCACTAGATTCAGGTTTCATGTTGTTCCACAGTCGTCGTCCAAGACTCAACATAGCCTAACTAACACGCACATTTTATAAATAAATCGAAATCTAGGTGAGATAGCAAAGAGAAAGATGATGCACTCTTACGAACACAACAACCCCCTCTTAAAACTACCAAAACGTCATAATCAGGAAGTGAACTACTCGAGGTTGACACGAGGCGAACCGAAGTCCTCAAGCACCGTCCAAGAATAGTAACACTACACAAATCAGGAAAAACAAAATAACTAAATCAATCAAAAAATAAAAATATATAGAAGCATTACTAGTTTTCTTATCCATGGTTATGAGTTTTACACGTCAAATTAACAATCAGAGGTAACCTCAAAATAATTATCTTCAATTTTACTATTGTAACAATAGCAAATTGTAAATCCAATAAAGGAAGATAATCTGCCTGAGAACTAATGTCCCACAAAGTCGGCAATTCAATCGCACAATGGGATCTAAATATCAACCATCGTGCTAAACAAATGTAGCAAAAATCAAGCTAACAAATGTAAAAAAAATAATTAGTGGTTTGCAAAGCCACAACAATATAAAATAAAATAATGTGCGAAATGAGCACAAAATAAAATTATTTTGAAAAATTATCAAAATAATTAAAAAATATAAACAAGAAAACCAGAATGTAAAAATTCTAAAATCGAAAAATGATTAAAAAGAATACTAAAAAATAAGAACTAATGTGGTTTTAAATCTTTAACATGAAAAACACCTAAGGGTTTATTATCAATAGGGGTGGCCAATCGGTACGTAGTTGGACCT
This sequence comes from Vesta saturnalis, assembly GCA_036346205.1. Taxonomy (NCBI): domain Eukaryota; kingdom Metazoa; phylum Arthropoda; class Insecta; order Coleoptera; family Lampyridae; genus Vesta; species Vesta saturnalis. The sequence goes on from JARFJB010001226.1 coordinate 31,095, forward strand.
ACCACCTCAATAACTTTTGCTTCAATAAATTTTGGAGCTAACTTTTGACTATAATTTTTAGTCGCATCAGATAAAGTAAAATTCTTTTTCCAAACCAAATCGCCAACATTTAATTTCAACGGACGACGTCGCAAATTGTAAGATTTTGAATTTCTTTCGTAAGCTGCATGTAAATTTTGTTTAACATGTTTAAAAATGGGTGAAAGTTCATTTAAATCTTGAACTAATTGTTCACGGTTAGTAATAAATAAATCATCCTCTTTGAAATCCTTTAGTCGACCATAAAAATCTCCAGAAATAGGAACTGTCCGACCAAACGCCAAAAAGGAAGGTGAAAATTTCGTAGACTCATGAATAGTGTTACGAATTCAATTAAAAACAATTCAACATAGAAGAAGTACAATCTAAGAAAATAACAAATGGAATTTACGCCCAAATAACACTAAAATATGTTAAACTTTCGCATCTAAACTACTACCATTAAATTTTAAATTACAAACATGAACAGGACTCTTAAAAATTTGTAAATATTCCATTAAGTTGGAAAAAATCTTAAGCAGGAATACTAACTGAAGTATTAATATTGTCATTATGTGACATAAAAATAAAATAATCTAAATTTGTAATTCATTATTCATTTCAAAGTTTTCGTTAAATGGATTCAATAAATTCTAATGAATCGTTACATAATTTAAATAAATGTATTAACAATTGAATATTGTGAAGTTTATCAATAACAAAACTTAAATATGATAATTGAGATTTACAAAATTCACATCTATCTTTTAATTAATATTTAACTTGGCATCACAAAGCCTATTAAAGGTACTTAAAAAAAACAATAATATCGTTTAAATAAACAAAAAACTGAATGGGATAAATCATGACCTAGAATTGAATCTATAAATCGTTGTAATGTATCATAATCAAATATTGAATGCATTTTTTAATAATTCCACTTACATAAAATGTAATCAAGTAAATTTCTCAATTTAATTTACGTCTCTCACCTTTTGTCAACCCTTCCGCTCCATTTACAATTAAAAAATTTTTAATTCTACTAATAACTCATCAATATACAAAACATCAATTAAATACTTAAAATTTGACATCGTAAAAATATTATATAACTCAATCAATAAATTTCATTAAGCCTAAACACATAAAAATACCAAGCTTAACCTAAATGGTAACACTCCTTAAATCTCGGTCAACTCTTAATAATCAAAACAAAAGTGAAAACAACTAGCATTAGAAACAACAGCAAATCAGGTCCCTTTTTCGAGCCCCAGTGTAACATTAACACAAATGTAATAAAAATCAAATATAAAGTGATTAAGATAACAAAGTAATAAATTATTTCAAAGAGGATGATTTATTTATTACTAACCGTGAACAATTAGTTCAAGATTTAAATGAACTTTCACCCATTTTTAAACATGTTAAACAAAATTTACATGCAGCTTACGAAAGAAATTCAAAATCTTACAATTTGCGACGTCGTCCGTTGAAATTAAATGTTGGCGATTTGGTTTGGAAAAAGAATTTTACTTTATATGATGCGACTAAAAATTATAGTCAAAGGTTAGCTCCAAAATTTATTGAAGCAAAAGTTATTGAGGTGGTAGGTCCAACTACGTACCGATTGGCCACCCCTATTGATAATAAACCCTTAGGTGTTTTTCATGTTAAAGATTTAAAACCACATTAGTTCTTATTTTTCGATTTTAGAATTTTTACATTCTGGTTTTCTTGTTTATATTTTTTAATTATTTTGATAATTTTTCAAAATAATTTTATTTTGTGCTCATTTCGCACATTATTTTATTTTATATTGTTGTGGCTTTGCAAACCACTAATTATTTTTTTTACATTTGTTAGCTTGATTTTTGCTACATTTGTTTAGCACGATGGTTGATATTTAGATCCCATTGTGCGATTGAATTGCCGACTTTGTGGGACATTAGTTCTCAGGCAGATTATCTTCCTTTATTGGATTTACAATTTGCTATTGTTACAATAGTAAAATTGAAGATAACTATTTTGAGGTTACCTCTGATCGTTAATTTGACGTGTAAAACTTATAACCATGGATAAGAAAATTAGTAATGCTTCTATATATTTTTATTTTTTGATTGATTTAGTTATTTTGTTTTTCCTGATTTGTGTAGTGTTACTATTCTTGGACGGTGCTTGAGGACTTCGGTTCGCCTCGTGTCAACCTCAAGTAGTTCACTTCCTGATTATGACGTTTTGGTAGTTTTAGGAGGGGGTTGTTGTGTTCGTAAGAGTGCATCATCTTTCTCTTTGCTATCTCACCTAGATTTCGATTTATTTATAAAATGTGCGTGTTAGTTAGGGTATGTTGAGTCTTGGACGATGACTGTGGAACAACATGAAACCTGAATCTCGTGAAGGGTAGAATGGCCTCTCTTGTTCTCCACGACGTAGCATCCTGAGCTAATTTGCCATGAAAATAGTCGTATCTTGGATTTACCGATTTTGACTCACTTATCGAACGTGACTGTGGTAGTTGTGTTATGTACCTAGGAGGCTTGGTTTGAGACCACCGGGGTAGGGTAATTGAACCGCTCTCTCTCAATCTCAAGTCTTGCGATTATTTATTGTTAGTCCGAAAGGATTTTTTTTTCTATTTTTATACTCTCGAGTAGAGTGGCGTTTAGCCTTGATTTTTTATAAAGTTGCACGATGACCGTTTCCGGGTTCTCTGCCCACTGTCCCTTCAGGTCATGGTAGGTTACGGTTTCCGTTCGTTTTACCTTAGATTCGAATTTTTTACGGGATACTCATTTTGCTCTTCTGATGGTGGTTTGCTTCACTAACCCACCAGTTAAAGTTTTACTTTATTTAAGGTTTCGGGTCCTTGATTCTCGACTAGTGGCGTGTGCAGTGGTAGCGCGTCATTAGCTTTTGGTGTTGCGAGGGTCTTTCCTGACCGACATCACCACATTTTCCGTACTTTTCGTACATTTTCTTGTTATTTTTAAATATTGCTTATATTTTAATTAGCTTAACATTTTGTATTTTTTAAATTTTAATAATTTCATTTATTAGCTTAGTGTTTGGAATCTCCGCTTTGGTGATCTCCGAGTCAAAATTTTAGGGGGTGTGTAACAACCTTTCTTTGTGGTTGTATTAAAAAATACGTTAATCTAAGATCATTAATTTATTTGGCGTAAAATTAGAGGAGTTTTTAATTATTTACATGTAAAACTGAGAAAGGCAACTTAAATTGCATTTCCTAGAACATATATTTTGGGTGTAATATTACATCAATAGTTATAGTTCCCTTTCTTTTAAAAATTGGACTCCGATCATTGTATTTCGCGCAATGCGTGACAACTTCTTGAGGGGGGGGGCACTTACAGAAGCAATTCTGAAAGCCTCTATTTTTTTCTTTACTTGCTGCTGAATGTTAAAGCAGAAGACATTGTTATAATGGTTTTTACTTAATTTTTATATTTGGTGCCATCAGAATTTTGGTGCTAAGTTATTTTTTAATTCATTATATTTTAAGCTTAAGCATTTGCTCTTACCAGGCACTCACGTACACTCATTATAGTACTTATATTATTCCCTTATACTCACTTAAGGCACTTATTTACTTACTTACTCATACTTATATTTTACTTACTTTGATATGGTATTTTCATAAGTCACCATATTTTCAATTTCAAATGGCTCTTAAGTTACTTATTTACGCAAGTTTCTCTTCATTCAAATAATATCATCTTAAAATGCAATTTTAATAAAATAAAACATCAAGAATACAATAAGTTTAGTGGATTGAAAATTCCATCAAATACCTAGTTGATCGCGTTGTCACAAGAATACGCAAGGAAGATGTAGAAACGCTTTCATACTGGTTGACCGTTCCGCATCCATAATTAAACACTGGAAGCTGTCTATAAGAAAATCATTATACTGAGGTATTTATGTGGTGATTTTTAATTTTTTAAGCTTAGTTTTAAAACCTTTTTCTTTCCTCTCCTTAACCATCCATATATTGGGTAAATAAACTTAATTGCATATTGTTAATTTTGATATTTATAGAAAGTTTTTATTGTTCATTATTTAGGTTTTGTTATTCCTTGACAAAGATAACATGGCGCTCGAGAATTCATTTAATTATATATTTTTTTTATAACTTTTTACATTGTTTTTTATTAATTAGAGAAAGGAAAATAATTAAGCAGGAGAGAAACAAGCCGCATTTCATGTGTGTTAACAAGTCAATATAGTAGAATCCTCCTTATATTTAATCTACCGATTGTGGACGAGATGGCATATAATTAATGGTGAAAGGTTAGTATTTCAATTTGTTAAATAATTTGTATTTAGGGAAAACTTTGCCCAACTTCCTTATTTATTAATTATCTGGTTCAGATTACATAATCATAGTTAGGGATATTGCATTTGGCGTTTAATCAATGTACAAATTACATCACCGTATGAGTTTTTATTAAGCTTGAACTTTATTAGAACATTTAAATTTTCTAAAACCTACATCACTACAATATTTTTTTATTATAAGCGATAATCAAGATGTGATTGAGCCGAATTGTGCAAAAGCAAACTCTATCTTTATCTTTGATGATATCGCCTGTGAAAAGCAAAATAACATAAGGGCATATTTTTCTATGGGTAGACATAACGATATTCATTGTTTCTATTTGGGTCAAACTTACAGTAAAATTCCAAAGCAATTAATTCGTGACAATGCAAATCTAATTATATTACTAGAGCAAGATGAATTAAACCTAAAACATATGTATGAGGATCATATAAGCCCCACCATAAGCACGACATTGTTTCGGGATATGTGTTCAAAGTGCTGGATAGATCCGTTTGGGATCACAGTCATAAATAAGGATGCTGAAGTCAATAATGGTCGCTATAGAAAAATGTTTGATGAATATATAACACCTTAACCTGATTTCAGTGGTTTAGTAGTTACTCATCCGTTTAGGTATTAACAGCCAATTGTGCTACAATGGATAATAAGGAGATGATATTAAAGCGAAAAATTATTCAGGCTCGTAAAATAATACAGCAGAAATACAACAGTCTTAAAACTACCCGCATTGATAATGAAAGAACGTTTGAAAGTACTTATAAACCTCTAATAGAACCTCTAACTGAAATAGCGAATAAAATGCATCCTGTTATAAAAACAAAGGAGTCCGTTAAACCCAAAAACCCGCCCTTGTTCATATTTCGAAGAAAGCATGCTACTACTAGCCCGCCACGCTTCGTTTCATCAAGGAACAGTGCTACAAGCCCCTAGCTCAGCTTCCCTATTTTTAAATAAATCCCCCTCCTCGTACACCACCTTTCCTAGAAACATCTGTCGTAGGAGAGATTACTGCCGAGGAAGAAGAACCTCTTAGTATCGCAGGTGATTCCTGTAATGAACCCATTTCTGAAGAATTTCTCGAGCAGTACCACGAATTACCTCGTATATATGTTGATCATATTATGAGGGATCTTGAAGGTGCTTTTGATCACACTTATGGAGTCCACTACGACGCCAAAACAGACAAATGGACAATTGGTAATACCCCCATCACAATTAAAGGAAACGATATGATCATCAATGGTGTCACGTATAAAGGGACTCCAGGTTTATATGATCTGCTTATTATGAATGAACCCGATTTAAATCTAGCAAATTCAAAGGATAGAAAGAATTATAAACGTATTTTAGTAGCTACGAATGTTGCAAGGCGAGATTATGATGTAAGTGGACAGATTCGAGGAAGCCGCAGCAAAAAGTATACACAAATAATCAAACCCTTGCTGTCATCGCCCTCAACTCAGGGAGGTGGAGCTATATTTTTTAAGGAATTAATAAACAGACCGATTGAATATAAGTATTGGAATGACGTTCATGAACTAATTCGTGATCTAGAAGTATTGTGGGCAGAAAAATTGTCTGGAAACACAGGTGCTGTAAATGATATAATATCAATTGTAGAGGAATTGTATGAAGATGGATACATTGAAAGACCAAACACTAGTTTTCTGAACAATATAAATCAGAATGCATTGATGTCGACATATCATAACTAAAATGCCCCTTGATAAATTTGGACGGTCACACGCCCAGTATCAATTTAAGAAATTAACTCCCCAGTTTCAACTTATTGATGATAATCAATTCGATATCGAGAATAAGAGACTCAGCAATGTTGCCAACCCCATAGATCCTCAAGATGCCATCACCAAGCAATACTATTTATCAACAAGGTTGAATTTGAATGGAAACCGTTTGACACAGTTGGCGGATCCGGTAGAAGATGGTGATGCTATAAGTAAAGGATACCTTGATTTTTGTCTGCAAGCAGTTCAGAAAGCTGTTAAAGGAAACTTTAATGCTTATCTAGTGTTGGAGTACAAACTACATCAACTTAAAGAAATTGTGGATAAATTAGTACCATGTCCAAATTACAACTCGTCAATGAATTGCACAAACCCGCAAGAAAAAATTTTAAACGAAGGCGTACAATAATTAAGGGATATGATGACCTCTGGCAAGCAGATTTGGCCGAATTTAACACATGCCAAACAAAATAAGGGTTACAAGTATATTTTAGTAGTTATTGACTGTTTTTCGAAATACTTGTGGACCAAAGGATTAAAAACGAAAACGGGATTGGAAGTTGTCAAGGCCATGCAGACAATTTTCAAAACGGGCCGGAAACCTTCCAATTTGCAGACAGATGCAGGAAAAGAATTCTACAATGACCATTTCACTAAACTAATGCAGCGTTATGGAGTCAACCATTACTCCACCTATAGCACAAAGAAGGCAGCAATTGCGGAACGAGTGATCAGGACCGTTAAGTCTGCTCTATACAAGTCATTCAGCCTACAGGGTAAATATAAATGGATTGATACAATTGACACCGTAACGATGGATTATAACAATCGTAAGCATAGAACTACAGGAATGAAGCCCAAAGATGTCGGTAATCATACAAAGCTAGAGGCTTACACTCACATAAAAATAGTTGATAGGAATCGTTATTGTGTGGGTGACATAGTACGAATTAGTAAGTTTAAAAGTATTTTCGCTAAACCCCCAATTGGTCAAGTAAACTATTCAAGATTGTGAAAGTTTGCATTACTAACCCAACCACTTATATGTTGGAGGACATGAAAGGATCACCTGTACTGGGAGGCTTTTATGAACATGAATTACAGAAAACAAAGTATCCGGGTGTGTACCTTGTGGAAAAGGTGCTTCGCTCCAAGAATAATAAGATATTCGTAAAGTGGTGGGGATTGGATGAAAGATCATGGATCAATAAAGACGATTTATTTTTATAATATAGCTATAAGCATCGTAACTTTTAGATGAATTAAAACCACATAAAAAAATTATAATTATATTTTTTAAATATTACATCATCTTATATAGTAAACCTAAAGTATTTCTATAATCGTTTAAATTACTAGACAGCCATATTCCCGAATCTGGCCCACATGTCCATCCCAAGCAGGAATCACCTTTCTCAATGTTTTCCAAAATCCAGTGGTAAATTTTGTGGTGTTCCTCATTTTCCCACGGTTGAAACTTATAAGTTATATGTAATGTTTTGTTCTAATAATACTTCAATTAAAATACCGAGGCACTTGTAATTAGCATAATATGCTGCTGTCTCGATACATTCACTTATAATAGAGAAAGTGTCTTTATAAACAATATTTTGTACGCTAGCATTTGTACACAATGAATCACCCCATAATAACTTGTATATGTACATTTTAAGGGGTATGTCACCAAGTAAATTCATGCCATCTAAAATCCTATTTACATCATTAGAGGTTAACGAACCTTTATCGGTACACAAGTTCATAAAACTTTTAATGGCATTGTCTAAGCTAATTTTTCTATCAAATAATGTCTTAATAATTACATCATTTGCACACTTTGAGTTTATAGCACACCAGTTAAAACACTCATCGGGAATAATAATATTTTGCAATATATTCAATATAAATGTATAGTTTTCAGGAGAGGTCAAACAACGCTTCAGGTACTTTTTGTAGATTTGATCACTACTGCACTGCAGCTCTTCCTGCAAGCTGTCCTGAAGACTGCTCACTGTTTACTGAAAGTTGTACCCCCAGGGTCTAGTATCAGTGAAATCAAAATTTACTAAGCGTTTGTCCTCATAAGGATTGAGTATGACTTTATTTTGTTTAATGGTAAACACATGATGTTTCTTTGATCTTATGAGATGTTGATAGCGCCTTATTACGCCACCATCAAATAAAACCTGTTTATAATCATTAATCGTGGTCTGCCTCACGCTTGCTTGCGTAGAACCCTTTGATTTTTTTACAACCTTTTCATCAACCGCGTAAGCATACATTTTTGCACGAAGTCCTACAAATTCAACCATAATTTTTCCATGATTTTCATCTTTCATTAAGCCGGGGACCTTTTTATTTACTAATGGGAGCCCAAAGATATTGTCGGGACTATAATCAGATGTATCGAATTTATCAATGTCCTCTTTAATACATTCATAGATATCGGGAACCGAAAAGGCGTATATGAGACTATCCGTATCCGTGTACAAGAGCTTAGCACTATTATGGAACTTAGGTAGCGTGTAACCGTAATGAAAATTATATAAAAAAGTTTTTGAAACGTCTAAAACACTGAATCCTGCATATATAGGTTTATTGAAATATACTTCAAGCTTATTCATTTGAATGATAAGCATATCATTGTCAAATATTGTACAACTATGAAAATTTGGTTTTCATATGTAAGCACGAGCACCATAGCGACCCTCCCATTTTGTTACTAAACGTATATCCTTACGGTTACGTACATTTTCCATTAGCTTCCCGAAAACACTATTAATCATTAATTTATAGAAATTTTTATCGAATACATTTTGAGATTGCTGACGCATGGCTGTATTTAAATCTATATATTTTTTTAACCATGGAGACTGTTTAAAACGTAATATACGGTGTACTTTTACCAACTTCAATCCATATTTTAAATATACTTTTAAATTTCTGTAATGAATTACATAATTACGTTTTGGATACAAGGTAAGCAGTAATTTTTTCATTTTGGAATCAGGTGTGGGTGGAACCATATGTTCGGGTGCCAGCGGTAGATCACAGTGACTCTCATGTAATTCCATAGGATAGTCTAAATCACACTCGACTATATAACCGATTTCCGAATCATCAGGATGGTTTATTAAATCTAAACTTTTAAAATTAGCTTCATCAACAAAAGAAAAATCGCCAAATGGTAGAAATTCTGATATGGCGGCTCCATATAAATTATTCACGTCGTAGTACATTAAATACACACTTTCGGAGGTGGGATCAAATTTTTCCCCCATGTACTTATTGTTAGCTTTAGCATACCGATTTGAACATTGAGCTACACCACCTCTAATCCCTCTTTCAATAAACATTAGCATATCAATGTCAGTAAATAGTTCTAACTTTACTTGTGTAATTTTAAGCATAGCATCGAATGCTAAACCGGGAGCTGTATAATAGTGCAGAGGATCAAGCTCGTAAATACTTAAACAAGTTTGCCGAAAGTTCTCGAAAATATCTGCTAAAAGTAGAACGTCTGTTTTTAGATACAAATCCGAGTATTCCCCTAACGATTTAATACTAAATTTGTTCCAAACGTTAACCGCATGCGCAAAACTCTCATCACTGATTCCCTCATTATTAGGATGACTGAAAAATGCTTCTTTGGGAGGGAGCGTGTCTCGTTTAATTTATCCCACGTATCAACATACTCATAAGGAAACACACCTTTGCGAACTACTAGAGAAAATTCCTCCTCATTGTTGCAACTAGCGCGGGAAATAATTTTTTTACTATCCTCCAAATAGTCTGACAACTTTTCAATACTACTGCTCATAAATCTGAAAGAGTCAATAAATCTAAACTTAATTTTGGTGCTTTCCATTACCTTCGTACCTTTGTTTATGGGTAGCAGTGAAATCAAACCGGGAACACTAGCCGATTCTCTAATGATGAAATGAGAATCGTAACTTGATAAATTATGGAATACAACTGGCAGAATGTGGGAGTCTGTATAGTTTAGGTTACATGACTGGTGCGCTGCCCCCCGAAATGCTCCTGTAAGATGATTATGGTCTCTAACTTTTATATCAGAATTAGTAAATGGTTTCCGACAAATGTGACAAATCGTGGCGCTTTCAAATTGCTCAACCTGACTGAGACTTAAAGTAGCCATTGGAACAATTTGATTTATTATTTCGGTAGCCCAATGTGCAATACTTTGAAGCTCGTTAACAAACCATTGAATGCAATCCTTTCCCCTATAAAGCCTAAATCGAGATAAAGAATCATCATATGAACACTTCAAATAGTAAGCAATACTGAAAGGTGTGTGTTTGGAGTGAAATAGAGTATTACCTTCGATACCATTTGCACACTTCTCTAAAATACTTTCTAAATCGGCATAAATGACAAATGGCACCTTTTCTTGGAATGCGAAATTTTTGAACTGTAAATTCATTTCCGCTTCGGTAGGCAGCCTAGTAGAGCATTGATTAAGTTGCTGACAGTGAGAGGTATGTTTTTGTAGAAGGCGATCTCAAGAAAAATGGTTCAAGCATCGGTAACAAATAAATTGCTTGCGGTTGAAATTCGATATTTGTTTTGAAAATAAAGCTGACATATTTTTAACCCATGTGAAATGGTATACAGTATCACCCCCAGCCTGATCAGAAAGTATTAAAAGATTTATGGGTTCTCTATCGCTTTGCTGATTACTCAATACAAAGGGTACAACTTTTTTTACCATTTATGCAGTACAAATTAATTGCGAGGTTGTTTAGATTCTCAAATTTTTTTACATCATCCAGCTGAATGGGGAAGTGAATTGAATCAAAATTCAAAACGTCTAGAAAATGAGGATAACTTTGAACTCTTTCCGTATGATATTGCGCGGGATATAATGCCGAAACAACGGCCCACAGGAATCAAAACTCATCGTTATTTTTAACATTAACAACAGCATGCTTTACTTCTGTGAAGCGTGGAACTTTAACATAAGTTGAACAACCACCTCTAAATGGGACATAGCTACTAATATTTACTTTTAAATGTAAGACTTCATGTACTGCCCAACCGGAATCCCTTTCGGAAAACTCCTCTAATTTTATCCGTAACTTATCATACACGTTTTCATTGTACCAGACACATATATTGGTTGAAATATCAATAACGCAATTTTTTGTGGCAAAAGTCTTCAACTCAATACTATGATTTTGGGGTTGCATAAAATTGCAGCCTAAGACCACATTTACCTTTAGCATAGATTGCCTTAACATTAATTTCACCTTACGTGCAAAACTATTATACGTGTTTAGTAAAAATATCAAAGGGTCCTTAATGTTTGACATATTGATTATAATTCCTGTTAGCAACCTACCATTAAAAAATGAGTCTAGGGGGTACCAACGTAATTTATGCATACCTTTTTTATTGACAATTCCACTACCAACTTTCTCTGAAGCGTTCTTTAACCGTCTCAATCTAACCAGATAGCACTTGAGCAATGCTAAATTGTTCTCAAGCTTAAGCAGACTTTCATTGGTTTCATAATAAATTGTATGTTTAATTATATCTTGCAATAGCTTGATATTGGTGTTAACTATACGGATGTGTCTCGAAAATTCCTCTTTTGTTTTCAATAAGGGAACAATACGCTTTGTTAAATTAACCATCTCACTACTACTTGGCATACTCATAGCTAGCAATATGAAGCACACACGTAATGAACTTTTAACAAATTGCTCTTCACTACGGTTCTAGTCACGATTGTAAAAATATGATGCACAGACTGGTGAGCAATAATAGTTACTCTTTACGTTTAACAAATTGCTCTTCACAACGGTTTACAATAAAACTTTTAGTCAGGATTGTAAAAATATGATGCACACACTGGTGAGTAATAATGGTTGCTTTTTACTTTACGTAATTTGTTGTTGTGACGATTGCAATGTATCGACTGACGTGGGACTGTTCTTTATCTATTTATATAGAGATAAGTTCGGGTAAAGTCGGATAAGTTCAGATCACCTTTTCAGAAGCTACGACTCAGCCAAAACAATGAATCGCCTTTGTTCTTTTACCTTGAAAATTGTAAGCATAGACTTTGAAGCGTTGACAATGGATCACCTTTGTTCTTGAAAGAGATGTATTTAGAAATTATTTTTATAAATCAACCAGAACAATGGATCGTCTTTGTTCATTTCTCAGAGGTGTGACCTTGAAAATTGTAAGCATAGACTTTGAACCGTCGGCTTGAACAATGCATCGTCTTTGTTTTGATTTCTCAGAATTTTAGAAGCTATGGCTCATCCATAACAATATATCGTCTTTGTTCTCTCATATGGCCTTGAAAATTGTAAGCATAGACCTTGAACCGTTGACAATGGGCCCTCTTTGTTCTTGATTTTTCCCAGAATTAAGATGTAGATAACAATCCATTTTTATATCTCGACCTGAAAAATAGATCGTCTTTGTTCTCTCATGTGGTCTTGAAAATTGTAAGCATAGACTTTGAAGCGTTGACAATGCATCGCCTTTGTTATTGATTTCCTAGAATTGAGATAACAATCTATTTTTAGAATAACGGAACAATGAATCGTCCTGGAATTTCAGAAGCTATGACCCAGCCAAAACAATGAATCGCCTTTATTGTCTCGTGTGCCTTGAATATGATAAACATAGACTTTGAAGCGTTGTTCTTGATTTTCTAGAATTGAGATAACAATCTATTTTTATAACTCGACCTGAACAATAGATCGTCTTTGTTCTCTCATGTGGCCTTGAAAATTGTAAGCATAGACTTTGAACAATGGGCCCCCTTTGTTCTTGATTTATCAGAATCGAAGTGTGTTTAGATAACAATCTATTTTTAGAAATTATAACGGAACAATGAATCGCCTTTGTTCTTTTACCTTGAAAATTGTAAGCATAGACTTTGAACCGTCGGCTTGAACAATGGGCCCCCTTTGTTCTTGATTTCCTAGAAGTGTATTTAACAATCTATTTTCGACCTGAACAATGAATCGCTTTTGTTCTCTCATATGGGGGAAACGGTTGCGAAACAGCTATCTGTTTTGGGAAACGGACCCCCTGTTTTAGGAAACGGCTACCTGTTTTTAGGAAACGGCTACCTGTTTTGGGGAACGGCCACCTGTTTTGGGGAAACAATTGAGGGCACTGGGGGGGGGCGTGGCGTTGCTTGAAACATGTATAGACTTGCTTGAGACCGAGGGCAATGACCTTCAGGAATAGATGCAGGGGGGATAACCTAAAATTGACGTGGACAATCAACAATCTAGTAACTTTTCTAGTGACTTTTCTAGGATCGCCTTTGTTCTTGAAAGAGATGCATTTAGATAACAATCTATTTTTATAAATCAACCAGAACAATGGATCGTCTTTGTTCATTTCTCAGAGGTGTGACCTTGTAAGAATAGACTTTGAACAATGCATCGCCTTTGTTATTGATTTCCTAGAATTGAGATAACAATCTATTTTTAGAATAACGGACCAATAGACAGTCTTTGCTCTCTCGTGTGGCCTTGAAAATTGTAAGCATAGACTTTGAATAATGGGCCCCCTTTGTTCTTGATTTCTCAGAATAGGGCACTTAAGGGGGACCTTGCTTGCCTTGAAACATGCATAGACTTGCTTGAGACTGAGGACAATAACTTTGAGGACAATCAAAATCTAGTAACTTTTCTAGTTACTGACCTTGAAGGACTCGTGCAAGTATGACCCTGAAGAGGCGGGGTTACACTCCTACCACGTGGCCTTGGCTGGAGTACAAACCTACCACGTGGCCTTGACTTAGCTGGAGTACAAACATTTCCTAACACGTGACCTTGACTTAGCAGCTACCCCTTGAAATAGACAATGTTACCGACCTTGAAATCTAGTAACTTTTCTGGTGACTTTCTCCAAATCTGGTGACAAATCTAGAGACAAAAGTGGATCAGGATCTGTATAGCTATACTACTTGAACCCACTATTTAAATAAAATACATATCTTTTTTGTGCTGCTTCATTTAGTAATTGTGCTTTAAATACACGCAAGGGCTAATGTCTAATATTTTATTATACCATTAGTATTACATAGATATGGGATTATTCTTAAAAATTAGCTAAGTTCGCCGCGCTACCTTGAAATAGGTTTTCAATTCTTCTTCGCCCCTGAAGCTGTACCGCATGCATATTTCTTTATCCAACTCCGGATCAGTAGCATGTTTTCTAATACACACAAGACAGCATCTTCAATATAGTGGTGTATACGCGGAAAAAATGACTTGCGTCTTCTTCTTCTTTAAGCTAGATTTTGCCTCTATACAGCATACAAGCTCTATCTTGGCTGAATTACCTCTGTCAAAAAGAAGGGTTATAATAAAATTAAGTATACCGACCTCTTTTAGTCTTTGAATTTTTACCGATGAGGACCTGCCATACTATCACATAAGACGACTTTACATGCAGGTTCTGTCTCGGATGAACTGTTGAAAAGGGGTTTTTAGATTTATAAACATTCCCCTAGGGAAGATATTAGAGTGTAGTTACGGAAACATTTTGTGTTGTGACCGGCAGATCTTTGCGATATCATATCTCATATAGGTAATATTTCGCGACCCGAGACTTTCAGCGAAGGCTGTTTTGGCGATCCCACTCTAACCCTCTCCGAGGATAACCGAGATTGTAAGACAGGTGTAGGGCTGCGCAACTTGCTCTCGGAGCTTTGTCTCTTGTCGAGGGTCCAATGGCGGAAATTTTGAATTTGTATCTCTATTTAAGTCTCTGCAGGTTATGGCTGGAGATATGAATCTGTATTACAATAAGGGGTATAACACTAACTTGTAAGACAGATGTAAGGTTTAGCGACTTACTTTCAGGCCCTCGCTCCTCGACCAAAAATTTTAATTTGTTTGTGACGCCATCTATTAGGGAAGTCTGAACTTCTATTGTAATAATAATAAGGAGGCCTTATGCTAACTTATAAGACAGACATAGGGCTTCACAACTTACTTAACTTTCAGGTCTTAGCCCCTGACCCCTTGACGGGAAATTTGAATTTGTATTTGTATCTAAGTGTTTACATTCCGATTACCTATTGCGAAAAATTTGAGCTTGTATTCTAATAAGGGACCTATTGCTAGCTTATAAGACAAAACATAGGGAACTGTGTTAGGTCTACGCCCTCCTGTAGTGGCGCTTGTGAAATTTGAATTTGTCTCGTCATCTAGTTGTGTATGGCCAAATGAATATTTTCTGCAATAATCAAGGCGGCACCATCTAGCGTTATATTTGTAGGACTAATCAGGAGTCTTGCTTGTGGCACCATCTGTGTATTTTTTAAACTAGCGAATGTTTTCTGTAGTAGAAACGACGCAACCTAGCGGTATATTTATAGGACTAATTACAGCGGCAAGTATTGAGGAGAAGGACGAGTTTCAAAAAAAATTGTAAGTCCCGTATTAAGGAAGATCTTATATGAATATTCTACAGGTAATTAG
The DNA here is from genome assembly GCA_036346205.1 of Vesta saturnalis. Taxonomy (NCBI): domain Eukaryota; kingdom Metazoa; phylum Arthropoda; class Insecta; order Coleoptera; family Lampyridae; genus Vesta; species Vesta saturnalis. The sequence continues at coordinate 46,700 of JARFJB010001226.1, forward strand.
TAAAGTTTACAGAATACATTTTATTACCTATACAATGCAAAAAAGTCCTGATTAGCTAAAAAATATACTGCTAGGTGTTAGTCCATACCCAGCTAGATGGCTCCAAAAACAAACTCTGTCTTACAAGTTAGCATTAGAAGCCCCGCACTATCTCCCCATCAAGGGCCTAACACAAGACCCTGTCTTATGAGGTAGCACTAGGGTTTCATACTATTTGCAATCAGGGGGCACAGGCCTACACTTGACTTATGAGATAACATTAGGGTTCTTACTCAAATTTCAAATTTCCCGCGCAGGCCCAGGCCAAGAGCTAGTTCCTACACCTGTGTTATAAGAAAGCGCGGAGCAGCTAACGCCTAAGAGCCATTTCCTACACGTGCCTTACAAGAACCTCCATTAATACAATTTATCAGTGCGGCACCAGGCCCAAGAGCTAGACCCCACACCTGTCTTACAAGAACTTCCATTAAAACATTGTCAAACCCCTGCGGAAGTCCAAGCCTTAGGACGCTTTCTCAAGGTAAACAACTTTCTCAAGGTCAAACCGAGGTCAGCCACGTGGTAGGCCGTGGGAAATCCCCAAGGTCAAATGACAAAAAGTGAAAGTGGTGCGCGTCTTCTAATATATATATATTATATATATATATATATATATATATATATATATATATATATATATATATATATATATATATATATATATATATATATATATATGTATATACAGAAAATTTATTTTAATAACATTTTTTTAAGAATACGCCGATTCAAGTATTTACATCTGAGACAAGAAAAAGTTGTGAATCAAAATCTTATCACTAATAACAAATTGATAACTAAGTAATTTAAAGTAAAAATTTCCTTTAGTGATGTTTTAAAGAGAAACAAATGCACTATCGAATAGTGAGGTAAAAGTAATATGTTCTCATTTAAAAAAAGTTACGCAGAACGGCGTAACTCAGAAACAATTGCAGATAACAAAAATTCAAGTATTCCCAAGTGTGGATAAAAATTACATAAACAATTTTTCTATTGAACAATTTTTCCTAAAATAAATATTAACGACAATAAATCGCCGTCTCCATACTTTTTAATAAGCCTGTATATTTATATAATAGGTACATCATTCATGAAACATCAACATATAAGTATATTTACAACAAAAATTGGAAGAGTTGATTATTTTACGGCTACATAGAGTTGTTATCCATTCTTTAATCAAAATTCGGTGTTTCTAATTTTGAAATCAAATTTAGTTTACTCACAATATAAGTTAGGGACACACAAAGATTATATTCCGTTACTGTAGAAACTAGAATTTTTGTAAACATTTGTAACATAAAGAAACAACTGTTATCAATTATAATTCACATACCATAATTATTTATAAGTGTAATTAATATTCATTATTAGAATTATGTAAAGATACATTAGGCATTCTGTGAATTTCTAATTTTAAGTCCAAAAATTATATACTGTTACAAATGTTGATAAAGTCGAATGTAAATATTGATTCCTCTCATTATGTCAACGTAAATGAAAGTACTCAAAGCAAATGGCATATGTTATAGGTAGCACTCACTTCTCATATCTGATACTAAATCAAAGCAAACAATTGTGTAATAAAAATCAACTTATTAGAATTCCGTGACGTAAATATGTGCCATATTTTGTATTCAAAAGCTTTCATTGCCAATAACGGAAACGTTATACGAACCAACTGATAAACTCTAGAATACTTGATTGTTTTAGCTATATTAATTGCGATAACCATAAATTAGTAATAATAATCCGTAATATTTTGATCATTATTTGTTTTATTGAAATAATAATTTATTTACTGTCACTAGCAATATTCTGGATAGATCTTGTTTTCTGTCACATGAAAAAATATATGACGAAAAATAAAACAGTATATTTTGTAAAGGTTCTCAATTATTCCTTTTTGCAATGTTCTCACCTTCAAATACATAAACGTTTTTCTTGAGAACTTGAATAACAATTTTAACTTAACTTAACCTTCACGCCATTCCCTTGCAGGGTAGGCAAAACAATCCCTGCCTCTTATTTATTTTTCATTCACAATCTTTCTCCATGCTTTCCTGTCTACGCATACCTCCCTAGCTTCCGCAAGATTCACACATAGTTTCTGACATGTCCTTTTATTTTTACAACTCCTTATCTTTCTTTCCTTTATCCTAAATTATACTATATGCAGCCAAGTTTTACGCGGCCTACCAGGCCCGGCCTTTCCCCTAACCTCACCCATATATATTTGTTTCGTTAATCTTGCGTTGTTCATTCTCTCAAGGTGACCAAACCAACGTAATTTACAACTTTTATATCTATCCACCATCGTCTTTTCCTCACCACACTCCGTCATTATGCATTCATTTTTTATCTTGTCCCTTCTCGTTTTACCACATGCGCTTCTCAGGAGTCTCATACCCACGGCATTTATTTTTCTTTCGTGCCTTTTTTGACATACCCATGTCTCACTTCCATACAGTACTGACGGGACGAATATGCCATTATAGACTGCTCGTTTCGCAGCTAGGCTCATGCTTTCATTTCTCATTATCGTCCACATACTTCCAATCACTTTCCTTCCAGCACTGATCCTTCGTCCAATCTCGCTCTCAATTGTACCATTTGCAGTAAACATTCTACCGAGATATACCAGCTCGTCCACATGCTCAACAATTTCATCTTGCAGAGTAAATACTCTACTCTCCTTTCCACCTTCCCGATGAAACACCACAATCTTAGTTTAGTTCACGTTTACCTTTAGGTCCATGCTCTCACACACTGTATCAAACTTCCTCAGAGCGGTTTGCAGCTCATCCGCACTGTCACTTAATAAGACTGTGTCATCTGCATACATCAGAAGTCGTACATTTACGTCACCAACCATTACACCATTTGTATCGGTACATGCTAGTCTGAGACATTTATCCATGCATACATTGAATAACCACGGTGACATCACACAGCCTTGTCGCACTCCTTGCTCAATATTAAAGTATTCACTCACACCTCCTCTCACCCTAACACATGCCCGACTACCGTTGTATACTGCCCTTATTCCATTTATTAGACCTTTATTTACGCCATATTCATTTAATATTTCCCTCAGCTTCTCCTATTCACTCTGCCATATGCTTTCTCCAGATCTACAAACGCGCAGTACAACTTCCTTTTTACCTTTAAACACTTTTCGATCACCTGCTGGAAAGCAACCATCTGATCGACACATCCTCTCCCTGGCATGAAGCCACCTTGCACATCTCATATCTTAGTTTGTGTAGTTTCTCGTACTCTATCAATCTGTATTCTTCCAACTACTTTACCAGGCACCCTGAGCAAGCTTATTCCTCTGTAGTTCTTACAATCACTCTTGTTCCCCTTACTCTTATACAATGGTACAATGATCGCGCACTTCCAATCCCTAGGAACTTTTCTACACATAAGGCATACATTGAATAATTTACACAATCTTCGTATAAGCTTTGCACCACCATACTTGATCATTTCACCAGTGATTTCATCTACGCCTGTTCCCTTGCCGTTTTTCAACCTTCCTACCGTTTTCTCTACCTCATTTATTCCAATATCCTTCTCAGTTTCATTCATCATTTCTTCTATATTCTGCTTATTGAACCCTTCAGTCTTATTTTCCTCACTACTGTACAGCTTTCCGAAGTATTCTTGTCAGCATTTCCTCACTTCACAATCGTCCCATACTATTACGTTTCTAGTATTCATTACTCCTGCAGCGCTCTGTTATGGGCCACGTTTTGTATTTTTGACCCATTTCCAGAAGAGTTTTTTGGTTCCCTCAAAATCATTCTGCATTTTCTCTCCTTCCACAGCCATCACTTCCTCTTCACTTATTCTCACTGCCTCCTTCGCTTCTTTGTTTCTTAACCTGTACACCTCACACAATAGCTTCTTCTCAGTCTCATTTTTTAAAGCAATCATTGCCATGTACGCATTTTTTTTCTTACATACTACCTTTTTTACCGACTCATTCCACCATGCACATTTCTTCTGTCGACCTACAGTCACTCTTCCACATATTCGCACTGCACAATGGACAACAGAGTTTTTCAAACTTATCCATGCACTTTCAAAGTCAGTGTCTTTTATTTGTTCGTTCCACACTATTTCATTCGCATTCAACTCTTTTCTCACAGCATCTGCGTATTTCATTCTCGCACCATTATCCACTAGTTTGTCAACCCTAATTCTGGACGTTCGAACTACGTTTACTTTCCTTCTCCAGACCCACTTTTGCCCTAAACATACTATCGATATAACCAAAAAGTGGTCCGATCCACACTCCGATCCGCGCATTACCTTTGTGTCTTTCACCAGGTTTCTAAGCCGTTCATCATACACTATCAAGTCTATCATACTTTCAGATTCACCTCTTTACCATGTATACATATGCACATTTTTATGTTTAAACCACGTATTGGATACAAACAGGCTTCTCTCCACACAGATGTTCAGCAGGTGTTCACCGTTCCCATTGACTCTTTGGTCTCCGAACCTTCCTAGAACTCGTTCACTATGTTCTCTCTGTACATCCACCCATCCGTTCATATCCCCCACTATAATCACTCTTTCGTTTGGCTTACATACGTTCAACACGTTCTCTACTTCATTCCAGAAGTTCTCACGCTCCTGGTCTCTTTCTCCATTCACCGGTGCATAGAATGCAATAAGAAAAATTCTTCGAAGCTCCACTTTCATTCTAACCCATATCACCCGGGGAGATACCAATTCGTACGGTTTAACACATCTTTCGCTCTTTCACTTATGATCATCCCAACTCTTTTTGCGCATGCACTTCCGTCTCAACTCCTGACCATAGTACCAAGCTGCCATCCACCATCTCCACAGCATCCTTCCCTTTGCGCTTTGTCTCCGATACACACAGAATATCAAGGTGTCTTTCGTACATTACATTCGAAATTTCAAATTCTTTACCATGCATACCTCTAACATTCTACATACCGACTCGCCATTCATTCCTTGCACAGTCGTCATCAACGGGGCCTGTCTGTTTCGACCTTGACCGCCCCTTGTAGCCAGGTCGATTCGAGGCAATTTTATTGTTTTCTTGAGTAATACCATAGCGAGCAGACCGCTTACTGGCCAAACCGTGCCCCGGACGATGTAGCATTCCCTACTAACGGTATCGTCCTACTACCGGACAGTTATTTGTCTACTATTACGACATAAATATATATATATATATATATATATATATATATATATATATATATATATATATATATATATATATATATATATATATATATATATATATATATATATATATATATATATAATAGATCGTACACTTACTGTATGAATATCAAAATATACATATATACATGTACTTTTTTTCTTATCTACCTTTCAATCACACCACGCGTTCCAACCGTACTGATCTATAAGCGATTCCTGGTTCCGCGCCCCTCACCGGAACTTGCTGGTATTTATTAGCGACCAAATGATTCAATTATTCTTTATTTATTTATTTATTTATTTATTTTTTTTAGCTTTTCGAGTTATAGTTATTTCAATGTCATTTAATATTTATTTATCAAATCAGTTTTATTATCATCGCGAGCCGTGGCAACTTAAATAAATATTTTATTAGTTCTCTATGATTCATTGTTATTGCAGAAATGTTTACCTGTTCGAGTCCAATCCTTAGACAAAAGGTTTACGTTTGCTTTATAATTTTTTTAAGTTAAAGTTTTAACAATCACATGGGTTTAATAGAGCCGCACTTTTCGTAAATACTGGAGCAATTCTAAATGTTATCTCGCGCCTATTTCAACTAAAGAGCATTTTACTGTTTAGATTATCATTATCTTTGTTTATTATTAATATTCAAACCGCTGGGTATAAAAAACCTGTTCAAACGCTTACCCTTATTTGATTGATTTAGAAGTTGTCATTTAACATGTATTAACGTGTGTTTAACTGAAAGCATCGAAATAAAGCTAGTTATTTAACTTAAAGGTACGATAATCTTTTGTTTAAATTTTTACTACAAAAAAAATTTACAATTTACCCGATTTCTTGTTTTATTGTTTTGAAAATAAAAGGTATTTGAATTCAATCGAAGAAAGTAAACTTTTGGAGTAAAACTTCTTTAAATTTCTTATTTAGTTCAATTTTCTATACATTTTTACTCTGACATACTGGTGTGTCAGCTTATGGTAATCAACGGTAACTCCAATGAATTCAATCCAATAAACCTATTTATGCCCGCCCACGTTATAAAGCGCTGTTTAAGACATAGCTTTATGGCTATACTGTTCCTCCTTATGTTATTAGTGAAATAAAATCGCACTATCTTACTAGTAAAATAATAGTAGATCATTATGTAAGACGTGTAAGTTGATAATTATTGAGTCGCCCCGACTGCAAAATTGAGTGAAATATTGATCAACTGACAGGTCGACTGCAATATGCTACTTTATCTTCAAGAATCTAATAAGTATCCTTCGGAGTGATGACTGATGATAAGTGTGCGTCATTTTGACAGATTGTTTCTATCTTAAATTTTCTATCAAAATCACATTGTTGTAGCCCCATTAGTAGTTTCAACTTCAGTCTCATTATTAGGTTGAAATCAATAACGCGGCAAGGCGTATACGATTTGAAATACACAAATAAAAGACAACTTAAACTGTCGCAATTGACAGTAATAATGACAAGCTTATTAGTCTCTTGAAGATAAAGATACTTTATTTTGCTATTCTTTTCAATAAGAGGCGATTTCAGACTTTGACGTTTACAAATAAAGGTATAACAGGCATGAAAATGTCAAATAAGTCATTAAATTAATTTTTTTCGTTAATAAGCCAAGTTTAGCAGTCAATCATTAAGCATTGTATCCAACTCTTCCATAATAAGGCTTTATTGAACTCCCCCTCTTTATGGTCTTACATGCTAAGCTTGCTCGCTAACAAACCGGGCTCCTGCAATAAAGCCTTGAATTATGGACTTGATATATAAATAGCTATAATACACAATTACCATAGTTGGCCAGATTTTGTATAAAATTTATTGAATGTAAAACTGGTATGTCTAAGTAACACATTAATAAATAACTTGGAAACTGAAGAGAAACATTTGTTTTCGATTCAAAAGTAAAAGCAATAGAAGACATATCCTTTTATTCTTAAAACTCCTTATCTTTCTTTTTTTTATCGTACATTCTACTGCATTCAGCCAAGTTTCACACGGCTTACAAGGCCGGGCCTTACCTTCACCAGCATAAATTCGTTTTCTTCTCCGCACTGCTTCAGTATACACTCATTCTTCATCTTATCCCTTCCCGTTTTGCCGCACGCGCTTTTCAGGGATCTGATGCCCACGGCATTTATTTTACTTTCGTCCTGTTTTTAACATACCCATATCTCACTTCCATACAGTACTGATTATAGGTTTCTCGTTTCGCAACTGCGCTCATGATTTCGATTTTTATTATCGTCCACATACTTCCAATCCCTTTCCTTCAAACATTGACCCGTCGTCCAATCTCGCAATCCATTGTACCATCGGCAGTGAACATTCCACCCAGATTTAACAACCCGTCCACTTGTTCCACAATTTCATCGTGCAAGGTAAATACTCTCCTTTTCGCCTTCCCGATTTAACTCCAAAATCTTTGTTTTGATCATATTTACCTTTAAGTCCAAGCTCTCACAGACTATATATCACTTCCTTAGAGCAGTTAGTAGTTCATCCGCATTCCCACTTAATAAGACTATGTCACCTACATACACCAGAACTGGTACATTTACGTCACCAGCCATTACGCCATTGGTATCGGTACATTCTTGCTAACATATTTATCCATATTTACATTGATCAACTACGGAGTTATTATATAGCCTTGTCGCATTCCTTGCTCAATATTAAAATATTCACTCACACCTACTCCCACCCTAACACATTCCCGGCTACTGTTATACGCTGCCCTTATCACGTTTATTAAACCTTTAACAATTCCCATAGCTTCTCCATATTCACTTGATCAAATTCGTTCTCCAGATCTACAAACGCACAGTACAGCTTCTTTACACGTACACACTTTTCGATCACCTGCTGGAGGGCAACCACCTGATCAACACATACTCTCCCTGACATGAATTCACTCTGCACGTCCAGATCTTAGATTGGGTAGTTTCACGTACTCTACCAATCAGTACTCTTCCAAATACTTTACCAGATAATCAAACTTATTCTTCTGTAGTTTTTGCAATCACTCTTGTTCTCCTTACCCTTATACAGTGGTATAATTCAGATAATCTTTGTGTATGCTTTGCACCTCCATATTTTATAATTTCACCAGTGATTTCATCCGCGCCTGCTCCTTTACCGTTTTTCAACATTCCTACCGTTTTTTATATCTCATTTTACCCATTATCCTTTTCAATTTGATTCACTAGTCCTGCATTCCCCTTAGTAAACACTTCACTCTCATTTTCCTCACTCCGAGACATTCTTGTCTGCATTTCCTCACTTCATAATCGTCCCACACTATGTCGTTACTCCTATTCTTCACTCCTGCAGCGTTCTGCATTTTCTCTCCTCCACAGCTACTACTTCCTCTTTAGTTATTTTCACTGCCTCCTTCGCTTCTATGTTTCTTAATCGGTAGGTACACCTCATAAAATCTCTTTTTCCCAGTCTCTTTTTTTTTTTGGAGCAATCACTGACATGTGCGCATCCTATTTCGTACGTACTGTCTTTTTATCGATTTATTCCTACAAGCACATTTTTCTTTGTCTACCTATAGTCGGTTTTTCACATATCTGCACGGCACAGTTGACAACACAGTCTTTCAGGCTTACCTATGCACTTTCAACGTCATTGTCTTTTATTTGTTCATTTCACACTCCATTCACATTCAATTTTTACTCACAATATCTGCATATTTCAGTCTCGCATCATTATTTACTAGCTTATTCGTCTTAATTCTGGACGTTCGCACTACGCTTTCCCTCCCTCTCCAGACCAACTTTTGCCCTAAACACACTGTCGATACAACCACACTACGACGCGAGCATTACTTTTGTCTCTCACCAGGTATCTAAGTCGCATTAGATACAAATAGATTTACTTCCACACGGATGTTCGCCAGCCATTCACCATTCTCATTGACCCTTTGGTCTACGAAATTTCGTAGAACGTGTTCGGTATATTCTCTCTGTACTCCCATCCATCCATTCACTCCTCCCAACATCACCACTCTTTCGTGTGGCTTACATACAGTCAACACACACTCTATATCATTCCTGAAGTTCTCACACTCTTGTCTCTTTCTCCATTCACAAGGTGCATATCATGCAATTAGAAAAATGTTCGAAATTCCACTTCCACTACCCAGGAGATACAAATTCCTACTTTTTTCGCTCTTTCACTCACGATCACTCCAATTGATTCAGCGCTATGCATTTCTGTCTCAACTCCTGACCATAGTGCTAGACTATCATCCTCCATCTCCACGTCATCTTTCCTTTGCGCTTTGCCTCCGATACACACAGAATATCAAGCTGCATTTCATTCATTACACTCCCCATTTCGAATTCTTTACTATGCATACCTTTAACATTCCACGTACCAACTCGCTATCCTTTCCTTACGCTTTCGTCAGCAACGGAGCCTGCCTCTATCGACCTTGACCACCCCTAGTAGCCAGGTTGATCCGAGGCATTCGTACTGTTATTTTTAGTAATTGAATTAGCAGGCAGACCGGTTTCGAGCCAAATCGTGTCCCTGGCAATTGAGCATTCCTTTCTAACGGTATCGTCCCACTACCGGTTAACTCTGACACTTATTTTCTTACCGCCCCGACAAGAAAGGAAGTAAGAAGTAGAAAATAGAGACAGAGACAAGAGAGATATAAATAAAATAAATGTGTATACTTACGGTATATACAGGTATATATATATATATATATATATATATATATATATATATATATATATATATATATATATTATATATATATATATATATATATATATATATATATATATATATGTATATATAAAATTTTAAATAGTGGGTTTGGAGCAATAATTAGCTAAGTTATACGCTTTTCATAACTTTATTTCAAGTGTTTGAATGTTAATGCATTCATTTCCAAGAACTAAAAATTATAAAAGGTAAAAAGATTTTTTTAGTTAATAGTAAGTTAATTAAATATACTTACATTCCTGTATGAGATTAGTCGTTACTGTAGTTGTTTAGAACGAATTTCTTAGACATTATTTCTTTTCATAGAAATTTTTACCGTTTTAATATATGATTTGTCAACTTGAAGTGTATGATCTTTTTAAATTATATCTATTAGGTTATTGTTTGTTCTTTTTTTGATTATTTAGATATATTGGAATACCCTATTTAAGTTTGTTCTTTTTTTGTATAAATGTTACACCGTTGTTAAATATTTTGTGTTTCGTTGTGTTATTAAAAAAATTTTATTTTTTGTCAATTTCGAATAGATATGCATAGATAATATTATGGTTATTTAAGTCTGTTTTTTTTTTATTTATACAATTTTCATTTTCTGATATTTATGCTGTTTTAAGAAATTAACGTTTTATGTAATTTAATTCTGTGGTTAGTATTATTAGTTTTATTTCTTGAAACAGATTACATATCAGGATATGAAAATTGCATAAACAACAAAACAGACTTAAATAACCTCAGTATTATCTATGCGTATCTTTTAGAAATTGACAAAAAATATTTTCTTTTAATAATACACGTTTAAATCTACATGACACACAGAGATTAAAAAACATCGAGATGCTAACTTAAATTGAAAGTATATAAAAGAAAGAAAATATAAATTTCTCAAAAAGAAAGCGCAAAAAAGTATTGATATTTAACAGAATTGTTAAAACAATCCCCACCAGTATTACTTAGCTTTCTTACTCTTCAGAAGCGGAAACGCCGTGACAAGACCACAGCCCGACCAGTTTCGTCTTTATTGCGACTTATCAGGAGCGGGTAGATCGGTCATGGAATATCTCTACACTGAACGTAATATATGATGGCCACAAAAGAAGACGATAAGTAAGAGATACGAGAAGCGCCATCTGTATAACATGAGTGGGACCTCTCATCCAACTGGTAACATTCTAACGTATACAAAAATAAGAAAATATAAATTTCTCAAAAAGAAAGCGTAACAAAGTATTGATATTTAACAAAATTGTTAACATAAGCCCACCAGTATGATTTAGCGTTCTTACTGTTCAGAGGCGAGAATGCTATGACAAGACCACCGCCCGACCGGTTTCCTCGTTACTCCGACTCATCAGGAGCGGGTATATCTGTCACGGAATATAAGAAACAGAAAAGGCCACGTATTTCATTCCCTCCCTAAGGGGGAGGGCGGGCTGCTCAAGCTTTCCGAGCTCCTTCAGCCACAATCATGGATACCCAGCAAACATACATACATTACGTATAAATGCATGGTGGGCCTATGGATGGGTGTGCTCAGGCAAGCACCAGAAGGAACGTAGTTAGGGTTTTGATGGGGAAAATACTACCCCAGCATTCTCCTTGTGGCCGCACATGGTGTGCATATACGCAGTGACATTGCCGCTACATGTGTATGAGGAAAACCCCCTGAAAAAACCTCATACAACTACACACACCCACACCCACACCTACACGCACTCACCCACACACACACCACACACCACACACATACACAAACACACACACACACGCACCCACACACACCCACACACACACCTACACTCACACCCACACCCACACCCACACCCACACCTACACCTACACCCACACCCACACCCACACCTACACCCACACCCACACACACACCCTCACCCACACCGACACACACACAGACACACACACCCACACACCCACGCACGCACGCACGCACGCACGCACGCACGCACGCACGCACGCACGCACGCACGCGCGCACGCACGCACGCACACACACAGACGCACACAGACGCACACAGACGCACACAGACGCACACAGACGCACACAGACGCACACAGACGCACACAGACGCACACAGACGCACACAGACGCACACAGACGCACACAGACGCACACAGACGCACACAGACGCACACAGACGCACACAGACGCACACAGACGCACACAGACGCACACAGACGCACACAGACGCACACAGACGCACACAGACGCACACAGACGCACACAGACGCACACAGACGCACACAGACGCACACAGACGCACACAGACGCACACAGACGCACACAGACGCACACAGACGCACACAGACGCACACAGACGCACACAGACGCACACAGACGCACACAGACGCACACAGACGCACACAGACGCACACAGACGCACACAGACGCACACAGACGCACACGCACACGCACACGCACACGCACACGCACACGAACACGCGCACGCGCACGCGCACGCGCACCGCACTCGCACGCGCACGCTCACGCGCACGCGCACGAGCACGCGCACGCGCACGAGCACGAGCACGCGCACGAGCACGCGCACGCGCACGCGCACGCGCGCGCGCACGCGCACGCGCACGCACACGCACACGCACACGCACACGCACACGCACACGCACACACACACACACACACACACACACACACACACACACACACACACACACACACACACACACACACACACACACACACACACACACACACACACACACACACACACACACACACACACACACACACACACACACACACACACACACACGATTAAGACTGACAATGTTGTCATTCCAGCGTTTTTACGTTTGAATCGATTGTGACGTGCCTCCTCTATAGCTCAGTGGGTTCAAGTCCCAATCGAGTTAATCTTTTATTGCATATAATTTAAAAGTTAATTTTAATATAAATACAGTTCATCATATGTATATATATATATATATATATATATATATATATATATATATATATATATATATATTATAACAGTAAGCTAGTAAAGCAAACCGGACGTTACATAGCAACCATTAAAAACATATTTTAAACCCAATTTGTATCGACCTTTATTAGGAAAGGTATTATTTATTAAGACATCTACACTAGGCAGCGGTCGCAGAAGAAATGTACCTTATTCTTTCATAAAGCTTTCTGTAACTATCCAGAACGGGTCGACGGCGAGTTCTAATGTATCGTTAATATGAAACATATGTTTTGTGTATGTCTTGTTTTTAAAGTAAACTCCTCTATCTCTCAATGATTGTATAAGTTTGTCGGAAGTCCCATCTAGCACATCCTTCCTTCCTGACTGTTTTTAAACAAAAATTTAGGGTTAAAATTTATGTAATTTTGTTTAAAAAATAAATTAAAATATTTGCACAAATAGCATCGTATTGCATTGGGGCTTTGATACGATTCTTTTATACAACCAAATACTAAAATATTATTAAATAAATATATATATATATATATATATATATATATATATATATATATATATATATATACCTGTATGTACCGTAAGTATACACATTATTTTATTTATACCTCTCTTGCCTCTGTCTTTATTTTCTACTTCTTACTTCCTTTCTTGTCGGAGTAGCAGGAAAATAAGTGCCAGAGTTAACCGGTAGTGGAGCGATACCGTTAGAAATGAATGTTGAATTGCTAGGGGCACGATTTGGCTCGAAACCGGCCTGACTGCTAATTTAATTACTAAAAATAACAGTACGAATGCCTCGGATCGACCTGGCTACTAGGGGCGGTCAAGATCGATAGTGACAGGCTCTGTTGCTGACAAAAGTGTAAGGAAAGAATAACGAGTTGGTACGTGGAGTGTTAAAGGTATGCATAGTAAAGAATTCGAAATGGCGAATGTAATGAATGAAAGGCAGCTTGATGTTCTGTGTGTATCGGAGGAAAAGCTCAAAGGAAGGATGACGTGGAGATGGATGATGATAGTCTAGCACTATGGTCAGGAGTTGAGACTGAAATGCATAGCGCTGAATCAATTGAAGTGATCGTGAGTGAAAGAGCGAAAAAAGTAGGAATTGGTATCTCCTGGGTAGTGAAAGTGTGATTTCGAAAATTTTTCTCATTGCATGATATGCACCAGTGAATGGTGAAAGAGACAAGAGTGTGAAAACTTCAGGAATGATATAAAGAGTGTGTTGACCGTATGTAAGCCAAACGAAAGAGTGGTGATGTTGAGAGGTGTCAATGGATGGGTGGGTGTACAGAGAAAGTATACCGAACACGTCCTAGGAAATTTCATAGACCAAAGAGACAATGAGAATGGTGAATGGCTGGCGAATATCTGTGTGGAAGTAAACCTGTTTGTATCTAGTTTTTTACCTTTTATAATTTTAGTTCTTGAAAATGAATGTATTAACATTCAAAAACTTGAAATAACTTAGTTAATTATTACTGCAAACCCACTATTTAAATTTTATATATATATATATATATATATATATATATATATATATATATATATATATATATATATATATATATATATATATATATATATATATATATATATATATATATAAAATAAAATATTTTAATAAACAGGTATATTCTATAAAAGCTTGATGGAATTTCAAGAAAATAAATTTGGATAATGAACAATTAATAATATCTTTGGATGTCATTTCTTTATACACAAATATTCCTATTCCTTTAATAACGATTATCTTAAAACAAAACTGGAAATTAATTAAACAACACACACAATTAGGCATTAACCAGTTTATTGAAGGAGTAGAATTATGTTTACAAATTACATATTTTAAATATTTGGAAACATTTTATCAACAAACATATAGTTGTGCGATGGGATCACCTATTTCTGCTACCGTGGCTAACCTAGTAATGGAATGCTTGGAAGATATATTTTTTGGACTAATTAAGTTTCACACCTTTATTTTATTCTAGATATGTGGATGATATTTTAATGAGTTTACCACAAAAACAAGATTCAGGGAGTTCTAGGTATATTTAATAATTTTAATTCTAAATTACAATTTACAGTTGAAATTCAAAAAGATAACCAAATTCCATTTTTAGACACGATGGTCGTTCGAAAAAATAAGCAAATCTTAATCGATTGGTTTCAAAAACCTACACATAGCTGGATGTCTTTGAATTTTTATTCTAACCATCCTTTAGGCTACAAAATTAATATCATTATTAATACTATTGGAAGATGTTTGAAAATCGTAGATCCAAATTTTCGTTCTAAACATATCAAAAATATTATTATTATCCAAAATCATTAATTTTGCAAAAACAATTAAACAACAAATTCATTTTTTTATAATAATTTTTCTATGGATAAGAAACCTAAGGAAAATGAGAAAATTACTTTTATACCCCTTCCTTATAACAATAAAAAATGCTTAATACATAAATCACTTAAAAAATTTAAACTAAATCCGCTTTTTTAAATTAATAACAGATGTATAAATTTAATGTCCAAGTTAAAATCAAAAATTTCGAAAAACAACATAACTAATACTATTTACCAAATTCCTTGTGGTTCTTGTGATAATGTTTACATAGGAACATCTTTACAACGTTTAAAATACAGATTAACACAACATAAATCTGATGTTTGTCTTAAACCTAAAAGTCCTGCTCTAGTTAAACATTCAAACGATTTAGGACACATCTTTCAATATGATAATACAAAAATCTTGGATGTAGAATCAAATTTAAAAACGTTTAATTTTAGAAATGTTACATATAAGAATTAATAACAAAATTTCTTGTAACAGTAAAAAAGATTTAGAAAGCTTACCAATAAATTATAATAATATGTTAGAAAATTGAAAATAGTAACCTTGTACATTATTTGTCAAAGTTGTCATTTTTTAATATTAATTTCGGTTCTTTATATTGTCAAATTTCCACTGATGATGAATATAACCGTCTTCGAAATATATGGAAAATTTTGATAATTGTTTTTATTGACACACGTACCATAGTGAAGAAAGTAAAGGAGGAAGAAAATTGATATATATATATATATATATATATATATATATATATATATATATATATATATATATATGTGTGTGTGTGTGTGTATGTGTATATATACGTAGGGTGTATCCGGATTGAGTTCACAATAGGAATGATGGACCAAAAATGCTTGTATTGGAATTTCATATTTTGGGATTCCTCTTCCCAACAAGCAATTTTATATTTTATAAAACGTTTTAGATAGAAAAATTATAAAACAACATTACTCTCAGAACTGTTTTCAATGCGTTTATACGACAGTTATAAACGTAAAATTGGCACCGTTTTATAAAACACTTTAGCGTTCGTTAATATTTTGTAAAGCCTTTAGCAAACATTATAAAACAATTTTATAAACATTTCGGCAGATCTTAAAAAAACTTTACATCAGCATTATAAAACAGTTTTATTGAAGTTTTTTATACTGCACTATATAATATACTTGAGTATTTCTTATATTATTTTTATAAAATCACTAAAAAATAGTTTTATAAAAGTTTTATAGTAGTTTCCGGTAACCGTTATAAAATAAAAATGCAACAGGAAATAACAATAAAATAAAAAAGTTATTTAAGTGTATTCCAAAAGCTGCTAGAAGCAATTTTGTATTAGACACAGAAAAAGTATAACAAATGTATGTACAATAAGAGGGATGAAGTTCGAAGCCATTTTAGTAATTTGACTTCTAGAGTTATATTGTTTAAAGAGATTGCTTGTGATTACTAGAACTAAAATTTTTACTGCAAAGGAAATTTTATCGTGAAATGTATAGCATATTTATAAGAAATTTTAAGCGCGCCCCATATTTATTCATGTTTTAGGAAAAACTTTTAAATCCTACAAAAATTAACCTTGTTTATTTGATTATCTTCTACCGAAAGACTTGCGGCAATCTATTGCAGGCATCATTATTTTATAGTTTTTACGTATTTACCAGCTGTAAATATTAATATTCATGCGATATTTTAGCATTTTCAACTTGGCCTATGTTGATGTTCCAGAATGCTGACATTTTAAAATGGCGCCTCTCTATAAAATAATTTTGTATCAGTAGCAAGCTTTTTAATGCATTTAAGCTACTACACAATCTTTATAAAACTATTTTGTTTTAAAACTGATTGTAGTTCGATAGGGCCGGACTGCTTTTAAATCAGTATATATCTGTTCTTGGGAAGTGTGACCTATTTTAAGCAAGCAAAAATAATATCTTTTCAAAAATATGTGTATCTATATGTAGCTCTAATAACAAATTTGTACATAGGTGAATAAATATTCCTTATCTGCTAAACAATAATACTTCTGTAAAATGATTTTCTTAAATCAAACAAGAAAAACGCAATTAAATACGGCCCTGTCCATTTCTTTTTAACCTGACTCGCGCGGTCCCGGGAGCAGCTCTGTGGAACATGTGGTTGTTTTCGTAGATCGCGAGTGTTCGCAACTTTATTGCTAATAGGCAACTTTTTGGTGACTCTTATAAAATAAATTACTTACTCTTGCTACATTTTATCGTTTTTATGACGAATCTGTTTTTATCTAGTGGTAAATGTACCGGTGTAATACCGGCATAACCTATAAAACAGGTGACACGAATTTTGCTGTTTTTTTGTTGTTTTAGTCTAAACTTTTAGACAAAATGGCACGTAAGTTATTCTAATGGTGCATTATACCTATTTCAGTACTTACCTATATTCTTTAATTGTTATTAATATTGTCTTTTACTGACCATTTTTTAGGTATGTTTAAGATTGTGCAGACCATTGAAAAGGGCGTGAAACAGCTAAAAATAGTACCTTCGGCATGGGTTAATAGTAACCACCTTTTTTGGCCAAAAATGGGGGCTGATAAACTGGTAGGGAATGCAAATTCTGGACCAGAAGCGGATTGGTTTACCATGACGTGTAAGTTAAAACGAAATCATTTATTTAGCTATGAAATTGCTGAAGAAGAATTGGAAAGAATGCTGGAAAATGAGGACACAGAACAAGAAGACATTACCCAAATAAAAAAGCGCTCAAAAATGATGTTGCCAAAGACTAAACCGAGTCAAAATGATTTTAATCGTTTGGCAGATGAATGTGTGGTAGGTTATATTTACAAGTTTAATACTTAATATTATGTAGTTTCCTATCATTATTTGGATTAGTAACACAAACTAGTTGTGGGTATTTTGTATTGCAGGAGGCGCCTTTACAGGAATCTGTGGAGACACCTGCAACTGGAACTGCGATGCCTACTGAGGTAATTGATTATGTGCCACAATCAGATTCAGAAAATTATTCTTTCCAAATTCTACCAAATGATGAAAATTTGAGTTCAATTTTTGAAGCACAAACTGTCGCATCTTTATTGGATCCCCAACTGAATGAAAAAATAGACAAAATAATAGCCGACCAAGATACTATAGTTCGAAAGCAGCAAGCTGGCCAAGAAAACCAACTAAAAATTATGCAGCACCTTGTTAAATTAGAAGTAATGTTAGATAGTATGGCTAGTAATACTTTAGTTAATAATAGCTGTTCATGCAAAAATGCAAATCAAAACTTATTATCAACAACCAAAGAAGATATTTTCTTCGATCCAATTGACACTTTAGCAGATTTGGAGAAACTCTAAGCCAAATTGGCAAATAATAAGACTGATACGGAAGACTACATACAAACGTTTAGTTATGTGTGTGGAAGAAAAGGATCTGGAAATGGAATAAATAATTGCTATATACTGGTAGACAAAATATTTTTTCGAAAATTTATGACATTGTGCTCCTGGACTGGAGGCGCCAGAGATGACAAAGAAAAAATTCCATTTAAAAGTTTTAAAAACATTATCACCCTATTCTTCAGAGTGGTGAGGCTGTCGGACAATGATTTTACCTTAAAAAATTGTGAAGAATTTTTTAAAGGTATAATTAGAAATTCGACAAAAAGAAATCAAAGTGTCCTACCTAGGTGTTCAAGAAGCAAAAGAAGACCTACTGGCCTTTCTTACAAGGTAAATAATGAAAATATGTATATTTCTTATTTAGTTAACCCTTAACGGATATTCTGTAAGACACTATTGCAAATAAATTAAAATATTTTGTGGTTTTTTATGTGCACGTAGGTAATCTGCTTTGTTTTTCCAGACTAAGAAAGGAAACAAAGATACACAGCAAAACAATAACAGTATTGCAGATGAAGGAAATAAAGGAAACAGTCAGGATGAAGAAGAAACTAGCAGCAATAATGTAACTTAATAATGAAATAATCTATAGTTTCTTTATTTTATTCCTTTTTTAATTTCAGAACATTGCTGAAAATTATGATGCAGCATCAGAGGTTAGCAGTGAGGAAAAAGAGGAAGAAAAATAAAAATACATTCAGAGTTTACATTTTTGTATTGCTAAGTTTTTTAAGTGTGCAATAAAGGAGCAAAAACGGTCTCATTTTTATATTCTATTGCTATTATTTTGCGCTTGATATTTTTAACTGAGTATGACTTTAATGGTTTTTGACCAATACAACGAGATTTAAAAATATTTAAATGGGATGATTTTATAGGAATCTCAAAAATGTTTTCCAGAACACTGACAGCAGTTCCACTAATAAAGAGAGTGTTGTTTATTAATAAGGCATACTCCATAAATACAATTTCGCCATTGTGAGTAAGAAACCATTTATTAGCATTATCTGCAGACAGTGAAAACCCTTGAAGCTCTATTTTAAAGAAATATCCTGTATCATTCTTTTTTTTAAGCACAGGAAAACGAAAACAGTTAATATTTTGTGGACTTTCATTTTCGCATTGCATAATTTCACTCATTCTTTTTGCAACTTGTGCCAGTGGCAAATTTCCATTTCTTAATAAGTTTTTAATTCGATAAAGTCGATTTTCAAAGGGATATGCTGTAAAAGTCGGTAAAGGTCTTCGCACTTCATCAACCAAATGTGTTAGATTATGAACATTACTAGTAATTAGAGAGCGGATTTTATGCACTATAAAATGCCGAATATATTCATATATATATATATATATATATATATATATATATATATATATATATATATATATATATATGCACTTAAAACCTTAAAATATGCATCAAAAATGCATTATTAATTCAAAATATGCATAAATATTGAATCTTCTGTTTACCTGTGTTAATTCCAAATTATAACATTAATATATAAAAAAAGTATATGTGCTTGTAATTTTTTAATAGGAAAAAGATAAATTGCATAGAATCTTATTATTTTAACATTCAAAATTATGTGTTATTTAAAAACTACATATTTACTTATACACTATACATTTATAAAAACTGCACCCTGTCATTACTACGTACAAAGCAATTATTATTTTAACATTATTTTAAAATTATGTGTTATTTAAAAATTACATATTTACTTATACGCTATAGATTTATAAAGATTACACCCTCTCATTACTATTTGCAAAACAATTTATGACTAAATATTTTTCCAAGTTTTCGGGCAGAAAATTTTGGCGTCTGTCCGATAGTATGTTTTTGTACAAAGAAAAACTTCTTTCTACATCCACAGAAGTTATGGGTGCATATTTTAATGCGGCTAATATGGCCAAATCTAAATTTATAACAAGATCATCGGAATTTTCCTCAAGTTTCAGAACTTTATTAACTTTTAGTAACAACTGATATCCACTGTTTTTTTGTAAAATTTCATTTAATTTATTAGAAATAGTTTTACCAATATTTCCTGAAACAGCAGAAATCAGCTGTTGAAATTTATTAATTATTTGCATAGATTCATTTAATGGCAATGCTTCCGTTTCTAATTTAGCAATGGTTGCCAGCTCATTGCGCAATTGTGTTTTCTTTAAAATGGATTGAGCTTTTTGAACGTAAGTACTTGAATTATCAGAAATTTCTAAAACTAACTCCTTTATTTTTTCCAAATGATCTGCATAAAAAGGAGCTGCATTTAACCAAGTACCCCAACGCGTAATCACAGGCTCTGGTGGTAGAGGAATATTAGGTAACTTTTCTTTGTACATGAATTCGTAACGGAGCTTTTAAAAACACTTTCTTTATACTACTTATTAAACTATTTACTAATGGAAATTGATTACGAATTGTTTCTGCTGCTCTATTAATACCATGTGCGAGACATGTTACATGTATTAAATTTTCATAAAATAATTTTAATTGCTGTCCAGCTTTTACCATATACGGTGCTGCATCAGACAGCATTAAAACTATTTTATCTGTTGCAACAGTATCAAGAATAAAAAATTGCATGAAAGCGCTCGTTTATAAGCGAACTATTGTTGCATGATTGGTTTTCTCAAGAACTTTGGAAGCGATTAAATATGATATACTAGACTGCGCCTCACTTAAATAACCAATCATTAAATTTGCAACAAATCGCCCGCAACAATCTGTAGTTTTATCCACTATAAAATAAAGATATTTATTTTTTGTAATTTTCTTTATATGTCCCATAGTTTCAAGATATAAATCATTAATATACCTTTTTCGAAGCGTGCTTTCATCTGGCACTTGCTTTTTACTAATTTTTTCTAAAAATGACCTAAAACTAGGATTTTGCAATTTCTTTAATGGAATATTGTGCACTACACAATTCGAAATTAAATTCCTCTTGTGCATTTCTTTTGGCCGTTTCTTAAAACAACGACTGGCGCAAAGGTGTCTGACAAACTTTTGTTTTTTTAAATGTTTCTAATTTTCTTTTATGAAGAGAGGTTTCAATGTGCTGTGTAACTTGAGATTTCCTTTCGCACTTGATCTAAGGAAAAATTAATTTTAAAAATAAGCATCTAATTGCGTTTAAAAACTGATAAAACGTTGAGTTCAATAACCTACATCAATTAATAAGGGTTTAATTTCCGAAATCAATTAAAAATATGTAATGGTACTTACTATTTTTCCACAGGCTATGTAAAACACTTTTTCATCATCCAGACGTAGCTCGGATATATTTTTTATCGATACTTGAACTAAACTATTTTTAACTTTCGGCATCATGAAGTTCACTTAACAAAGCCGTACCATTCAGTTACGTCTTCGCCCAAAGAATGTTTAAAATTTTGCATTTTGTCCGTTACTCTCAAATTATTTCAAGAAGGATTAACTAACTGAACACTTACCTTGAAAAAGTTCAAATAACTTTAACCCTTGATTGAGGGAATTCCCTCAATCAATGCTTTAACTATCTACTTCGGTACCAATGGAATTTTCAAATACTACGAAATAGCGGCATTGAAACTTCATAATCCGGAAGTATTAACGTTGCACTTAACTGCAGGTAATACTCTTTCTTTAAACCTGTCTTATTCATATAAAAATACATTTCTTAGTTAGACACAATAACAAAATTTAAAATAAGTTAGAATAATGCATTTTAAAGCGAATTTGGAAGATATAGAAAAAATGCGAAATATATGTTAATTATGAATAAAAAGGCAAAATATGCATAAAATTGCAATATATGCAGTATTTGGCGAAATATGCAGAATATGCAAAAATTAATTAATGTCAAATGATTGCATTTAGTGCAATTCGTCTAAAAACAAAACGATATTCTTCAACTATAAAAAATAAGCGATATGCATTTTGCATAAAAATCCTCACTCTACTAGTAATATAATCTTCTCCACAAAAATCTCGATAATATTCAAAGTAATTATTGAGTAATGCTTCAGCCAAATTAAGAAAATGCACGTAACATTTGGATGAACATATGGTTGTAGCACAAAAAAAATTAAGAAAGTGTTGGTTCACACCAACATCAATATCTTTAAGTATTATAATGCTTAAATACTGTAAAAACGTGTGATATTCTGAAGCTTTCCAAAAACATAAATATTCTAATCCTCGCACAGATCTATGAATTTCAGAAGACAATTTACAGTTCTCCAGAAAGTTTGACACATTATTAATATCTTTTGCAGACCATTTAATTTTGTAAGTGCCAAAATTACCATCTCTCCATCCTAATAAACATTTTTTCATTATACCTAAATCGATTAGGTGAAGAGAATCCCCTACCGGAAAATCTTCAACCATATCAATAGGCAATAAAGTTAATGGAGTATCATGCTTATGATGCGAGCCATACAACTTTGCACGAAATCCGTCATTTGTCCTTTTTTCGCAGCCTGCTCTTGGGAAGTACACTGTGTGGGAAATATGTGAATATTCTTCAACTGTGGTACACTGGAGGCATCCTTGTTTGCTGTTAAAGTTTGTTACACCTAAAAGTTTTTAAAACGTGTTTATGCCAAGCAGATATAAATTAGTTAGGTATTACCTTTGATGAATGCCCTAGCAGGTGAGTCACACACAAAGCATCTTAATTTCACAGCAATTTTATTTCCACTGATGATCAATCCTTCTGACATAATGACTTTGGCTTCTTCGACAAAAGGTCCCAAATATGCTGGCAAATTTGAAGGCTTTCCCTTTCCACAGTATATACCGATTATCATCGGTTTTATTTCAAGCAGTTCATAGATATTGAAGAGTATGGGCCAAAATTCATTTTTACTACTCTTGTATATAGGCAAACCATCTATATTAATATTCAAAGAAATAGTTTTAGGCAAATTATGCATCGGAGTTAAAACTTGTCGTATACAAAATTCAAAGCCATGATGCCAGTAATCACCATTATCTCCAACTTTAACCATAACCACCTTCTGGTATGTTTTCAGTAGTGTTCTGGGATCTTGTGGAAGTACGTTAGGAAATCTTGCATTTATATTTTGGAATAATACTCTTAGTGCTGTCTGGGGGATATTAAAGGAAACTGCCCATTGCCTAATATTTTTTCTAAATTCTGCGTTTTTATCAAGATCTAGCACGAAATTTTCTTCTTCGTTGGCCTCTAGTTCTAATAGCCAATTATCTCTTACTTCACCATCAGTTATCATCATTTCGTCATCACTTAACTGATCCACCGCCGCTGTTGGTAGTAATAATAAATTTTCATCACAACCCTGACTCTGTTTTTCCTGATTCGCTGTTTCACTGTTTTCACTGATAATACTTGTATTAACAGAAGTATTACTTCCGTATATTGAAGTTTTATTTGAAGCGCTGTTGATAAAACTGGTTTCGATTGTTTTATTGCACTGTGCCGTTTTATTATTGTCCACATCAATGTTCTTATTACTACACCTCATATTTTCATAACACATGTTTAACCTTCTTCGAAAACCACCGCTTTTCTTAATTTTCTTCCATTGCCCTGTATTAACGGACATTGTTTTATGTTGATTGTTCTCTGACAGTGTTACCTATTATACTACAACATTTAAAATAAACATCAGTTGGCTTACCCCAAATATGCTTTATTATGTAGTTAGCGGCAGCAAATGTATATTTACGACAACAATTTAATTTTATAAGAACTTTGATATTGTTTTCATATTGTAGTAGGAACACCGAACCATTGAGTAATGATTAGTAAGAGCTAGTGATGTGTCGTTATATGCTTAACGTTATTTTGTAACGTTATTTCACTGGAACGGAACATAACGTTACACAGATGTTAATTGTTTCGTTATTTTTGTAACGAAACCCAGAGTAACCAGATGGGCGTTGTATAAAGTAACGTAATTTTTTTTAAAGAAAGGGAATTTAATGAGAATTAATGCGTAGTTTCGGTTTAGTTATTTTAGTTTCTTACTCTTATTAAGGGTTATTTATTTTAAAGTTATATTCCTTGTCTGAAGTTATGAAATTTAAAAAACACATTTTGTAGCAGTTAATTTTTATTGCCACTTTTTGTTATGATTAACCAACAAGTGTTGATAATAATTTCATTTAATTTTTTAAATTAATAAATAAATAATACAGAAGATAGGTATTTACAATTACTACGTATACTTTGATATTTTAACAAATTTATTAGTTCCTTTCAGAGTAAATATCACGTGATAGGTATTTTTCATCTTGCGTTGCGATTGCTCTATTATATTTATATTATTTAGTTTTTAGTTGCCAGATAACACCTGTACTAGAAACTATTGCTATCTTTAAGTTAGGAACGGTATGTAATGCAGAGTATACAGGGAATATAACATATAATTGATTCGTTACAACATAACGTTATTTTGTAACGTTATTTTTTTGTAACGTTGTCGGATGTAACGTTACATAAAACGATTCGTTATTCCCATCACTAGTAAGAGCCGCAATGTTACGGGGAGTTTTGTCGATAGAAAATTGCGCGAGTATCACGTGACCGTCTTTCACTACACGGTCACGGCAGTGACGACACATGATACTCGCGCTGCCTAATTCTCAGCCCAATTTGCTATCGACAAAACTCCCGGTAAGTTTGCGTCTCTTTACTACATCATTACATCATTACTCAATGACCGTACTATAAAATAGTTTTAAAGTGATCACTAAAACAACAATTTACGATTAAAAGCGAAATTGTGTCGAAAGGCACTTCAAGAAAACTATTTATTAAAGGCACAGACAGCAACTATAAAATAATTTTGAAGTAAATTTATAAGGGAATTAAAAATATTGCCGGAATCTACTACAAAAACATTATAAAACAATTTAATTTTATAGTTGGAAATGTTTTATAATTTGTTCATAGAAACGTTTCTGCCATAATTTAGTGATTGTTTTATAACATATTTTATAACTCTATCATATAAACGCTTTCGGAATAAATTTATAAAACACATTAGCTGCCTACAACAGAATAATGTTCATTGTACGTCTAATATAACCAATTAGCATTTTGGAAATAATAATAAAACTCTAATAAAATAAAACAGCTGTAGAACCATCAAATTATAAAACAACTTTGCTGGTTAGGTTGCTTGGTCTGAAACTTATTTTTAGTTTACTTTCGATTTGTTAAAATCAAGTAGGCCGTTACAGTTGAACAAAAATCCGTTATTTGTCAATTTCGTTTCGGGTAAAGTACCTTTCCGCTCATAGTCCGCCAAAGTGTCACTAACAAAAGATGTTCATAATATAAAACTATGGCACTATGCAAAATTTCATAAAGATCAGCTCACTTTCATTAAATCCGCATTTTTTTGTGTTGAAGGACGAACAATCGCGTCGTAGTAAAGCAAACAATTTACTGTCATTATCCTTAGATGAACTTCAAAACTTTGAAGTATTTGTTCTAAATTGATTATTTATCTTAGTAATTTGCAAAATACTTTTTCTTTGGTTTTTACTTGTTCTGTAGTTTTTTCTATTAAGAATGTTGACTCTCGAACAACGCATTCACCTAATACAATGTTATGGACTTGATGAAGCATCTTATGCTGATGTTATTAACAAGTTTCACGAGCGATTTCCAATGGTGGCAATTTTTGTCAATGGAGTAAAAAAACTTGTAAAAGAGTTTACATAAACTGGAAGTGTGCAAAATTTTAATTAAAAAAAGCCAGTTCATGATCATGAAGACTTTGGTACACTGTTGGTGATAGAATCCGTGAACACTGATAATCAATTATTATAAAGAAAGCGGTCTACTGAATTATCAATAAGTAAATTGCACATAAAGAATTCTCAAAGAAAATAAAATTATACCATTTAAACCCACGTTAATTCATAATTAGAAGCTGGAAAAGATGACCAACGATTGCTGTTTTGTTTATGGGCGGGAGAAAAGGAGTTGACAGATATTTCTATAAAAAAATAATTTTTCAGATGAGTCAACTTTTACAACTAATGGCATCGTGTTTTCACAAAATTGTAGGTATTGGTCTGATGAGAATCCACATTATCGTATAGTAACTAACAGTCAACGGTACAAGAAAGTAAATGTATGGTGTGCAATAAGGTACGATGAAATTATTGGCCCATAATTTTTTGACACTAATTTAAACGAACACTCCTATTTGCATGTGCTCGGAAACTTTTTTTACCTGCCAGGCAAGACGTGAATTTGGAAGTTTTTCATTTTCAACAAGACGGATGCCCAGCTCATCCAACTGGTTTGATTACGAATTTTCTGACTCAACTATTCCTGAATGGTGGATTGGACGACATGTTCCAATACATTGGCTAGCAAGATCGCCGGATTTGACCCCTATGAATTTTTACTTGTGGAGTTATTTTTATTATATTTTATTCATATGATCTTCATGATAACATCGACTTATTAAAACAAAAAATTAGGGATGCTGTAGATGAAATTAACCCAATGACCATAGCGAAGGTGTACTACGATTTTAAAGTTAACATAGAAAAATGTGCAGATCTTGAAGGAAGCCAAATAGAGTAATTGTTGTTAAATTTTTATATTTGATAAAGTGTAAAAATTTGAATTTTAATTTGAAAATTTCTAATCACCCTGTTTTCTCATCTAAGATTTATCATGTAATAGTAAATAATAAAAAATATGTTTCCGGTATTTTCTACTTCTATTATCAAAGTCGGCCAATCATTCTGAAAATTGGATAACACTAGTTACCTACTAACGATAAGCAGCGACCAACATTTCATTGCGACATATGTGCTGCAGAACAAACGCAAGTGAGCAAAATAGAGGCTATATAATCTGTTACAACTGAACATTTAATTAATTAAATAACTGACAGTAACGGGAGAGCATCTCATATTCTTGTATTTAACTTTAAAGAAAACGTTGACGGGTCAATTCATATAAAAATATAGTTAACGAAATAGTAAATTCAATTGGAGGTGCCGATATTGCTACATTTACATGAGAAAACTACTGTCCAGTGTCTTTTCTATGCAATTTTTCAAAAATGTTTACAGTTGTACTATATAAGAGGCTCTCTCATCAATTTAGTTCGCAGTTGTCTGATTACCAGCATTGTTTTATTGCTTACAGATCTACTCAAATTTTCACAAATCGTTTAACCAAGTAGACCATTACATTATGTTAGACCAGTAACTGAATACGGTTTCAGTTGATCGCTGGTACAATTTATCGAATTATATTTAATTGGACGATATCAATTTGTTTCCTATAATGGATATGACTATATCATTTTTCCCAACATCGAAAGTATTACAATGCTGCAATTTAGGACCTTTTGTGTTTTGTGTTTGTTAATGACTTGCGTCCATAATTTCCTCTGAAAAACTATTTTTTGCGGATGATTTTAAAATTTTTACGCGAATAAAATTCTTACGGATTGTGAAAGTTTTCGAAGTGCAGTACATTCTAGTGGGAAGGATATAAGTGTGAAAAGACTAAATCTGGATGTTAAATTACGTTCCTGCCGGCTTTCATATGAAGAAAGGAAAATACGCTGTGTGACGTGTTCATTTTTTACCTCGTCTTGATGACTCGAGAGGAACACTACTTCGTGTTTTGTAGTAGGCGAGACGTAAATTGGTAAAGGTACTATGAGAGGCGTGAAAGGGAAGTCAAATAAAGAATGCCTCTGAATTCAAATCTACATCTACTTCTTTGTACTGTTTAATTTTATATTTATCAACTTTATATTCACAAAAGTGTTGCTCCTTGGCGAAGTTATACTACTTCAGATATCTAGAACCCACATATCGGAGTAGATGCCCGAAAATAAAGAATTTACTGTTAGTACATATACAAATGGACGATCATATACTGCATGAGTCTCACAAAATTTTCGCAGGCATTTCACGACTATTCGTAAACTTAGAAGCTGGCTGCTATGGACAATATTTGACGGACCAAAAAAAGCGCACAATTTCACATGATTAGAGATTTGTGACGCATGGAGTACCCATAAAAAACAAAGGTAAAAATGAAAAAAAAATATTAACATTACGCTCCGTAGTAACAATGGTTTGAAAAGGGCCTTTATAGCAACCCACTTAAAGGGTCTAGCTAAAAAAATTGTAATGTGGGTGAGGGAGCGAATGGGTTGTGGTTTTAAAAGATCTAAATATTGATGACGTTTGTTATTGAATTTATTTCATTCTGCGCCTAATTTCACTTTACGTTCCAACTTCAGTCCGGAAAACGGAAAGAACGGCATTGTCCTGCAAAGTGTTACTATGGAAACACAAAATTAATCATCGCAACAACAGTTAAAGCAATATTTATTAAAAAAAAACATCTACAATAGAAATTAAGATCAAACTTAAATATTAATGTTCAGATTAATAGTACAATTTGTATTGCCCTCAATAGTTACTGGAGGATATAAAAGAAATGGTGTTACTATGACTAGTTTTATTAGTAACTTCTTTGTTTTGCTTCTGCGACACTTCAACAAAGGTTTCTCCGTTCAGAATCATCCTGGCAATTTTATTTTTGCTTTCTAAAGAGTGTTCTATTTATTTTTCAGCCACGGACGCACCCTTCCAACCTTCATGTCTTTTTAGTACTGCTAAATCAGCACCAGCGTTGGCCAAAAGCGTTGTAGAACTTCGTCGAAATGAATGACCAGTGTATCTGTCAGCATCTTGAAGACCCAAAAACAGTGCAACTTGTTTTGGAATTCCTCCAACTGGATTCCTACTCTTTGAACGGTACATTTTGAATTTCTGTATCCCAAAGACAAAATTCTGTGGTTAATACTTTTCGGTCTCAGTGACACTTATTTTCTGAATAACAGCAAACAGTTAATTCCCTCTACTTCGTTTATTACAGTGAAGGTTCTTCTTTGATTTGTCTTGGTGCAGGGAATCGTAATAACTGACTGCGTTTCAGTTTCTTGAATATCGTCTAGCGAAATATTATGTAATTCTTCTCTTCCTAAACCGCCAGCTATTCCAATCATACTTATAACCTGTAAATAAGAAAAAATTCTTATTGTTTTATTTGAAATTTTGTCTTATCTTTGCTAGAAGATATTTGTCATTACAAGCCTCTTTAACCGTCATGTGCACAATCGACCTTTATACTTATTGTACACAGTAAGAGTACCCGGATACCTACAAAGGTTTTAAATGAGAAAAACGATATTTGCTTGATTTTTTTGCAAAGTTGTGTTTACAGATGCATATAGAATACATATTTACTCAAACTAATTTTATAAAATACATTCCTAAATAGATATTTGGCCTTGTAATTTCTTATTTTCCTGAAGACTGCCTCCAATGCGGCTAATTGTAGGAATTTTCTTTGAAAAGTATCGCTAATAATTTGCCTACTTTCTAAGCTCTGAATAAATCATTATATAAAAGTTTAAGTACCTAATTATGATTTCTCATAATTAGTTTAGCATACCTTCTAGAATAATTGGTGTTGTAAAACTTTAAGTATCTCATTATATCGGATAAGCAATGTGTCATTACCCTTTGGGATAATGGGTATTTTGTCAACATGAAAATAGAGCTCATTGCCGTTAATGACAGTTTTGGGGTATTTATAAGAAAAGCCATAAATCGTTTGAAATCAGTTATATTCTATACTGTTTTGTTGCCGCATCGTATTTGTTAGCTAAAGATGGCAGTAAATGGACAGAAACGCCAGCTGCTATTACCCGTACTCAGAAACACAACATTGTCCGCCAAAAATCTGGTCCCGTAGCATCAACCAAAGGTTTATCAGTTGTTGATACGTTCAAATGTATCTTCTCCGAAGAAATGGTAAACATTATTGTGCGAGAAACTAAACAGACAAGCTGTTCGTGCCTACCAGAAATGGAATGCAGGGAATCCAGCAAAACCTGTAAAAATTGGAGACATTTGAATACACAAGAAATTTATGCGTATATTGGTATCCTGATAACGATGGGAGTACATCATTCCAACAATCAGCATCTAAAAGTGTTATGGAAGACAGACTCGTATCCTTTGTATCGAGCTACAATGAGAATCAACCGATTTCGAGAGATATTCCGCTTCATTCGCTTTGATAATGAGAACATTAGAAGTAAGAGAGTAAAAAAAAGAGAAGGCAGCTGCTATAACGGATCTATGGTTGCTAATGTATCATCCAAATATATGCCAACGGATTGTGTGACGGAAGATGAGCAACTTTTCCCTTTCTGAGGCATGACAAGGTTTACTCAGCACATTTCGTCCAAACCTGCGAACTGCGGCATAAAATTTTGGTGGGTTTATGACCCACAAACATCGTATACAATTACAATATACACTGGTAAAGGACCAAACGGTCCACAAAAGGATTGGGGGCAGCGACTTGTAAGGGACTTGTGTTACCAGCTCAAAGAATCTGGAAGAAATGTCACCATGGACAACTTTTTCATGACATTACCATTGGCACGTCTATCCCTCAGTTGGAACACTAAAACAAAATAAGCCCTACATCCCACAGGAGATGAATAAGAGTAAACATAAAGAGGAAGGGTCGCCTAGATTCGGATTCAGCAAAGATGGTAAAGTTACCATTTGCTTCTATGTCCCAAAGAAGGAACGCATTGTTACTTTACTATCAATAATGCACAACAATGTAAGTTTCACCAGATCTCAACAAAAATCGGAAGTTATTACGTATTAGAGTGCAACTGAAGGAAGTGTTGACAATATAAACAATATAACAATATAAAATGGTTACTCATTATTCAACAAAAAGAAAGACGCTTCGTTGACTACAAGCAATGTTTTTCAATATGTTAGACGTAACTATCCTAGCAGCTTATATAATTTATTTCGAAAACAATTCTACAACACCCAAGTTATCGCACAGTCGGCGAATTTTTCTTGAAAATAAGTATCCATGTCTGAAATCGAAGTGCGGTCAAAAACGGGCAAGTTTTTGAAACATTTTGCTACTAAATCTTGAAGAGAGGCTGTACTAGGCCATCCTGTTATGCTTCCTCCACAGTCCTCGTCAGAGCCACCACCAAAGGATGCTTCTGGACGCAGCAAACATGCTGGCAGCTGCTTTGTTTGTAGATCAACATCATCATTTCAAAGGAAGAACCAAAATGTGCGAAATATGTAAACGACCGATCTGTAACGAACATTGTGTAACAATAACAAAATGTTGTTGTAATTTATAAATCATTGTTTTGCTACTAGTTGCATAAAAATAGGCTAAACATACAGAAAATGTTTATGGGTACCACGGTACCTAGACTGTGCGTTTAAGGTGTAAACTTTTATTTTATGCAAAAACTCAATTTTTTATTCAGTTGCATGATTTTGTCATTGTGTAATTAACGTAAAAGAGATTCATTTAGGCTAAACAGAAGTTTAAACAACGTATCTCGAAGAAAAGTTGTAAAAAATAGGACTTGAAAATACGAAAGGTACCCGGGTACCTTACTGTGCACATAAGGGTTAATAAATCGATAGATTTCTTTTCGGATTAATGTTCTAGATTATTTGGGTGCATAACCAACGGATTCTTTTTTCAAGAATGCTACCAGGCTAGGAAAGCGGGATATGTCCAGATTTTCATTCGCAACTAATAACTAATGTTGATTTAATCATGGCGTATTTCGGCCACAAAGAGGGTGCTCTTATTTTCTTAGACTAAAAACATTAATTTAGAATTAAAAGAGCCAATATTACCATTCACATTCTTTCTAGATCTAAAAATAAGCCAACATAACTTCCGTAATTTTCTCTACATTATTTTCAACTTTCCATTCACAAAAATGGCTGAATTGTGTTTGATATCTTTCTCCACTCTTTCTAGGTATTAAATTAGCACACGCTTCTGAAGATGTCCTTAAAATTTTTGAAGAATTGCATCAGAATTCATTTTGACGTACGCACGGGAGAAATCGACAAAACAAATAAACAATGGAGAAACCGCCGTTGCTAATCATGTTTCACAAATAAAAATAGATTTAAAGGGTTCGTTACAATATTTTGAAAATTTCCCATTCAATGCTTTTAAATTTGGCAGAATGAAATAAAATACATAACGACATTCGTCCTTGAACTCTTTTAACAGTACTCTCGCCTCGTCGTTAAACGTCTCATTCGTACTGTTAAATATGAGTTCCCGAATTAATGACGTTAATTACTATAGCAGTATATATTTGAGATATCTAATATTCAATACAGATATAAGAGAAAGTTATAAATGCATATTTTAGCACTGAACCTACAATGAAAAATTGTACCTACATCCATGAAAGAAAACAATTTCTAACACAAACGCCACTGAAATTTACGTGTTGACAAATTCCGCGACCGCACCGACTTTTCAAACACACCGTAGAATAATTTAAGCTATGAAATAAGTGTGCTCTTTTTTGATTTTATTAACTACGTTTCTTTCAAATGATGCATCCGATTGATTCTGAGATCTAGAAGTCTCTTCATAGGTACTTAATTTTATACATACTTTACGTTACCAAAATTTGAATTAGCATTTGAATTACAGATTTTTTCCTAATGCTTAAATGTTGTAACAAAGCAGAGAAACTCAATTTTACTTATAGAATAATAGAAATAAACTAAATTGTTTAAAAACACGACAAATGCAATAACTATACTTAAAATGATAGAATACCCAGAACTATTTATTAGTAATTTCAAAATGCGTAGGTTTTTTCACATTTACGTTTAACACAACGATGACGTTTCTGAAATAATCCCCCCTCTTCATAACAGTTCGTCTTTATTGGACCTTCTATTCCTTCTCCACATTGGGGGCAGCAGGATAAACAGGTATATTAAGAACCGATAGTCCTGCAGAATTGACAGAGCACACTGTGATCCTGTTAAGTGAATGCAACAAATCATGTTGGCTCATACTATTTTAGCTGCTCTACTCATCATAATCGAACCTTTAGTTGCATATCCATCGGTAAGTATTGCTTTCTTTTTGTACGTTTTTGCATGTTTAGGCTTTTAACATTTTGCCAATCTACTTAGAAGTGAGCTATTTCTGATAGATGAATAGTTTCTAGCCCCCTTCTTTTTTGTGATACTTAAGAATGAAACGAGTTCGAAAATGAGCTGAAATTCAATTGTCGCTCAGTAATAGTGGAAAACAGCTTTTTATGTCTTTATTATTACGGAAAGAAACGATTGTCGTTTTAGTTGCTTACAAAATTACTTAAAAGGATTAAAATTTGCTATTAAGGGGTTAAGTACATGTTTAATGGAATAGAAAGTTATAGTTCTTTGTTTTCATATAAAAGCTTTATGAAAGGTGCGAATTATTATTTTTTTTTCAATATTAAAATGTTGTTTTAGCAATTGTATTTAATAAAGACGCGCAGCTATACGTATGTAGGCATGTCAAATCTAATTATGTAAATCCACGACAGACTAATTGACTTTTTTTTGGAGCATGAATTTATGTTTCGAATTAATTTTGAAAGAGTGCAACTTCTATTCTTGACCAGCAATGAATAATTATTTCGCTCTTATGTAATAATTAGGTATATATATATATATATATATATATATATATATATATATATATATATATATATATATATAATATTATAATGAATGAGGAAAAACCTGTTGATCTGCTAGCTTTAATTCTTTGCAAGATTTACTCCGCGGGCATTTGCATTACTTATTATTCTGTTCTTTATTAGGAATATTAGCACTCATAAGGGTTAATATTCAGTAGTTCCACTAAACTTAGATTCTTTCACATCAAATAATGTCTGGATATTTCATGGTTTTGGTTTTATCCTCTTTTATTTTTATTGACTGTTGACGAAAGAAAGCTTTACAATTAACAAAAATGATATGTTAATATAGTAGGTTCTAAATTATAAATAAATGTTATTATTTGATTTCTTTTAAATCAACACAATCCATCATTTCGCGCAGCTGAATATAGTTGTTATAAAAATATGTTAGTTTACTTAAGTATTGTATCTTAACTATGCATTTTATATTTTATTTATGATTGAAGTTTGTACACTGTGTACCATTTTGGTTGAAATTGTAGGTATCTCGTTTGCGAGCAAAGATAAATAGATGCGGTGTTCGCAATCCCGCTCTGCTTTTTCGTGAAACGTAAGATGCCACAAACGGAATTGTTGTGGTTCTCTTAGTATTAGAGATAAGGGCGAAATTCAAAATTTGCACATTTTAAGCACTCCTCGTAACTGCTTTGCATTGTAATTAATCAAAATAGTGAAAAGTGGATTTTTTATAGAATTTTTCGTAGAATTTAGTGGCGCGCATAGTTTTCCCCATAAATAGTCAGTTTCTTCGCAATAAATTAAACTTTTGTTTTTTTTAAATGGAACACCCTGTATATTTTTTATTATATAATAGAGCTTAATCTCATCTTTCAAAAAATATTTATTGTGTGGCACTTCTTTTGCATTATTAACTTCAAAAATGGATGTTACGTTAATTTCACATTTTGGTGATATAGTTGACCATGAAACCTATAAAGTCAGTATAAACGCGTATTTTCTTGAACGTCCAAGATATATGTGAGTATTCAAAAAGGGCTACTAGATTATTAGTGCTTTATTATAATTATAAATATGTCAATACGCGATTATAATAAATGTAAGGACATTTACACAGTAATGCATAAATAATAACAGAAAATTATGCAAATTAGGTACAATAGTTTTTGAAACATATTCAAACTGGAAATTCTTATTTAATTGAGTAAAATGCATCTTACCGCTTCAGAAAAAAATATTAATGGCCATAAAACCTATAAAGAATACTTTATATCTAGATTTGTAAGTAGGATGGGCCTAGTCTGATCTTAACGTAATTGACCTGTCAAATCTGATTAAAATTATTTTTGTGCAATAATCGTATTGTTTGTTCATTGTGCAGAATATGGCAGAAAATCAAAATTTTTAAAACTTTGAAAAATATGATATGCTGATTTGCTTTGGTCAGAGTAATGAAAACGTCAACGCAGCTATAAATTTGTATTTTAACACGTAAATGGCGTTTTCCTGCTATTAATTCTGATAATTAAGTAACTTTACATTTATGTATGTTTCCAAAACCGAGACAACCTAGTAAAATCACGTTTTATAGATTAAAGAGAAATTTAATTAATTATGGATCATTTTCTAAACCCAGGTCAAAAAAATATAATAATGAAAATCGAGAGAATGATGAGGTTACCGTTTTAGCCAGTGTAATCCTATAAGTTCTTGCAGAACTATTGAAAGAAGTATTGGAGTTTCGAAAACGAGAATCCAAAGAATACTTCGCCACCATAAATATAAACCATATAAATTTAGGCTTGTTCGCTGTCTACATTCTGGCGACGCTAAACGTAGGTTAATATTTTGCAATTGGTACTTAAACATGTTAAATATAGTACCCAACTTAGGAAAAAATGTCATATGGTCAGTCAAGGCACATTTTAGCAATTCAGGTATTTTAAACCGGCACAATAGCATATTCTGGTCTTAAGAAAATCAACACCAAATATTCCCCGAAAGACAACAAGGACGATTTCGGCTAAATGTTTCCTGCTTTATATTAGGATTAAAAGTAAAATTTTACATTTTCGAAGGGAACTTATCCTCTCCTAGATATTTGGACATTTTAGTAATGGTTGTGGCTGAATTATTAGATTACATTTCTTTAACTCGCTTGAACCAAATTCATTTCCAACAGGATGGAACCCCTTCTCACAATGCGCAAATTATACGCCCGTTTTTGGAAAACAATTTAGTAACAGATCAATTGCCACTAATGGGCCAACAAAATGGCCTCCTATGTCTCAGTCAGTCTTAAATTTCTTTTTATGGGGTTACTTGCAAAATGAAATATACCAAACTCTATATGATAACATTCAAGATTTGATAAATGCAGTTAGAGAAGCTTTCAAACATTTACAAGATCACCATATTATTCCTTAATGCTATAGAACGAATTGGAAGAGTGTGTGAAGTATGTGTATGACAGAATGGTCATCAGTTCGATTACCTCTTTTCGTAATTTATGTTAGGCTTGTAAAGTTGTAGGTATTACGTTTCGTTTTTAATTTTGTGTTTTTGCATAAAACTTCCTAACCCTTGGACTTGTTTTTTCAAGGCCCAGCTATATCATCAAAATGTTAAATTAATGTAACATTCATTTTTGAGGTTAATAATATAATAAAAAAATATATAGGTTGTTCTTTAAAAAAAAAAACAAACCTTTGGTTTATTGCGAAGAAACTGATTTTTTGTGGGGAAAACTATGCACGCCACTAAATTCTACGGAAAATTCTGTATGGAGTCTACTTTTCACCATTTCGATCAATTACAAGGCAAAGCAAGTACGAGGGGTGCTTAAAAAGTGGAAATTTTTTATTTCGCCCTGTACCTCAAATACTAATAGGACTATGACAAACCTGTTTGTGGCATAGTTTAACGAAAAAGTAGAACAGGGTCGCGAAAATTACATCTTTCTATCTTTGCTGATAAACGAGATACCCTACAATTTCAACGAAAATGGGACACAGTGTACAACATTCAGTTTCAAAATTTAAAAACCTGAAGTATGTTATATTCTACGTTAATACAATTTTTTTTTAATTTGACTACTTTGGTTGTCTAAGAAATCATACTTTTTTATACTGAATGTTTAGATCTTTTTGTTTTAAAAAGTTTTTTTTTCATTTTTGTATTAAAATACTCATTTATATAGGACGCCCCACAATAAGACCGACAGTGCTTAACTACTGCCTAATAAAACTTATGCAAACAGTTCTTGTTTTTAAGACGTTAGCCGAAAAAGCTGGTCAAATTTAATTTCTTTTTGTCGAAGAAGTATTTGAATAACATCGGGTAGATGTGTTTACTCTCCTACGGACTTTATTAATTTATTCATATTAAAGCATCGAGTTTTTCAGAAAACCAAAATTTAATTCTGATCAATGTGTTTAAACGTAAATTTTGTTTACAAGGGAAAACTTTTCTTAACATTTTTTAATAAAACTAACTGTTACGTGATAACTGAACTATTTCATATACTCACATACTCTCGTCAGCATACAGATGACCGCTCAAATCGTTGATTATCAGAGGTAATAATGAACGAAATAAGATAGAGCAGAATAATCGCAATACGCAACCGTCGAATTAGAGCATCCCGAGTATCGACTTTCACTTTCATTTTTGTCAGTCCATACACTATAATCTAACGGTAAGTTGTCTAGAGATCTTATAATACTGCGGCCAATTTAATGCTCTGTAAAGATTTCATCCAAATGTTGCCTGACCTTACAAGCGAAATGTGCAGCAAATCCATCTTGCTGATAACACATTTCTCTGATGATCAGTAGAGTGTTCTCCATTAATCATTCTAATTTATTTTGTAAAAAATCTAAGTAATTCGATCAAAAATTTCTTATTGTCAATGGCAGCTGGTAATTTCTTACCGAATCCTCCTGAGCTTGAATTTAAAATCCGAAAATTTCTTCTCAGCTGCGAATCTTTTAAAACATTTTCCGAAACCAGCAGATTAAAAAAAAATTTATTCCCTAAGTCAAAATAGTATTTATCCGATTAAGAGTCTCAATACAAAATTTATTGCATTAATTGCCTTATAGTAAGAAATTTTTGCACACTTTGAAAATTCCTCGAATTTTTCGCATGGCCCCATATAATTTACACTAAGTCAAAAACATTGAGAATGTGTTGGTGTTGGGAAAATAATGTTTACACCTCAAAGTATAATTGGTTCATTAGAACAATTGAACAAGCGAGTTTGAGTTTTCTTAAAATTATGAATGGTCATTGCATATAAACTTTTGTACTCAAAGGTGTGATTGGAATTTTATTAACTATAAGGGAAAGAAAAATACAAATAATTATATTAATGTGATAGCGGATGTTTTTGAATGTAAAGGTATAGAACACCTTCACTCTGCACTCTCACTTTATCAGTTGATGATTTGGTAGTTGAGCTGAAGCGAATCGTTCGGTTATTCGGGTTACATCATTGAGGTAGGAAGGGAGGGGAGACGACATGCGATCTCTAAAAGCGTCCAAGGGTCGGCCATATTTTTAGCAGATTTGCGTCGTTTGTGTTGTGTAAAGTGCATAAGGACATTATTTGAATTTTATAAATTATAGTGATGGCTTGTTGTGCTCTGCGTAGGATGTTACAGGACCGTACGCCATGATTTAAAAAACACTTTGTTTTCATATATCACTGTTACTTTATTAATTTTAATTTGACCTGACCCTGGTATCCGCCATGTTGATAACAGATTTAGTCCCACCTACCACGGACGTTTTTGTATCGGATGAAGTGGTATTATGTCATCTCCCCTCCCTTCCTACCTCAATGGGTTACATAGAAGCATTTATTTAGAATAAATTGACTTAGGATACAACTTATTCCTATTCTGCCATTTGTATTAAAAATTTTGAAATCTGTTTAAATTGTTAAGTACAAGCGAGTAAATTTATTGTTAAAGGTGTTTGATAAATTAGTAACGATTTATCACGACAGTTCATGTACACAGCACTTTATAATTGGAAGGATTAAAACTGACGCGTTTCATTATTAGCAGTTGATCGGTACACAAGCATACGTGACACCATCGTATGCCTACTTTTGCGGTGGTGCCAGTTCTGTTTTACTAAGTTCAGTGGGAATACTACCATCTTAACTAATTATTTTCCGTATTTATTTAGTGGTTAGTTCTAACATGCATGAAAACAGATTAAAACGATTTAAGCGCGTTGCAATAAATTAGTGCTTTTAGTGATATTTATTTTTTATTTCCAATAATTGAAATATTAGTTAAATTGAATGCATAATCTACTAACATAGTACAATCGTTGCCACCGTTGTGATATATGCCTATATACAACTAGTGTGTATTCAGGATAGTAGTCTTTACCCTGTATGAATCTTTGGCAGCTCCACCATGTAGAGGGTCTCAATCTCCATTGTTAGTTTAACAATTCCTATCTTATATCCTATTATCGTGGTTTTATTCGTCCATATAAAATGGTTGAAAATTATGTTAAAATAACTACAATAGTGACATTAAACAACGAGAAAACTTAAAATACCTTTTTTTGTTTTTGTAATGGTGTATTGTTTACACAAATCTAAACGTCCCCAGTAGTAATAAAATCTTTTAGAACTATTTAAGACGTTGAAATAAATTTATATGAAAATTGAAAAAGCTAGCATAAGTCACTTATTAATAAAACAGTTTATAAACGTATAAACCAACTATGGAATACAATTTTAGTAGATCCTTAATAAATTAATTATTATTAAACTGCCTTAAAAATGACAAGTCAGAACACCCTGTGACGGTCGAACGCTAACAGTAAAAAATGTCATAATCACATAGCAAATTTAACAAAATTATGATATAAGTGTAAAGTTGTCAAAAACTTTAATTTGAAATTGACAAACGGGTTAACAAATATAAACTTGACATCAATTAGGAATCCAGTCAAATCTAACAAAAAAATAACGTCGTTAATAATGGAAATTGTTGTCATACAGTGAAAACACGTAGTACGTTTAATATAGTCTTTAATTTAAATTTTAATCTTCATTTCAATTACTCATATTAAATTATAGTGCTGCGGTAATTTAACATAAAATTGATAAATCATTTACTTCAAGGTCTAGGAAAAAACAGCAAAAACCTATACATACTAAAAGCTAAAATTAAAATTACCTATTTAAAGGGAAATTTTTTTCTTGCTTATTCAAGTTACTAGCATGTTTACATACCTCAATAGCTTCACGCTGTAAACGAACATAATAATGGGTTCGTCTCGACAAAAATTTCTATAGTTTCAAGTTTAATGTCATGACTTAAATTATTTAAAACATGCTCAGTTGCCGCAGATATCTATGGTTGACCTAATCTACAAAATCTCGTATGTTCTTTACGTTTTGTATCAAAGCTACTGTTTGTAGGTCGAATGTATACGTTTCCACATGAATAAGATAACTTATACGCCCCGGAAGATGATAATGGGTTTGAAACACATTAAGTGCCCTTAAATGCTTTTTAACTTTTCTTATAAGTCCTAATGCCATATGATTAATTAAGATTTTTTCAATTCTGTGTTCAAGGCAGTTTAACAATATTTAATTTATTAAGGATCTGATTATTGTTTGCTAAAATTGTATTCCATAGTTGGCATTATACGTTTAACAATCTGTTATATTAATAGCAGGCGTTTTCAATTTTCACGTTTCATCAATTTATTTCAACGTCTTAAACACTTCTAAAGGATTTTATTACTACTGAGGACGAGTAACTGTAACATTTTAAAAATGTGATGAATTGAATTCATAGAGAAGGGTATCTCCAGGGTGGTGTGGGAAGCCTGTTTTTAATATATTACACTTTTGATCATACAACGTCAACTTTATACCGATATATTATGTTAAACCATGTTGGTTTGTACCCTAAGTTTGTATAATCAAACAAAGTGCTGGGACCACTACTATGACTTCACCATTTCTTCTTCGCGGCCTCTATCATAACATTTCCACCGCCATGTTTACCTTTTCCGCACTTGCTTCCCATGATTTTGATTAATACGTTCATGTTCAGTGGTCTCAATAAGTTAAAATTTAATGACATTACCAAAAAAATTATTTATTAAATTAATAATGTTAGTACAAACAATTTTGTGTGTCACACGTCCATACATTGCAAGTATTCTCAATTACAGGCCTGGATTAACACCTCGGTCCGCAATCGTACTAATGTTCTCAAAACTATCGCTTCTGTACTAGAGATATTCACTTGGTTTATCTATATTAATTAAAGGTTTTGTCTTCACTTACTCACCGCCAAATCGTTAGACCTAGGAACTTCAACTTTGGGTAACATGGACCCTTCACCACGTAGGCCCACACTGAAGGAGGATTTTTCGAGCTATATTCCTAAGGGGCAGAAATTAATTTTCGAAACATAGACCTTTATTAATAATCGAACGGACCCATGTGTTCGCCGTTTTTTGAAAGTTACCTCAGGGCGATAAAGTCGGGTTCCAAGGGGGATACATTGTTAAATAAAGAAAATTTATGTTAAAAGCCGTTAAGGCCAGAAAAATAAAAATTGATATTTAGATGTTCCTTAAGAAGTAAATAAACACGTATTTTCACATTTCTCCGAAATCGTTCTCTAACGGGTGGAAACGGGAGGAATGAACAAATAAGCAAATTAAGGTTTCTGAACCACGTATACCGTGTGGAGTATCACTAAGATGAAAAATAGTTGACCGAATCAAGGAAAAAGCAATTATGCAATCAATCGTCCCTTAACGATAGTTGAAAGTTGAAAATACTGAAAAATATCATGTATTAATTAAGCAGCGTTTTACAACCAAAATGAAGATCATAACGGAATTTTCGAAAGTTCAGGCAAGCCCTAAGGGGGAGGAAATCAGGTGGAACGAGAATTTTTCGATTCTCTGTGACTTATAGCAAAGGCATCTTGGATAAACATGATTTCGGGAGTATGTTTAGAAAGAGTTTGCACAATATTAGAGGGTGGGAAATATAGGCGGAGTTGGTAGGATAAACTTGATAACGGTAGATCTAAAGTACACAATAACCTACCCAAGGTAAACTTAACAGGAAGGGATCGTAGAAATTTGATAAATTACGAAAGACTTGTTACGTTTCTATTAGTGTCCCTTGGTATGCCTTCCCGTTGCGAAGCACGGGTATTTTGCTAGTAATCTTGAATCTGTAATCTAGCTTAAGATGTGTTCATCGGACGTTTGCAACTAAACAAATTGGAGGGTTTTCCTTTTTTTCTCAAATTTTATGGTCTTCTTAAAATTGGGCCTTTTCGACTGGAAAATTTTGTTAGTAACTGTCTACCACCCGCTAGTATTAAACTTAGTCTTAAAGTGAGTTACTTAATCCTAAATTAGCTCTAATAATAACCAAGGTAATGTGAAATAATGTTTTGTTATGGATAACTTTTTGAGAAGGCCTTGAAATAAAGGCGAAAAGCTAAAGAAACCATATCAAGCCTTTTGTTAGAAGCTAACAATTCATAATTCAATAACGTTAATATCATTTATGTAGAGCGTATGTAACACAACGGGTGCTCTTGTCTTTTATCAGCATGATTGTTGGGTGACCGATTTGTCTTCGCTGTGGTTCACGTCATTCGTTGTTCTGAATGACGTCGTTGTTCACCGACTTTTAAAGCCCTAACTGTGTTAATTGAAGAATCCACTTGTGCAAAGGTATCCTAACTGACGTGATAATAAACCTTTGTTACCTCTATATATACGAAAATTAAAACGTAATACCAAATTTTATTGTTTAGTTTCTCATATTCTTTCTAAAATAGTTAAACAACTCAGACGCTAATAAGCTTTAAGGACCATAACTCTTTGGAGATCTGTGAAACATTTTCTCCAACTGCTGAAGTTAGTTAGTGCTATTGAATGAATATTCGTCTTCATAAAATTTATGACATGGAAACGCTTACGATACCGTGATTTAAGTAACACTTGATTGCCTAAAAAATTGACTTGCACGTATTACCACGCGCAACAAGAACCATACAAACAATGATATGCAAATAAAAACAATCTCTATTGTCAATATCAGATTATTACGATTTACACTTTTAGCTCTACCTCAACTGGCAACATTCTTCATTCGATTTCACTGTTTATGTACTCGGTTCGTAATCCTCATTAATTGTAAAGCCTTCGTCCGTTTTATGGCTTGGGGTAATTCATATCTACGCACTTTCAGACGGGTTCAACTCATGTTTTGCACATATTTTGAAGTTGACCTCTAACCGCAAGCTCATATTAATCATATTTAAATTTCAGCTACT
The DNA here is from genome assembly GCA_036346205.1 of Vesta saturnalis. Classification (NCBI taxonomy): domain Eukaryota; kingdom Metazoa; phylum Arthropoda; class Insecta; order Coleoptera; family Lampyridae; genus Vesta; species Vesta saturnalis. Next base: position 90,355 of record JARFJB010001226.1, read on the forward strand.
TTGTAACAAACCCTTTAAGTTGTGTTGAAATTTGCAATAATTTAGGCAACTTCGTTTATTTTCGTGTCATGTGAATTGCATACCTTGATGGCTAAAAAGCATGCAAAATCCTATTCTAAGTGTACGAAGAAATACGGAAAAATGCGGTGATGTTGGTCAGGAAAGACCCCTCGCAGAGTGTAATAAAAATAAAAAGTTGGATGTAGAAGTTGTTGTTAATAATTTCACCCCTAATATTACTTATACATCTAATAATAAATGGAAGATTTTATGCCTTCAGCTCAGTTGGCGATTAAACTGGACATGGACTTAAACTTTGATTTGATTTAATTAGAAATTGTGTGTGTTAGATATGTTTGTTTTACAAAAAAAAGGGTATAACATCAACATGTAAACAAATGTTAAAATACCTCAAACGCCAACTTATTTTATGGGAAACAAGTAAACCGTAAATGTAATAAATGTAAAACTGGAACAATAACAAGATTTATTATAAAAATCTTTAACTCAAGTTATAAAGTAGAAAATATAGTATACTAATGTTAGTAAATCTGAATTAACTTAAAAATAAACTAATGATTAGAAGTGGAATATGCTTTCAAATTTGGTTGTGCAATTAATCTTGAAATGGAAATATAGCAGGGTTTTGATATTCGTTGATCCCAAATAAGAAAATTCGTTTAAAAAAACAGTCAAACTTGGTTGATTTAAACGGGGTAATGTACCATTTATTTATAATTTTTGCGCATAGTAACAAACTTCTACTGCATCATCCTCGTTAAATTTAAACGTAATAGTACAATGAAATTATGTAAAAGGAAAATTTAACGTTGTATGAAAGAAAAATTAAAGTGCCCAAAAAAGGGTAAATATATCAAACATTGAAAAATAGGCTTAATTAGCTCTTACCGCAAAAATATATGACACTTTTGATAAAAATATTCAAGAGCAAATATGGATACGTTTTGCTTTCATTATCGTACAACAACGACCTCAAAAAGGTGCCTGCGCACAAATTCAATGTACAAAGTAAATGCACGTACAAGATCCACTTTAAAATATCTAAACGCACGCCTTTCAGCCACCAAGGTATGTAATTCACGTGACGCAAAAATGAACGAAGTTTCCTCAATTATTGCAAATTTCACAACTTAAAAGGTGTGTTACACCTTACTAATTTCAGAAATATTTGTTCAATAGGTTAAAGGACATTTTACTTCCTCTTGCTTAGCACCGTTTGAACACTCCTTAAGTTGGAAGGTATTTCCTAACATTAAATGTGCAGCTATAGAGGGACGTAATATATACGGGTCATCAAACAAAGGTAAATCATATAATTTCCAAATATTGTCACTTGGACGCTTTACTATTTTGACAATTTAGATACAATCTAGCCAACATCCAATTTTGTACCGAAAACATTTGTATGGTCGAATATGCAGTTGCCTTAGCAATATCGCTAGCTTGCAATGGCTTAATTTCTTTGATTTGGCTTTGAATTAGCGTTTGACTTTAAAATATTAAATATTAAAAAGCAGCAAATTGGGTCCTACACGATTTGACTGAAGGACAGATAGAGAATCGAAGAGTCACCAGACTAGAGTTGCTGAAAAGATATCAACGGAAGAGTTCTGTATAGTACTGACACAGGTGACGAAAAGTGGATATATTGCGAGAATACCAAAAACATAAAATTGTTATTTGATCCAGGCTAACCATTAACATCGACTGCAAGACCAAATCGCTTTGGAAGGAAGATAATGCTCTGAGTTTGGTGTTCTCTAAAGAGTGTTTATTATGAAGTACTGAAATCTAGTGAAACGGTTACTGTTGCCCGACTTGTACTTACTAGAGTACCGCGCTAATCAACTGCACCATCAAGGTTCAAGCCCCAACCGATGTAAATATTGTCTTTATGTATGTAGAACTGATGTAAATTCTAAATGTAATGAGATTACAATCAAATTACTTATGTTAATGGAATGTGACCCTGCACGAGGTAATTTTTTTATTTATGTATTTAATAAAATTAATAATAATTTTTAATTAACAATTAATTAAGAATTATTATTAATTTTATTAAATACATAAATAAAAAGTTTACCTAGGACTTGAACCTACGACATGAACTTTTCTTAGCAAAGTATATGTCGTAGGTTCAAATCCTACTCGAAGTAAACTTTTTACTTATATATTTAATAAAGTTAATGATAATTTTTAATTATCACTTTTGAATTTATTCGTCCATAACAAACTTATAATAATATATAATTAAGATCTAGATTACGATTTAATTTGTTTGTGTTTCACCTACCGAAAGTTTCAGCGAGGATTCTTCATCAGTTAACGTGATGTTCTTTCAAATGTTTCAGTAACGACTCCTCGTTTAATAAGCCTTATATTCCGTTGTTGTAGAGTTTTAATTTGTGTCTGTTTTTTTAAAAGTACTTTTTTCACTGTACGTTTGTACAGAGGGTTTAAGTTCACTGAAATAACCAGCATAACACAGTTTTCTCTTTTCAGCAGGAGGCTCTAAGGAAAGCTCTGCGGTGGTTTCTACGGTATCTTAGCTTCTCACCTTCTTGACATTTTTTGTTTCCGAATATTTTGTTGTAATTGTCTTTACCAAATCGCTGGGAAAATCAAAATGGCTTAGTACGGTATTAATACTAAGTTGTTGTTCTGAACTTCTAGAATTAGTAATAAAAAACTAGGTGCTTCGAACAAATTCTACTATACTGTGAGGGTTTCAATTTGCACGACGAATTGTATTAATCCCATTGGATTTTCAGTAACAATTCTTAAAGAAATCTGCAAATTATTGCATTTATTAAGTGGTAGTCATGTATACTCCATGCCAGCCGGGGAGGTACCACCACCCTTACCATGGGCTCCTTAATATTGGGTCTCCGATTTTCTGAGCTCGGTAAGGGCTGCCGGTTACCTTTTCCTTGACCCTTAATCTATTCTCATCCTTATTCTTCCTTCTCGCCCTCACTGTCTTCCTATCGGATTAAAAGTCCAAAATTAAAAAATAAGATGGTTGTGGTTTCTAGGGTAATAAATTCCGGACGTAAAATCCTCCCCCACTCGGATGTCCGGGAGGGCAGGGCCCAAGCGACCACGGCCATCGAAATTATCAACTTTCTGATTCACTACTGCAACACCCGCGGTATCAGGTCTAATCTTAATGCTATTCATCAACATCTTGAACAAATTACAACCTGATATTTTGTTTCTGTCTGAAACACAAGTCTCCTCTGAAAGCTCCGAGTCACCCGACTTGCAATTTCCTCAATACCACGTTCACTCTAACTTTCGATATAAAGGAGGCGTATGTGCCTACATCAAGGACAGAATTGCTTGCAAGAGGGTTTCTTCCTTAGAAAATAAAAATTTTGACGTGATTTGGTTTAAACATTCTGGTCCTAATTTTGTGAAATTCTACTGTTGCATTTATAGGTCTCCTAATGACAGTAACTTTCAAGACTTCTTAGATTACCTTAGTATGAAAGTTGACTATCTCCTGTCTCAGTTTCCGTCTTGCGATATCTCAATTGTAGGCGATTTCAATGTTCATAACTCTAATTGGCTTCAGTTTTCATCTACTACAAATCCTGCTGGTCATAGTGCAGAAACATTGCCTATTTCATGTGATCTCACACAAATGATTTCTGAACCAACGCCTTTAGGTCTTTCCGACCATTGTCTAATAGAAATCATTTCTACTGTACCTAATTCCACTGTTGTTCGCAAAACCGATAGAACTTGTGTTTTAAGTCAGCTCGGTGGAGTAATTTACGGAATTTCTTCTTCGGACATCGTTCTTTCAGTATCTGAAGTCATCCTCATGGGAATGGAGTTATACAATCCCAAAAAACAGTACCGTATAGGTCATTCACGTTCCCAACCCTGGTTCAATAAGGCTTGTGCTGATGCAATATCTTTAAAAAATAAATATTGCATTAAATGGAAATCTAAAAATCGGTCGATAGTCATGTAGAATACGTTGGTGCTGCAAAAGTGTCATCACTAAAACTGAAAAGTTGTTCGAACAACGAAAATGCAATGAACTAGCTATATCTCCTTCAGGCTGTCGTAAATTTTGGTCTTTAGCTAAAGCCATTAGCAAAAACTTTGGAAAATCTTCATTTCCCCCCTGACATCTATTGACGTATCGGCAGTTGCTGATTCTGTGGACAAATCCAATGTGTTTGTGGATTTGTTTGCATCAAACTCGTGTCTCAATGATTCTGGAAAAAATGTGCCCCTAGTCAACTCTTCTTCATACGCTATGAAACCAATTCATTTTCGGTACAAGCTCTTGGAATCGATCATCAGTAGGCTTGATCTCAATAAGGCGACTAGCCCAGGCGGTATCCCAGCTATTATCTTGAAGAAATGTTCCCCCGAACTAGTACTAGTCTTATCTGAGCTCGATACGATCTCTATGTCTTCTTGGGAATTCCCTTCATCATGGAAGTTAGCAAATATTTAACCTATTCCCAAAAAAGGCGATAAGACCGATCCCTCAAGCTACTGACCAATTGTCATCATTTCCATTTTGTCCAAAATCATGGAAAAAGCCATCAATCAGAAACTGCTCACGTTCTTTGAAACTAACAAACTCCTTAGTGACCATCAATATGGGTTTAGGCAAACTCGTTCAACAGGTGATCTTTTATATGTGACCCAAGTTTGAAACAATACAGTAGATAAGTCCGGTGAAACAGTTGTAGTCGCTTTAGATATCTCAAAGGCATTTGACCAAGTTTGTCATAAGTGGTTACTAGTCAAACTCACCTCGTTTGGGTTAAATGGTACGCTCATCAACTGGGTTTCTAGTTTCCTTGATAAAAGACGAATACGTATCGTAGTTGATGGCATTTTTTCAAAAGAAGTTAGCATTAACGCGGACGTACCAGAGGGATCCGTTATAGCGCCTACCCTTTTTCTGCTGCACATAAATTACCTTATTTCTTCAACAATTAACCCCATCCATTGCTTTGCTGACGATAGCACTCTTCACTGTAGTTCATCTCAGTCTACTCATAGTGATAATCCACCTTCTATGTCAAATCAAGAAAGTAAAGCTGAAATGGCAAATTCAATCAACAAAAACATTCAAAGTATTCTCGAATGGGGAAGCAATAATCTAGTTAAATTTAATGCTAACGACACCTAGTGTTGCCTTGTGTCCGCCAAAAAAGATCGATCATTTCCTATTGTAAGTATGAATGGCTCAGTTCTTAAGTTTTCAGACTCTATTAATCTGTTGGGTATGACTGTATCTACCAAAACAGCTGCTCGTAAAATAGGCTTTTTGTACAGATCTAAGCAGTACTTTACCTCTCGACAAATCCTTCTGCTGTATAAGGCCCAAATTCGGCCTTATCTGGAATATAATTCTCACATCTGGGTTAGTGCTCCCCAATACGCTCTCGATATCGTTGATCGTATTCAAAAGAGAGCGATTAGGCTTATAAGTGACCGGTCCTTAATTTCTCACGTACAGTCCCTTGTGCATAGAAGGATGGTTTCAGTTCTTTCTTTGTATTATTGTTATTACAACGGCTATTGTGCTACTGAAGTATATTCTTTGATACCATTTCGGGCTATCTTTGTGAGAAATACTCAGTTCGCTCATTCACATCATCAGTTTGCAGTACAAATCTCCACTTGTCGTACCAAACGGGCGCAATCCACATTTTTCTACACGGCTTCTAAACTCTCCTAGTTCCTGCTTTCCTCTCACTTAGGATATGAGAAAATTTAAGGTAGCTGTTCATAGGCATCTATTGGTAATACATTATTATCCGTCTATCCACCCTCCTAAGTGTTCCTGAGTGCTTTAGCACGATACGCCAATTTTAGCCTGTTCAGGTTCACAATCATAAAAAAAAAAGTAATTGTATAGTAATAGCTTTTTTTTATGTTTAACGTATTTATAATTTTGATGGTTATGTATGTTTAAGTTCAAATTTTATGTAATTGCTTATGAAACGATATATCCGTCCCAGATTTTTATCGTTCTACACAATTATACGCACTACACGTTTGAACCATAATTAAAAAACAACGTTTAAATTAAAATTATTTTACTGTTACTACATCAATGTGTTTCATTTGAATGTAAGATTCGACGCCCTTAAGTGACGTCATGGGAAAACTGTTAATGTTGGCTTCACTGCACAGGTAGTGTAAAATAGCATAGGGTCCGTATATAAGTGTTAATGGTCCAAGCTTCGGGCCATCACTTTTTCCAATAGATCGCGCACGGATTAGCATGCTAATTTTGAAGAAAAACTGGTCGTTTCGTGTATTGTTCTGAATCATAAAAGTGTTTATCGTCGCGGAATCCATCTTTTACCAGAAATATGGGAAAATAGCTTTAACCATTCAATTTAAATAAAGATGTTTGCTTAATTTGAAAACCATAGAAATCATTATTTTTGGGTGACATTATTGAATTGAAGCTTAGGTAAGTTTAAGTTAAAAAAATGTTTCCTTTTGTTTCTTTTACCAGCTTAAAAACTTTTCAACTTTAGCTCATGTATATTACAAAGTACATCTGTGTAATGCAATTATTCAAATCAAAGTAATACTGTTTTGTAGTCTTTTCGAACTAGTTATAAGACTGATAGTTCTTATGAATTAAAATATCCTATATTGGTACGCTCAAGTAACGTTCTAAGATAAAATTATTAAGTATGCTAGTAGTAACAAGCAATATTAAATAGAACATCAAATTAGTCGAATTTTCGAATGAAAGACCAAATTTTAGCTAAGTTGATTATTAGGTTTAAATTTCTTGTATGCTTCGAGTACCGTTTTGAAAATTGAGCAACATAATGAAATCAGACTGCTTAAGATTTATGTGCAAAATTCAATACAATATTTTAAAGCATCCTTCATAATTTTTATAAAATTGTTCAGGACTATTCAAGAAAAGATACAATAGTGTTCATGAAAGATAATTAAGCGTATAAAGGTTATTTTATTACAACGATTTCATTGTTTACTGCATATTATTTTGAGTATTGCACTTAAATTTAATTAATTACTTTTGCGTGTTGGCGAATTAAAACAAGGAAACAAGGCTAAAAATCAAGTAATTTAACGCCTAGAAATAAAATATTCATTTTATCAACGAGAATTAAAAATCAAGTTATGGTAACAAAAAGGTTGCAATAGAACACATTGCATATTTTTGATAGTTATTGTTGGTCATTTTTTCTATATTTATACTTTTAAATTAAATAGTTGTCACAATTAGTTCCATTGCACTAAGCGAACAAAAAACAAATAAACTTTTTGCCAAATTCATTAAACCAAAAATTGAATATTTGCTTTATATTTTTGATAATAATTACACAAAGGATTATTAAACAAAATAATCAGTGGAGATTCCCAAAAAAAAGGAATAATTGCCAGTTACCGGAACTTTCGATAAACACAAGAATTCTCTTATAACCATGGCCGTGTGTATAAAAATATGCGATATTGGAATGTAAAAAAATCAATAAAATCAAGAGAAATGCCAATTTTGGTTACTTGGTATTCGGTATTCGGGAACATAGAACGCAAATGCACTTAAAAGTTAATGTAATGAACAAGGAAGACACTTTGAGGATTTAATAAGATAAAATTAATAAGCTATTACTTGACAGAAGAAGGACCAACTATTTTTTTGAAATGCATATTTTTTTTAATATTCCCTCACTACAATTGTTCGCTTTTGTAATGGTCTGTTCATTTTTGTGCCATTGTGACTAATGTTCCCTAATATGAAAATATAAACTTTCACCATAATTACACATATTGAAATACTTATCTTTGTTTTTGGGTTTTTAATGGTGTATGTGTATATTAATGTAATATAATCTAAAGTTTTTCATAACATTTACAGTTATCTTCGTCAGTAGTAATATTATCTATTAAAATTGTTAAAGATATTGAAACAGTTTTGTAAAATTTCAAAATTAAAACATAAACGTAACACTTTACCTAAATATTTTATACAGATTACCCCAAATTGATACAAAACTACATTATCTCAAGTAATGATATTATTAAGGGTTATTTGACAGTTAAAGTACTAAGTTTAACTAATAGAACTTGTCTTGGACTAAATTATAAATTAATTGGGATAATCTGTAATGAGACACAACATTGACTTTAACTTTTCGATTAACATTATTTTGTAGTTTAAAACTTCTAACGTATATCTGTAGAACCTTAGTGCACCCTAGCAAATGAAACTGACAGGGTAGTTCAGTATTAAACGTTTGAAGCATTTTAACTACAGAAACCTGGTCATAAATTTAACTTAACATATTAATTACAATTTAAAAACACATGATAATGGCAGAAGTCGATTATTTTCAAACCTTATTGACTGTAAGCGATTTTAATGTGTTAGTGTTTCCTCTTCCTGCTGCAGTAAGAGAATTTACATGAAACGTAGTATTTCAAGGTTAGTGTATGTGTAAATTGTCATATTAGAGCAATTTAATACGTGAAATTGTGTGTTTAGTTAACAGATTTGGACATAATCAGAATGTTAATGGATATATCTCATTGTTGTAATTACATAATTTCACTTTTCAGTAACGAAATTTGGCATGTGCACTTCAGTTTGCTCTTCTCAATGCTTCCTTTAAATTGGTCAGCAAAATATTTCTTTACACTTGTGAAATTAACTATGAGTCTAACATATTAATTAATATACTGCCTAACAATTATATTTTTAGAACATGGGTTGACAAAAACATGATTTCTCGAAACTGAAATTGATCTATTATCAAACATGGCTGAACCCTATAAACGTTTTTGGTCTTTTAAACGTATCGATGCATCGGTTCTGTAATACTTGGAATGTGCAGGTGTTTCTTATTTTTCGACAAAGTTTTAAAAATTATATGAATTTATGTTTCATATACGCATATAGTTACGGAATGATTAAGAGGGGCGATTAATTTTTGTAATTCCATGGATGCTGATACTATACACATATTTCTACGTAATATTTATGCATGTTGGATGTCATGCTTTAGAAATGGTGTTTTTAACGTATGTCTCCAAGGTTTTGGCACAAAATCCAATGGATGTAAAATATGCGACAATGATAAAATATTTGGTTGGCTTTGGAAACAAAAATTCTCTGAAGGTTTGTTTTCACTTTGACAGTTCAGTTTTAGAAATTAGTTGAATTAAAATTCCTTACAAACTAGAACTTCGTAAAAGTATTTACAGTCTAGTTGGGCAAATGCCTAAGCGTGAAATAGTTCGCATATTCGAAAATCAAAATAATTCCTGCAGAACTACTTATCGCACAATAGCGGATTGTGAACAAGGTATACCATGTATAAATCTCCCAAAAAGTGGAAGACCCAGGTCTTTTACCTAAGCTAGAGCAGACAGATTAGTAAGAAGAGCGACAAATAGGGATGGAAATTAGCAAGGAAGTACAGAACTTCTAAGGATACAGTTTGGAGGGAATTGCTTAAGAATCGTCAAGAATATTGAAAAAGAAGAAAATATTCAAAATATACGCCAAACCAGTTAGCACGGATACCACGATGTTGTCGGGCATTAATGCGGATACATTTTGCCAACAACAATGTCAGTGTTATTGATGATGAAAAATATTTCACTCTAAGTGACTAATAAATTAAGGGTAATGATTGCTTCTATAGTAATAACATAGACAACTACCCAGAAAATGTTAAATATAAAGAAAAGGCAATATTTGCTGATAAAAATTTAGTCTAGTGCGCGATTTCTATAAGAGCGATATCGAGGCCTTATGTGGGGCGTGTAAGAGGCGAAGCACTGGATAGTCAGCGCTATATTCACAATTGTCTCATCAAAATCAATGATTTCATTAATGAACATCATGCTGAAACCGATATAATGTTTTGGCCAGACTTAGAATCATGCCATTACGCCAGGTAAACTCAGAACTGCCTCAACGCTCATAACATATCATTCCTACCATGAAACAACCCCCCTAATCTACCTCAGGCCCGCCAAATAGAAGAATTTTGGGAACTTTTGAGTAAGAAAAGTGTATGATGGGGGATGTCAAGCTGAAAATGAAGAACTGTTAAGACGGAGGATTTACAGAAAAATTCGGAGATAGATATTACAGCCGCCCAAGACCTTCTGTGAGATGTTCGTAGAAAATTGGGTTTTGTTGAAAATCGGACCACTTCATTTAATTTAAGTTCACACTTTTGTTAATTATAGGTCTATTAATTATATCTGGTATCTATAAGTTGAAATATAACATATTTGCCTGTAAAACTGAATATAATATTTTGTGCCATAACATACGTTAATGTAAGGGCTAAAATAAATTTCTATGAGATTATTGTTAGACTTTTTACATAATCATTAATAAACGATTGAAAAATATTCTAGGCATAAATATTCAAAATACTTCAACGCGTAGCTGAATATTTAGTTAACTGATCCTCTAAACTGAAATGGTCTAGTTATACATCTTAAGCTCAAATTTAACAACAAAGGTTTCAAAAGATAGTGACCGCACATTTATTTTATTGGTTTACGTAGAATAAATGTATAGTAACGCCATCTACGAAACTATAAAATGAATCGCCCCTCTTAACATAGATCGTACTGCATCTACTTTATAACGTTACTCACTACCCCCCAACTTTACACCTCGTAGACCATGCCTGATGACATCTTCGAAGATGCCCATCATGAATGGGAGTTCTATTGCTGTTATTGCCCATGGCGTCTTGTGCTTTTTTAACAACAATGAAGAGAATAAATGTTTTGTTAGTATCATAATCATCGAAACACTTAAATCTAAGCAAGTTGCCATCAAAAAAGGAATTATTATGTTTATTCCTTCATTTTAAGTTTGAAATATGGTAAACCGATCATAGTGAGGACACTACTACTGTATGTGAGGTCATAATAGTGAGAGAACGATAAAATTAAAGAAAATATTATTAAGAAGCCTGCAAAGTACTTTTCACAATTGGCCGAAGTTGAAAAATTATACGGAACGTGTACCCGCCAAACAAAGTAGAAAAATGGCAAAATAGTTTTAATTTCTTTCAAATAGCCCATGCGTTAAGCATGATTGCTATGGAGCAAATCAAACAATTTTTAATTGCCCAACGACATAAGGGCGTCTTGATGTTATTAACGCCGTAGGCTTAAAAAAACAGAACAAACAAGATTGTGTTCCACGATTTTTGTATCGAGTAGAAGACACATAGGCGATATGAGTTTAAAAAATGAAGCTAAAAAAACAGAACAAAGAGGATCGTGTTTCGTGCTTTCATAGATCGAGAAAACTACCCACTTTAAGATCGAAAACCCTTTTATATGCCTATTCCTCTTTTATTTTCAATACTGTTATAGGAGTCCGAACTTCGTCTTTATCTCTGTATGCTATAAATGGTGTTATAGACAAATTATTTTACGTAACTCTTGATAGTTTAGAAAAATCCGCTACTTCAGTGAGACCTTAAACGTTATTTGAGTTTATACATTAATTAATTAAAATACGCAAGATTTTGAACTAAGACTAAATGTTATTGCTAATTCCTTAGCTTAAAGGTTTGTTGTTATTCATCATTCGTTTTCTGTTAGCAGCTCGTTCTGCCCCTTTTCCAGCCCTCTGTTGTCTGAATACCTCTCATTACTGTTTTACATCCATTCATATTCAGGTTACGAAATAGCTTCGTTCTTTTTACATTCCTCTAAACTTGCTCATCAAACATTTTCGTCTATAAATTGTTTTCATTCTTTATTGCATGTTTTATGAAATTTTTCTTTCAATCGTCGTGTTTTATGCTTAATAGCTTTCTCTCGTCGACCACTACCTCTTTATACCCCTACATCCATCTCTAAAAGGTCTATTTTAATAACGTCCATTGTTCGCATCAAGACAGAAACACAGTAAGTAAAGCAATTAGTTAACCTTTTCCTAAACCCCATAGTGCCATTCATTAACTACTTAAAGCTGCCTCTTCTATATGCTCATCCAGCTTCTTCTGCTTCCACAACCTCGTATTATTTTTATACATGTTTAATGGGTATTCCTCTTCCGATTGCTTTAGTTTTCTCAAGTTGAATCTAACCAAAAAACTTTCCTAATGCATAGTGCTTTTTCATGTTAGTTTTCCTTCGCAATTTTTTCCATTAAATCCTTGTGCTTTCCAATCTACTCCGGTAACTTTCAAAATTTCCGCCCACTTTTCTATTTACCATAACCAATAATGACAAGATAAGCACATAAACTGATTTTTTTCTCTAAATGCCTTATCCTTAACGTTTTAGCCACTTGAATTAAATCTCTCCTACCCCTTCCTTTTCTGAGGTTGTTCCAGCCGCCTGGAACCTCAACCTCCGTTAATAATTTTGAATAGGATCATAGCTACATGGACTAGCAGAGCTATGGTTTTCTCTTTCCACACCTCCAGTTTGTTTCAGTGAAGTGAAACCATGCATGTTATTAAAATGTACGTTTGAACTTACTAAAGGGAAAAATTCCTAGAGATTATATCTTTTATACCAAACGGTGACCGTTATAAGTTTTCTAACAGATCATTTTGTCTTTTCGTCTATTACATTGGCAAAGAAGGTTACAGTTTACATATTTGAACTTTAATATTTTAGAGTCCTAATTGTTGTTGCTTCATTTCCTTAATCCTTCTTGGCGAACTTCATCAGAGTGTTTTTAATAAAACGTAATATTTTATCTAAGTTTGTTTAATTTGTTTAATGCGTATTAAATATTTTTTTCAATGAAGTGTGTTAATAAATGAAACACAACACTTTCAAAATGTGACACCACGCTATCAGGTACAAGTAAAGTTTTCGGCTTGTTGTTAACACGTTACCGCTTGAACTAAACCCATACAATATATTTACATGTATACACCCTTGATTTGGTTATCATAGGTGCAATGCATGTAAAGGAAAGTTAACTAAGTTTAGTAGTTAAATTAATGGGTAGATTATGAATTGGGAAAAAGAAACTTCCACTTAGATCTATACTGTGTATGTATAAAGCGCTTTAAATGTCACAGATTTAAACAAAGCTGATTAATCCTATTGTCACACGTTAGTAATTTCGATAGGTTCATATAGACTGTAGATTAACTAATTATAACTGCATTGATTCCGTCATGTCTTATTACAAGTTTACAATAGAAACGTAATCGAGGATATAAAGGAAATTTAGAATACATTAATTCAAAGCACACACAACACAGTTACTCAACTTTTACTACAAAGAAAGCTACATCGCAAACTTAGTTTTTCAAATTTTAAAAAACACAATTTATTTTTCGTTTATTAAATTTTGAGTTCTATTTAATTTTTAAGGGATATTTTTAAAATTGTTGAGGATTCGATAATTGAGTTTCCTTTGTAGGGACAACATCTAAAAATAGACATAGAAAAGGGTCTATCAAAGCCTATCCCTCAGTTTACACTGTTATGGTAGATTTGTTAAAAATATTTATAATTCTAATCAATATTATATATATATATATATATATATATATATATATATATATATATATATATATATATATATATATATAGTATATATATACATATACATACATACATAGGAAGGTTTGTTTCTTGTTATCTTTTTTATGTAAATAAAAAAATAAAAAACGTTTACGTAGGTTGTTAAGAAAGAGTGGTGTTTAAATATAGTGTAAATCCTAAGTAATGTAGTGAAATGAAACTTTCTATATCAGTTAGTGAACAATATTTTTAATTAAGTACGGTGTGATTGATTATAAATGGACACGCTATTTATACCCTTCATTTCGCTTAATACAAAAGTTTCAGAAGCGAATACAAGGTTTTTACGGCAAATTTTTTTTGGATCAGATCCCTCAGAAGGGTGCTAATGGCCAATGCTTAACTAAAAGTAAAAAATCGTTATTAAATCATATTTTTAAGCTTCCGTCTGGCAATGCTAACTTTCCAAAATGTTAATATATATATATATATATATATATATATATATATATATATATATATATATATATATATATATATAATACAATAAGAGTGATAAGTAATTTGACCTGCTTTTTTGAAATACAATAATGCAACGTTAATTGGTTTTCAGGTCAGAAAGCAGACTGTTAATTTTAAAAAAGATTTAAAATTCCATTATTAAGTCGATATTTCGAAATATTTTATTTCTTCTTCTGGACTAATACTAAAATTCGCCATGGTCAGGAAATATAAAACTAAATTTACAAAATGTGACAATGTAACAATTAATAAATATTGATGAATGTATGAATAAATACATGTAAGAAGTACTTAAAACAGGAAATCTAAAATTATAATTAACTAGTTAACATTATAAAAGGTTATTGTAAAAGACTTACAATTAATGCACAAATGGAGACGTTATTTTTAAATGCGTATTACTGCAATTTTAACTGATAAGAAGCATGTGTACTAGGGAAATGCCAGTTTTATATTAGACAAGGATGGGAGTACCAATCTCACCCCCCTTTCTTAAGTAATGTAAAGCGGGAATTTCAAAAAAATTCCAAAGTCAAAACTAAGAATTAATGATTGATGAATTGCATATTTAATAGATAATTATATATAGTGCTGAGGTCACTAATGTCTGTTCTATTATTAATTGAATTTTCATCCTTAATTATATGACACATTTCAAGGAATAAGCGTTTTGATATATTACGTTCTTTAGCCAATATTTTTGGGTTATCGAAATCAAAAGAGTGACTGTTCTCCACTGAATGGGCTGCCAATTGACATCCTAGTCTTTTACATTTTATGTCTGATTTATGAGCTGAAATTCTACCTTTCAAAAATTGTGAAGTTTGCCCTATATACGTGCCAGAGCACTTAGTACAGTTTAGACAGTATACGATATTTGAATGTAATAGAAAATGCGTTTTTTCCTTTCAAGGAGAGAAGAGGATTTTAAGAGTAACTAACGGTTTATCTGCTATTATAATTGAAAATGGTTTTACGATATATTTTATTTGTGGAGTGACTTTTTCTAAGTACGTAAGGCCTACATATGTTTTTATATTATTATTTTGTATCTGTTGAGAAGTATTATTGATCGAAAGCTGTGAAGTATTATTATGATTTTGCATAGCAGGACTTTCTTGGGATAAAAGTATTTTATTAACTAAGGTTTTAGGATAAGAGTTTTCGATGAAGAGTCTCGATAATTTTTTTAAATTTTTATTGACAAATGACGAATCAGAGATAGTTAGAACTCTATATTTCAAATCCCTTATTAAATTTACTTTATATTTCAAAGGATGGTAGCTCCTATAATTGAGATAACGACCTGAATGTGTACTTTTTTGATACCAGTCAAATCTAATGCTGTTCGAACCATCCCTAACTAGTAGGGTGTCTAGGAAGGGCACCGCCCCTTTATCATTTTCTACCTCAGCTGTAAACTGTATGTGCTGGTCATAACTATTAAAAATACTAAGTCTGTTGTCGATCTGATCTAATGGAACACTGCATATGATATCGTCCACATATTTTTTAACAAATGAGAGTTTGAAAGAAAGCTTTGGTAGAGTCTGATCTAGGAGGGTATCCATAACGATCTGACTGAGGATGGGGCTGATTATAGCACCCATAGGAATGCCTAACAATTGCCTGTAGAAATTACCATCATGTGTGAAATATGTAGAATCAAAAATGTATTTTATAATTTCAATGAATAGGTTTAAATCAATTGTAGTATGTAAAGAAATAGAGTCCCATCTGATCTCTATGGCTTCTTGTATGCGAATCCAAGGAATATTATTAAAGAGACTAACAACATCTAAACTAATAAGCACAAAACCTTGAGGTAGTTTGAAATGTTTCAGTTGTTGTATTAAATCAAATGTCGATATAACAAAATATGGGTTATCGGGTTTTAAAATATCAGTAATAAAAGATTCTAATCGCCTAGAAGGAGAATTGTGAGCATCAACTATATGTCTTAGTGGATGATTTTCTTTATGGATTTTTACATTACAGAATATCTTTGGTGGAAGAGGGTATTTTGGTTTTAGGGTTTTAGCCTTTTCTGAAGTTATATGCTCTAGGCTGACGAGCTTTTCTATAAATGAATTACATAATCTTGTAAAACGAGGTGTGGGATCCTTCGTCAGTACCTCATAATTAATGGGGTCTGATATGATAGCTGTTAATTTTTCAGAGTATTGATCCCACATTAACAGCTATCATATTAGTTTAGATGTTGTTAGTCTCTTGCACTGCATACAGTCTAGCAGCCTCACTCGCATTCCCTTGGGCAACACCATAATAATAATGAATATCGGCATATTTTTCATTTGAAAACATGAAAATACGAACACGAACAAGAACAATAATAATAACAAGAACAAGAACGACTCAAAAACTAAATTACAATATCACTACAACAGAAAGAACTCGTATTGAAATCATCAAAACTGTAATAGCAAAAAAATTTTGACAACTAACTTACTAATGTCAAGTCGTTGCTACGGTGATGAAAAGATATCAGTAAAGGAGACGTATTTCTTGCCGTAAATGTACAGATTGATTGAAAAGTGAGGGACAAATCGTCAATTCTCATCTACTCTACCATATTTTTGAAAGTAATTTTATGCTCTAAAAGTTTTTCCTGGGGTGTATTCCTGTAACAATTCAGTAATTAGTACGTCAACCATAAGTTTTTTTCATATCGTTGTGAAGCTTATGAAAAAAGGAAGTTTTTCCTTTATCGGCCATGTATCAAATCCATCTCTATTGGAAAAATGTTCCTCTTGGAAATTTGTCTTGGGATTTGAAAAAAAATCATTTCTGAATTCATTATGTCATTAAAATTGTTGAATGATGAGTTTGTCTCGAATGAATTCAATATTCTTTAAGGCAATTTCATCTTCTACAAATTTCTCCTAATGTGTTTTCTTGTAACTCTTCTAGTTTGGAAGATACAGCGTGATTTAAAAAATAAGTCCACGAAATAGAAAAAATTAAAAAAAAGTTAACATCTTGGAAAGCATCAACAATAGACACACCCTGTATTGACAATTTTTTGTTCCTTTTGGCCAGAGGAATCAGCTGTTTTCGTTTTGGCCATCGAGTTTGAGTCACCCTGTACATTTGTGCTTCTTCGGGTCATAATGACCCGAACTCCTGAAATATGAATTAAAACCAAAATAACAAAATTTTTTATATATTTATTAACTTTATTTCTCTAATGCAATGTTTTTTATATGAAACGTGAAACTTACAATAAATTCAACCAAATTTAAATAAAAAAAAAGAAAACGGAATACAAAATGTCTAATAATTGATATTATCCACTACTTCTTACAGTGGGCGCTATAATAGGTGACGTGTTCTTTACACAAGTATTTTTTAAACTTAATGCAGGTCACATTAGTTTTGTTATCACATTTAGAAGGAAAAAATTTGCAGCGTGCTCCTTGGTTTTTGTTGCTAGTTCCAGGATCAGGTGCGGTAGAATTTTCCACCAATGCAATGGTTGTTGAATAGCTGTTACAATTGCAGCTGCTTGTTCATTACGGGGAAGATGTTTTCTGGACAAAATGTTAAGGATTTACCAATTGTTTACACAGTTGTTCCAAAAACAGTCTTCTTTTGTACAAAACATTTTTATTCCAGTCTGGATTTATTTCGCGCCATAAGTCGAAAGCATTATAGACACTGGTATCTAAAATGTTGTAAAATAAGATAATGGGCCATCGATTTGTTTTTCGTTTGCATGTGTATGCACCGATTAGCTAAACTAATGTATCAACTGCTCCTTTGGTAGAATTATAATCAAGCATAATTTGTGGTTTTTTGTCTTCTCTGTCGCTTACTTGTTTCTGGTTAAGAAACGTACTCATTACAATGACCCTCTTGTATTTTTTTGGAATATAAGACACAACTGCGGTATCTTTAGTAAAATAAAATTTGGAACTATGCGTAACGTTATTTACTTCCATGATACTCAGGCTTACTTTTCCTGACAGTCCCTAACATAGTAAGATTTCCTTTGGCCCAATTTATACGATATAAAGAAATTGTCACAAGTCACATTCTGACCTCCTAGTCCATAAGTAAGGTCTAAAACGACTCTCAGCCCCTAATCCTTCTCAGGTTTGCCCCCAGGTGGTTTTCCCGTATATACTTAAACTTCTAAAGTATAAGAACTTGCACTATCACAAAGCGTCCATATTTTGATGCGGTATTTTGCTGGCTTGCTTGGTATATACTGCTTGAATGGACAACGACCTCTAAATGTAACCAGCTGCTCGTCCACAGTTACGTTTTGCCTAGGATTGTACAATTTTGGTAGTATTTCAGTCCATTTGTTCCAAAATTCTCTAATAGGAGCTAACTTATCCCGTAGCCTTCTTTCTTGACGATCTTCTTTACTATCAAACCGTAACATGCGTGATATATAATAAAATCGTTTCAACGGCATTGTTGCGCGAAAAAGAGGTCTGCATTCCATGAACTTCTGGTAGATTCATCATGCGATCTGTAAACTCTTCCTAACAGCAACAAACCTATTTACTCTTGCAACATAATGTCATCTAATTCTTGCCACTTGTCACCGTACACTGTACGACCTTCGATGTTAGTCATTTTCAAAATTATATTTTCCAGAGAACTATTGAAAAATAGCTGAAATGTAGATTTTATATCCTGGTTTATTGCTGTATCTAGTTGGACCTGGAGCGACTTTTATGATATTTGCACTAGTTCACGCTCTGATTGAGGAAATGGATCTAACATCCAAGTTATGGCATTGTCTTTAGATTGAACTGATTGAGCAGATAGCATCGATTGCGTAGGATTTGTCCGTCCAGCATCGTCGAAAAAATCATCGTCTGACTATTCATAATCACTATCTTCACTGATATGATCTTCCTCTTCAGAAGCTTCATCGTCACTAATGCCACTCAAATTATCAATAAGTTTTTCTAAGTCTTCACCACTAAGACATTTTTTTGCCATTTTTGTTATTTCAGCACTTTAGAAGAACTAGTAGTACGTACAACAAACCGCACTTTACTCGGCAACGTAACAAACAAAACTGTCGGTTGCATACTGCGTTATGATATTTATACCTGCTGCAAGTTGCAAGTCTGTTCCTGTTTGGACTTGCACACGCGGCTACAGACCTGCCGAAAATGCTGTAGTAACGCGCATAGGTAGGTTCATTTGAACAAGTATATGATTATATGCATATTATCTATCCTCAAATTTGAATATAAAATAATTGGAAATACAAATTTATACGTCCTACTAATGTATTACAGCCTCGGGTCATAATGACCCGAGGAACATCAATGTAACAATCATGTTTGAAAAAATAAGAAAAAAAAATTATTAAAACAAACAAGCCACCTCATTCTTCAGTGGATTAGAAACTAAGTCATTAACTACGAAGTTTAGATATTAATAAACAAAAAAGTTATCTAAACCACAATTTGATTTAGGGTCATATAGACCCGAAAGTAACAACAGGGTTAATACCTTATCTAATAATATCGAAAATAACATTAGATACATTTCGTAATAATAATACATGATGCAATATTTAAATATTATTACTATAATATAATTCCTCCTCCCTTAACAAAGAACGTCCTCGTTCATTGGATGTTTCTTTGATAAGTCCTCTAATGGAATTGGAATTGTTTGTCGTTTGACAGTGATGTAATTTAATATATTATGCCTAAATACAAATATGGTAATACTAATAATGTTAAAAATTATAAATAAGATACAGGTCGTTGACAAATGAGCTACATGTATAGGTTTTAATTCAATATTGTTTTCTAATGATTTTGCTTCTTCTCTAAGGTCTCTTATGTGGTCTAAATGTTTTTGTTTTATGTTTACAATTTTATCTGGTTTATAATTATTAATTTCAATATTTGGTTTGACACTAAAATTACTATAAGCATTAACAAATGTTTGTTTTTCAATTATTAATTTGCATTCATTGTTTGTAGATAATAAAACATTGTTAATTACAGAAAATGATCTATCTTTCCATTGCACTATTCTGCAACTTGAACACTGTTTTACATGACATGAGAATATTGCCGTTTTTTAATTGAGAAAAAAGTTTATAGTCATTATTCACTATACCGTATGCACATCGATTTGCGTTGTTTAAGATGCACTCACTAACTTGGGGTTTTTGAAGACATAGTGTTCGTTTTTCTATGGATTGACATTTTTCATCAGTCCATAGTTCTTCATTTATATTTCTTAGATTATACTGGTACGGTGGTAACATAACTTTATTTTGTTGATTGGGTATAGGATAAATTCTATGATATTGGTAAGTTGAGGGTTTAGGATAGGTATGTATAAAATACATGTATGTGATCGTTTCTTGTACAGATATAATTTGGAACCTTGAAAATTCTAATATTTTAAAAATGTGTACGGTATGTAATTCAATCAATTCAATTTTACTATAAATTAGTTTTAAGTGATTTATTATTTTGAGAATTTCTTTATGAGAAACTATTTCTATGTTTGTTATCTCTGAAAAAGCTAAAGTTAATGTTCTCTCTATCTTCTGGAGTATATTTAAAATATTTGTGCATAAAAGATTATTATATTGTACATTCATTTGGATTTCAAAAATGTTGTTCAAGTTTTTCATTGCTGTTTTTGAGGCGTTAATATTATATTGAAGTATTTGCTGATCATCAGAGTATCTTTTGGTTATATGACTAGCAAATGAAGTATATTGACTAAGTAACTTGTTTAATAACTTTGACTTGGTTTTTAAATAAGGTGTCTAAATTTTTATTAATTTCTATTGGATCATTATTATGAGGGTTACCTGTTATGGATTTAATAGCTGTACCTAAAACATCTATTAAGACTCTTTTGGAAAAGTGACGATATTTGAATTTTTGTAATTTGTCTTCGATCAGTCTACAATTTTCTTTTAGCATACTAATTTGATTTAGTATTATTGGGTTTAAATTCTTTTTTGATTCTAGGATTACTATATTCTGTAAAATTTTTTTAATAACTTGTTCCTAATTCGCTAATATTAAAATAAAAATAAAATATGATAATGATTTAAAGTTCTTGCTAAACCTAGGTTTTCATTGAAATATCCATTACTTGGAACTATTTGGGTTTGAAGACCCAGGATCTTGCCAATCAGGGGTATCCTGCAAATAAAATTTTATTTTAGTGTGTTTGATTTTTCTTTGCCTGTCTATTAGTGTTCTCTTATTCCTGTAACTTTTATTGTTATCTATAGAAGTAACTTGGACCCTGTCATAATACGGGTCAGTTTATATGAGTTTTCATAAGGTCCATATAATAATGTAAAGGGAGTGTAACCTGTCGATGAGTGAACTGATTGATTATATGTAGTCATTGCTGTTATCATAATATTTCTAGCGTCATCACTACTTTTCTTTTGATTTTTCAGTACTCGTATTTTTTTCAACAATGTGGAATGTACCCTTTCAATCGGCGAGTTTGAGCTGCTGTTATAATATTGGTTGTAAAGTGTAATTCTATTCGGAAAAGTTTACAGAATTTTTGAAATACTTTTTTTTTAAATTCTTTGCCTTCATCACATACTATCTTTTTAGGGTAGCTATGGTGAGAAAAATAATGTCTTAATTTATTTAGGATTGTTATACCTGTCGTACCTGTTATGAAATAAGCTTGAGTATATCGTGAAAATAGATCGATTATCGTTAAGAATTTATTTCCTTCAAAACTAAAAGTGTCGGTGTGTACAACATCAAAGGGTCTTTTAGCAAGCAAGGGCCCTGAGAGTGGAAGTTTATACGGGTTTCTATCATATTTATTAATTAAACAACTTTCGCAATCATTAATTATTTCATTGATTTTGGTTTTCATATCAGGGAAAGAATAATGTAATTTGAGGTGGTTATACGTTTCTATTATTCCGTTATGATTTAAATTATGGTAGTCTTCTATAATTTTATTTTGTGTATCTGAATTTTCTGCATCTTTAACTAAAATATTACTTTTGACGAATTTTACGTTATTATTAAATAATTGATGGGTCATAGTTAAAAATTTTGATTCTAATTCTTTATCTTTGAAATAAATTCCATACAACGCTTGAAGATTAATTATTTGTTTAAACATGCGAGTTAAATTTTTTAGTTCTGATCCTTGTATGATTGTTATGTCATAATTATTTTTTGAAAAAGGTTGGGAGTTGGGAGTTTTTAATGAAAAAGGCCAAATTAAAGGTTTATGATGGGTCTCTATTATGAATTGTTTTCCATAAACGTATGGTCTAAAATGTTTTGTATTTTCTACTATTGCTAATAATTCTTTTTCTATTGTTGAATAATTACGTTCAGCACTATTTAAAGTTCGAGAGTAGAATGAAATAGGTTTATTGTTTTGTGATAGCACACCTCCTATAGCAACGTTCGAGGCATCTGTGGTTATATGAAAGGGTTTGTCCAAGTCTGGATACACTAATACGGGGGAATTGCTTAGTAATTCTTTACATTGTTGAAATTCTCGCAATTAATCTTCATTATTAGTATCTAATTTTGAATCTTTCTTTAAACATTTAGTAATAGGTTGCACTATTTTAGCAAAATTTTGTATAAATCGTCCATAATAGCCTATTAGTCCTAAGAAGGCATTAATTTCTTTAGTTGTTTTTGGAATTGGATAATCTTTTATTGCTACTATTTTCGAGGGATTAGGTTTAATACCTTCAGGAGTAATAATGTTACCCAAAAAATCCACTTCTTTGCATAAAAATTCAGATTTATCGATCTGGACATTTAGATTGTACTGTTGGAACTTTTGAAATATTTGTTTTAAATGAATAATATGATCATGCAAGGATTTTCAAAAGATAATTCATCTTCCATGTAAACGAAACAAAATTTATGTAAATAATCTCTTAGAGCGTTATCCATCACTCTTTGGAAGGTACTAGGAGCAGTCTTTAATCCAAAAGGCATTCTGACATACTCATAATGCCCATTATTTACAGTGAAAGTGGTTTTTTCTATGGATTCATTGTCCATTTCTATCTGGTGAAAACCTTGTGCTAAATCAGGAGTAGAGAAATATATGCATTTACCTAAATTTTCTAAAATGTCTTCTATTCTTGGCAAATGGTATTTATCTTCTATGGTTTTTTCGTTTAATTTGCGGTAATCTATTACTAAACGTCATTTGCTTTTACTACTAGTATCAATTTTTTTTTGTACGATCCAAATCGGGAAACTGTATGTTGATATACAGGGTGTCCCAACGATAGAGTAAAGTAAGTTTATGGTTAACTAGAATTATTTGTGTAAATATTGTATGGACCATGGGGTAGAGGTAAGAAGTGTGCATTTTTTTAAATATTGGAAGTTATACAGGGTGTGCCAGAAAAGCAGGACGTGAAAAAGTATGATTTTTTTAAATAGAACACCCCGTATTTGATTTTAGTTTTTAATTCTACGTGTCCATACAAACATATTTTGTCATACAAAGGATTGGCTGAAAGTTATTAGTTCTTGAGATATTCGCGTTTAAAGATTATTATGGTCATTTTCGTGGGGTTGATGAATGGCCAATTGTTCCGTTATTTCACAATAAAAAAAATTGATATTTCGTGTGAAAAATGAGTGATATTATACTAACGTTTAGACCGAGCAGTATTTCTAATTTTCTCAACAGGGTGTTTGTTATAACCATTCAAATTTGAAAATTCTCAAATTAAAAAATCAGTTTTTTTAATTGCACACCCTATATATTTTATTTCATTTTATTCGGGATTAAAAAATCTATCATTTTTGTCAAATATATCCTATATCTATCTTTGATAGTTTTCGAGTAATTTCGATTTTTTCACACTAGCTACTTTATTTTCGATAACATTGCATTGCATGGATCTTGGTAGCCATGGAAAATAATAATTGCGTTACTAAGATACAAAGGTTTCCTACTTGTCAAAATAAACACATATTAAATTTGTCGTTTTCGCATTTAACTTGTTATCAATTCTTGTATCAATTATGGATTAACTGATCGACATGAGTTAATGGCGTAATTTCTTAAAATCTAACAAATACACTAATTTCTCGAAAAGTGTTGAAGTTAGGTAAAGGGAACCCTAATACAGTTCGAACTATTGTCAAAAGACTATTCCATTCCGATAAAAATTTCTTGGTCGTTGTATTTAAAATAACAAAGATATTTAACTTTGAAGTTTATTAACTTTACGCGTTATTCTTTGTATTTTATAAATTATGATTTGAAACAATAAACAACAGAATACGTACTTCCAAATATCCTTATTACGATGACCTAGATTAGATGGTCTCATCTTTTCTGAATCGAAAAATACTTGAATTTTTTGACAACCCAACATTTTCAAAAAATGTTAAATATTTCGGAAACTGTAAGGTTTAGGTATAGGGAACTCTAATGAAAGTCTACCTTATTTTTACACCTTATTTCAAAAAAAAAAAAATTAAAAAGGAAGGTATTCCATTATAAAATAATATAACTTTGATAAGTAACAAGTTTGTAGATCACCCTGTGTAAATCAAACTAATTTTAGATTGTAGTTCTAGGAGGCTTACATATTCTCGCCCAAACAGATTTTGAAAAATTCAGTCGTTTGGGTGCTAGAGACGACGCGTTGGTGGTGGCCCACCCTGTATATATATATATATATATATATATATATATATATATATATATATATATATATATATATATATATATATATATATATATATAGTATAAGTGACTACTACGCTGTTGATTTTAAATTTCACCTAAAAGGGCATTTATTAACATTTTTAGATTTTCAAAAGGCACTACTTTGTTTGAAATAACTTCTACATTAGTTACATTTTACTAGAACAGTAGTGACTGCATTGGTATTAGAAATAATTAGAATTTTGGTTGAGGTTATATTTCCGTAAAATAAATTCTCAGGAAGTTATGAAAACAATGACAACGGCAATATTAACTAGCAACATAACTTAGTATATCATAACAATTTCAATTGTCTCCGGTATCATGAACACGATAAAAACCAAAATTTCTGTTTTAGCCTTACTACGCCAGCGCAGTAATGACGCCATTCTCCTCATAATGTAGGGTTTACATATAATTCTAGCGTAACAATGCACATTATACATATATATATATATATATATATATATATATATATATAGTTCGTACCAAAAACTTGGGAGCGAAATAATTATCGTACTTCATATAAAATCTTTGCCTTAACCCTTCGTTAACGACCTATAGGGCTCTAAAGTTGGTAATTAAAAATTTTATTTATAATTATTAAT
Source organism: Vesta saturnalis (assembly GCA_036346205.1). Taxonomy (NCBI): domain Eukaryota; kingdom Metazoa; phylum Arthropoda; class Insecta; order Coleoptera; family Lampyridae; genus Vesta; species Vesta saturnalis. The sequence goes on from JARFJB010001226.1 coordinate 115,725, forward strand.
CGAATTAATTTACCAATAATGAAAATACGAGAATAACAACAAAAACCTTAAAAATTAATAACTACATTCCATTATTACCGATTAAAGTAACGAGTAACTAAAAAAATTAATGATAATAAAAAAGTCAAACCGATACAATAAAAATGTACAATTTGGGCTCCCCTTAATTCCACACATTTCCTCAGTCTTCTAAGATTAGACCTTTGTACTTGGAATAACATTCCAGGATTATTTCGGAGGTATTTAAAAATATCTGGGGTGGAACACCACACGACCTTCCAACCTATAAAATGTAAATGAAATGAAATGAAATAATTTTAATAACATCTTTTTAGGATACATATGCAACATCTTTGATATGTAGCTCATTACGAAAATAGGCAACCTTGTTAACGCAAAAACAACAATCTATGTCAAACAGACGTTTAAAACTTCTTGACAGACAGAGGTTAATAGACACCTAGATGCAAACCTAAATTAAAAGAAATGAAATAATTTTAATTTCAATTTTTTTTTGGATAGCTATGCCATCTCTTTTTTATACGTTCATAACGAGAACATGCATCATTGAAAAATACAGTATTCTATGTCAGATTAAAACTTCATGTCAGATAGAGATTCATATAAATAAACACATGTTAACGTAAAAAAAAAAAAATTCAAACCCGCCCGCTTGTATAAAAATATCGATAATACAGCTTCAGCATTTTCAATCATATTTATTTCATTTTTACATTTATTACGATTTACATTAAAAAACTTTGAAAAGAAAATTTATGTAAAATTAAATTTTCCTTAAAAAATACCACAAAATACACTTTTTTTATAAAAGTAATTGTTATTCAGATAATGAACAAATTTTAAATAACAGTTAAATGCTACATTAGGAATTATTTTGCTGCTAAACTACGCGTCATATAACAAAATTGCATTGATCATAATTAATTGATACGTTTAAGGTCTATATCCAGGTATTTGTACATCTTTCAAACATGCAGTTATTGTGCATCGTAAAAAAAATTGCATAAAACTTAATTAATTTATAATTTTGATGTCTATAAGCTGGTATTTTTGTATCTTTGAAAAATGCAGGTGTTTCAGAAATATTTGATGAAAACCAAAAACAGCGCCTAATAAACCCTCCTCTCTATAGCTGGATTTCTCCCAAAAACTAACTAGCTCCAGGAGTAATGCAAAAACTTAAATATAAAATTTGAAGGTCGTACGTATTATCGTTTTGGAGTTTATCGTGCATATTAACATACACCAAAACTTTGTCAAACGTAAAATGAGGTAATAAGGATATTTAACAATAGTAAAGAAGTTGTAAAATGAGCGAATAAGTCGATTTAGCGTTATTAAAAAAAGGTCGATTGTATAACCTATACCTACATATGTATATGTAGGTTGGAAGGTATAGATGATCAAATTAATATTAAAGATTGTTACACGGTAAAACTGCACTGCTTATAAAATAAACATGCTGTCCACTAACTGCAATGGAGATAAGCGAGTTCGTGGTAGGAAGCGAAATGGCTTAAATTTGACTTGAAGCACCTGAGAGCTCATAATTGGATATAAATGTCCTATGAGCGCCTCAAAAATCTAAAATTATCTGGAAAATTACCTCAAGCTAAAATATTAATCTTGCGAGATCGTGGACAGCAATATGTTCGCTTACTCAATATGTAAGAGTTCTGGATATTTTGCATAAACCTCGAGAATGTGGATGTAATAAATTGCGTTAAGTACTTTTTGATGCAAAACGTTATCAATCCTAACTGAACCATTTGTTTCACCCTCGTAAAAAATGTGAACTAATATTTATAATTACCAACAATAATCAAAAATAAATAAATAAATAACACCCAATTTGGAAAGTGATGGTAAGAACCGAAACGTGCTCCCACTAAATAATAGGTCAATCTTTAAATAGAAATTTCAAAATCAGTAGAGTTAAATTCTGTAATGGTTTGTCTAAAAAAAATTAATTTCAAGCCAATATTCATAAATGTAGCCAAAAGCAACGAAAGATTTATTACACTGAACTGTTGTAATCCTTCGTGGATCTTACGCATAAAAAAACACAAGAAAATTTAATAAGACACTACCGCTTTGCAACACTCAAACCATTAACTATTTTTTTTAAATAAACCTCAAAATAAAATTGTTGGAGAAATTTCACTACAATGTAAATAAAGGAATGAGTTGAGTGATCAACTCTGTTCAAGTAAGTTTTCAATATTAATACGAATGTACGTTGAGTTCTTCAATAAAACAACAACAGAATCGACAAAATATCTTAATTAAGCTTCTCTCTACTACACTTAAGCTGGTCTTAAACTAAAAACTCACAAAAGAGTAGTGATTAGGACCCATTATCCTTATAGCCTTATTAAAATGCAATACTAGCAATGGTTCCTTTTCAGTACCGAACAATATACGAACTGGTCTTATTAAATCTCTTTTATCAAAGTACTGTAATTAACAAGGTTGAGCTCCTGTGATTGTTCCTTAGAACAGGTCATAGCTCTGCCAAATGTTCTACGTATTACCTCCTTTTACGTTCTCCTGAATCAGAAATTTTTACTAAATGCCTTCTTTTGGAGTTTCCTACTGGACTTAACATTTTAAATCACCAAATTCTCTATTGTTTATCCACTACATTTATTTTATGTCGTTGACAAACGCACACAGCATTAGCAATATTTGTTAGTCTTCATTCTAATTTACCCTATCCAGAACTTCTATTAGTTAGGAAGGGTCCTATCACACGAATTTTTTTGTACACAATACGTAGCATAACGGCTACTGGTTATTTGAAATCTTTTAAGCCCCTTATTTAAATTTTTGAAAACGTTTAGTAAAAAACAATTTCCAGCTGAATACAAAATCAACTTTACTGGTAATGTTCAATTTTTATTGTTCCATTTCTAAACCGGGATGTGGCAGGAAGCAAACAATGTAATCTGCACTACCAAATTTTACAAAGTAAATAGGTACAGATCGTTATGCAGATTTTTTAAAATCATGGGTGACCTCTCGCCTAATCCATCTAACTAAAAGTTGGTCGACATTCTCTTTATATGCTGAACTACCCTGCCCTTTTATAAATAGGGGCGACCATCTTAAAAACGTCATCAAATATTATCTCGCTAAATAAAAATCAACCACGCAAGAGATTTATATGTCGCATGACTTTGACGAGAAGAAACTATGAAACGGAACCAACGCAAACAAAAGGTTCTCCATCTACCGTAAAATTTTCAATAAAAACGTAATAATCCCTGAAATGTCCAAATTCGATATTCATATCCAAAATTAAACTCATCCTTTTATTGAAGTCTTCAACGTGGTCAATTTCGTTTTCTGCAAATTTATTAAATTTTAATACTGTTTACCACTGAATATTACGTAAAATTTTGATTTACGCACTATTCTTTCATGTTAATTTTAAATATAAGTTCTTTTGTAAACCGTAGCAACACATTCAGTGGAAGGATTCCCTAGTGTCGTACTTCCAGGTTTAAATTTACATCAAAGACTCAAAATAAAAATTTTCTAGCCACTCAAGTGTCCATCCTAAGAGCATATACTATTGTTTCCTAAGATTAAACAATATATTAACATATTCCTGTGGCGTAACATTTACACCATACTTACAAGTTATACTCGTAGAAATTCCTTGCGTAAATCATTATTTACGCTACTTCTACGTTACTAACATATGTCTCAACGTTACTTTTCTACTCAACTATTGAGGCTGCCATCGTTCTGAACCCAAAAAGCGTGACAACATGCTACAGAAACAACATAATTAGGAATACTAAATCTGTGTTTGCAAATAGGAATTAATGTAGTGAGATATGAATTTATAGCAGTTGTAATACAATTATTGTTCATAAATAACTGAAATACTTGGAGATAGTATGCTAGCAGGTATTTAGTAGTTATCAATAATCCAAATGTTGATAAAGTAACATCAAAATTTGAACGTTGCATTTCAGCTTAGGCTCTCTGTGAAATACAGTATTTTTGCTGCAACGAAGATAAATGTGCTGAACTCTCAGATCAAATTTGTTCGGGAGTTAGAGAACTTTTAAGCTTCGATTAGTCCGCACCTACTCTTAATTATTTCGAAAAAAAGTGATAAATGAAACAAAAGATACAGACTTGTAATTATCGGCAATTAAATAAGCGTATTACTTCACTCTGTATGACGAAACTTAAAGTCATTATCAAGGCAATTTATTTTTCGCACTTAGATGAGATTCATAAATTAGAGGAAAAACATTCATCTAAAAAATTTATTACTTTCACAATTCCAAGAGGTGAATATCAAATGGATATAGCTTTCTTGTTGTTTGAAAATTAGTGTAAATTATTTTTTACGAACAATGAGAATTGAAATGTCTGCATTTAATTATGACTAGTGTTTTATTAGGTTTTGTAAGTAAAGACTTATGTAATCTTGTGAGTCTAACCCACCGCATGTCCGTCTGCCTGGAAAAAGGCTGATTTTTTTCTGATCGGTTTTCACGAATCGATAAAATACCTAGAAAAGATGTGCACCTTCTCGATGAGATGACATAGGTCAAGGCCAACGAAATATTGTGCGTGTTCATCTGCGTTCATTTCTAGCAAAAAACTACTGTGCAGCTGTGCCTACTGAAATTAAAAATAATTATCAAGCCGGGAGTTCTCGGCATAAATAATTTCCTGAAAACCTGTTATCACGTGTTCAACATTAATAACTTCTGTATGCGACGATCGATTTGCATCAATATTTGCACATGAATGGTGATAATCATTCCAAATGATTCATTTCCGCGTTTACTACTCATACATAATTTAACTGGTATGAGAATTATTTTCTCGGTTAGCCTTACGGCTCGCTAGTACATCCTTTTGTCCGTCAGTAAAAACCCTAGTAAGTGTTAAATACTATAATCGAACAAAGTTCATTGATAAATATACTAAATGTACGTTGTATAATTAATTATTCGTAAATCATTTCAGCAAACATATACATCCCGTAATTATTCATGGTGGGATTAAGGATACGTGCTGTCAGGATTGGATCGGAAGGAATGGAGTTAGGGTTTTGAAGGGTTCGAACCCACTACCTTTTTAATCTAAGTAGATTGTGTGATCATAAATCCAACCAGCTCAATGTGTTGTGTAATCCAAATGATAAACGAATAGTATAAGCTAGCAAATTTATAAACAATCCTAGAACAACTCCCGTTAATTTCAGTAAGTGAATAGGTTTTTACCTTACTTAATTTACAAAGAAATTTTGTTTTGCCCATAAATCTATTGACAAATGTCACTTTAATATTTGATGATTGATAGGAAATGAAATACATATTTATAATCTCCTCGAAAATACCTTCAAACGACATCCATATTGCCGTACGGTGGCAATTAAAACATAGTTGACGTTGACCATTTATTAGGGGTTGTCTGATCTAAATCAAAATAGCAGGTGCATTTTTTCAACGCAAAGCACAGTAAAATAGAATTGAACCGTTTATCTTGTTATCGCATACACGTACATTTGCGCTTGATTTCAATTTGTGAGAAATTAGTCATGTGTTGAGGATAATGAAATAAATAAATATCTATGTATTTCAATACCCAATCTCCATAAGATTGCTTGCTACTGACACCCGTATTGCTAGAAGTTATCAATTAAAAATGTCGTTGACCTTGACCCTTGGACCACTAGAGACCATCAGAAAATAGAATGTGCGTCTATTTATTTCGTAGGCTATCATCTATCGAAACTATGTTTGAAAAAAATTGGGCCACTGGTCCCCTACTTTCGGCCACGAACATGACTTTCTATATAATTTTGTAAAAGATAGGTCATGTCATGGGCTAAATAAAATACATACTGGAAGAAAATTTCTTTTGAATGACGTACGTTATCCATTAAAGAATTTTTTGACGTTTACCTTGGACTCAAAAGGTGTCGTTTCATCAAGGTGAGGATGTATCTTTAGTTGGTGTGTTCACAGCAGGAAAAACAAGTTTGATGTAAAACACCCGTCATCGCGGACAAAAACTGCAGGACACACCAAATAAGGCTAACATGGAAAATTCGTTTGTTATTACGGGAGCACAAAGTAAAAATATAAGTGAAAACTCCTGAAGAAACTTGAGCTGGTTGACTACCCTGGTATTGTCAAACTTTTGAAACGATCGACACACGCAGTCGATTTGGTTTATTAGTTATTAATGGAAATAAAATTTTGTAACTCGGTAAGGATAGGTAATTTTATAAAGTTAACGATTTTCTTCATTATGGACAGACTTATTACTCAAAATCTATCGAAATTTATGAAATGTGAACATTAAGGTCAATATAATTAGTCATTATAATTGGATTTTTGTTAGTCAATATGTGTGTTGATTTCGAACTAACGATTAAATTCCAATCACCTATCAATTGCTAGTGTCTAATTACGACTTTTAGAGGAAAATGAAAACATTTCAGATGTGGAAGTTCTGACATTGCTGCACCATACAAATTATTTACGTCATTGTGCATTCTGAATACCAATATAAAAATAATAATGCGTCCTACTGGGTTAAATATACTTAAACTACACACTACACTATAATATTGTACGTCGAGATATACAGAAATAAAAAAAAAACGTACACATACCTTCAACAGGAAAAAATAAAGGTAACGTATCAATAAACACTTTTTTATGAACTAAATTCGTTATGCTTGATTCAAAATCTACTCCAAAGAAATATTTTATAAAGTTTGTTTCTCGACTTCAATAATCAATTATCAAGTCAAGCTTGTAGAAGGACATTTAAATACAATCATTGCTTAGAGTCTATTTTAAAGTTTTATTTAAATTCTGGCGCATTCTTAAATTCTAAATTTCACAAAGGGGATGAGACAGAATTTTTCTTAAATGTGTACCACTATATAAAACCTAGTGTAATAACTCTTTTTAGTCACATATATCATTCTATTGCCATACATAAGTTTTTTCTTTACTATTTCACAGGGGTAGTAAACTTTGGGAAGAGACATAGAATTACACTTTACTTTGTTAAAGGTTAAAGAGTTTTTCTTACAACCGCGTAAAATATCTTTGATGTACACATTTATTTTTCTAACTGATCTGTAATTATTATTTTGTATTTTATTTTATTAGTATACGGCCATAACCTTATTTTTCCAAGATTAAATTAGCTTAAATGTATTATTAGCGATGTCAATTTTTTACTTTAATACATGCAGAAATAAAGAAAAATTAGAGTAATTTTCTAATGTAATTAGGCTCTTCCATATGACTCCAGTATTGTTAATTAAACTCGTTGTTAAAATTCTCAACTCGTTACGAAAGTATTCACACTCTCCCACAACAAACGAAACCGTCAACATTAAAACCGAACAACTAAGGAAAGTAGTTAGTTTGTGTTTTATCATAGTGTTCAAAATTATCTTTATTATGAGGGCAATTTCTTAAACTGAATAAAACACAAATTATAGCTGTGTGACCTTTCCTTTTTTTACTATAATAGTTATGTATCACGTTTAAGGTGTACTATTGCTGTGTTCCCTGTATACTCATTAGGAAAGGAAAATCATTACAAATTACGCATCTTTCGTAAGATATTTATCAAGGTTTAGCATCACGTTGATGCGCAAGGAATATGTACTCTGGAGCAGTTGGGATATCTATAATTGTCTAAAGCTTATTTGATCTAGAAAAAACACTTCTGAAGACCAATTTTAAGAGATTTATAGAATAAAGGAATTATAATTTTTATTACTTTTATATTTAAATCTTCCTCAAGTTAAATTAATCGTTTTCTTGCCAAAAAATTGGTTTTATTTAAGTTAACGTTGAAGCATGTTAAAACCATGTATTAATGGCTAAAATACAAATCTAACCTTTTTTGGAAAAACCGAAATATTTTAGTACTCATCTTTTAACATACAGTTTTGTATTTAAATTTAAGAGACCGTGTATCCTAGCATAATGTAACTACATATTCACAGTAACCAAAACTAAACTTTTTAATATATTCATCTATCCTCATTATATTATATAGTCGTCCGTGTTTTCTTGGCAATTCTCATTTTTTTAATATTTCCGCCCTTTTCCATAATTGTTACTCTAGAGATGTTATCCATTCACGTGACTGTACCATAATGTTAGTAAATTGGGATATGGTGCTTTTATTTGGTCTCCTTATTGCACAAAATACCAATTAGCTATCTATTGAGTAAATAAATATGTTATTATTATTATTTTTTATTTTATTTTATTTGTTATGGTCTTCAACTGCTGAATACGTCTTAGTTGACTTCTGGATCTTGTCCACTGTTGTTGCCAGACCAATTTTAGCTTGTCTCTTAAATGTGTAGCTACATTTGTTTAATTGGCAGTGTTAACCTTTCCTGCTGCGTCGTTAAGTCCTTCCTCAGTGGCGTGGCGCGCAGATTTGTCTGCTTTTTCGTTTCCCTCAATGTGGATGTGGCTTGGAACCCATAGGAATAGTATTTCATGACCTACATCGGTAAGGTGCTTGATGGTGGATAGTACTGCTTGAGTTAGTGGATCTTTTGTATATGGATCTTGAAGGCCAATGAGAAAGCTATAGGAATCTGTCACAACCATAAGCTTAGTTGTTTCAGGCAATATCTCACAGTAACGTAATGCCTGCCAGATAGCATATAGTTCTTCTGCATATACGGATGTATACTTTGGCATGGACCATGTTTGCTCGTCGTCCTTTGTGCAGAACGCCCTTCCTACATCTGAGTTAGGTTTAGATCCATCTGTATATAATATCTCGTAATCGCGATATCTGTGGAGTATGTCTTTAAATTATTTTAGATATATAGATGGTAATGTGCTGTCTTTTTTGTGCCGGGATAGATCGGTAAGTATCTTTACAGGGGAGTAGCCATGGTTGAATTTCCATGGATCCTATCGGTAACATATGTGGGAGGCTTTGTTGCATAGATTGTAGTGCAAACATTATATGGTACCATGTTGGTTTGTGCAATCTTCGCCAAGTTTCCAGAGTGTTGTCCTTAGGAAATAGGATACTGTAGTTAAGGTGGCTTCTTTGGGATTTTATTTTACACCCATTTGGTAGAAGTCTGTACTTACGGTGTATCGATATGAGAAGTGTGCCGGATTGACAAGATAAGCTTTCACTCGGGCTTGTGTAGAATGCACCCATGTAGAACTTGATAGAAGAGTTTTGTATAGTTTTCAGGGGTTTTAACACACTTGGAGATGCAGATGAGTATGTTTCACACCCGTAGTAAATTTTAGACAGCACCAACAATTTATACACCCTCAGAAGGACTTCAGGATCTGCTCCCCGTGTAAAGCCAGCTAAAGCTCTGATTATATTAAGTGACGCTTTACAGCGCTTAATTAAGTCAGTGATGTTATTATTCCAGGTAATAGTAGAGTCTAGTATGAGCCCTAAGAACATGGAGCTGATTTTTCATAAGATGCCTTTATTTTTTAATGTGAGAGGTGGACCAAAATGCGGCTTCCTCAATTTGCAAAAGTGCATACAGTAGGATTTTTCAGGTGATAGTTTGAACACTATCGCGTTTGAGTTCAGACATATACGATCTACCGTCTTATCGCCTGTTGCAATTTTCTATTTATTTCACCCATTGTGGGAGCAGAAAAAAGGATAGCTAGGTCGTCCACGTACATGAATTTAGTGATGTCGGGTGAGAGCGTGGACGTTAAGGAATTAATTGCAATGGCAAATAGAGTTACACTCAATGTAGAACCCTGAAGTATACCATTCTCTAAAGTTCTCGAGAATGTTTGAACTGGTATATGTCGTGCTTCAAAAAGCGATTATATAACCTGTAGCAAGTTGCCATTGAAACCCATCTCATGTAGTTTCTGTAGTATGCCGTGTTTCCAGGTCATGTCGAACCCTTTTTCCACATCGAAAAAGACAGCTACTACGTGGTGTCTACGTGAAAATGCTTTGAGCACAGCACCCAAATGATCTGTTGTTGATCTGTGTTTCCTAAATCCTATCGACTAACAGTTCATCTTTTTCAAGAAGCCACATTATCCGGCGACTAACCATACGCTCGAATACTTTTGACATGCAAGACGTTAGACTAATTGGTCTGTAGCTCGTGGTGAGGTAGAGATTTTCCTCGCTCTTCAATATCGGAATGACTATTGCCTCTTTCCAGGAGGAGGGATGTTCACATGCAGCCCAGATTCTGTTGAAGGATGCGAGGAGAAATGTTTTGAATCCATGTTGATTTTGTAACATTTCGTAAGTGATCAGATCAGCACCAGGGGAGGGTGATTTCAGAGCATTTTCAAGTTCCATCAATGTGAAAGGAGCATTGTATTCAAACGACTGTGTAGTATTAAAATCTACTCCTATTTCTCTTTCATGTTTGGTTCGCAAGAAGAGTACATCGTAGCTTGTAGAGTAACTGGTTTTTTAAAACTGATCTGCAAGCAATTCAGTTATGGTAATACTGTTGTTAACTATAGAGCTTTCAACTTGTAACTGTATATATTTAGGAGCATTACTGCCTGATATTGCTTTAATTTTTTTCCAGACGTCTGTGTTCGGGCTTTCACAGGTCAAGGTTGACACGTAGTTGTTCCATAAATCCCTTTTGCTCTAAAGAATAATTTTTCTAGCTGCAGCTCGAGACGTTCCATAGTAGGAAGTCTTCGAAAAACGTTAAATGTCTGCTTTTTAGTTTTTACTGCTTCCTGAATAATACTGTTCCACCATGGAACTCTACGTTTAGCAACTGCGCCTTCCGTTTTTGGAATTGCAATATTTGCAGCGTTTATAATGATTTGGGTTACATTATGTATGTCATAGATTATAGTATTTTGATCGGTAGGTATGGTTATATAATTTGAAGACATCCCAACTGGCCTCTGACATTTTCCACTGAGTTGGTCTTATAGAAGGTGCGTCTCGCTGATGAGTTTCAATTAAAATTGGAAAATGATCACTATAACACAAATCATTTATAACTCTCCAAGAGAACAACGTTTCAAGACGTTCTGAAACCATGGTAAGATCAACAGCCGAAAAGGCTGCAGTTCTAACACAAAGGTGAGCATCGTTCCCGGTGAATAATTGGTTTATATCTATAATATTTTCAAGAGCTTCTCCCTTCCCATCTGCATGTGGTGAACCCCACAATGGACTATGGGCGTTAAAGTCCCCCAATAACATACAAGGAGCAGGTAACTGTGCAATAATGTTCTATATGTCACGTTGGTGCCAATCGTTGTTCGGTAAATATATCTTACAAATAGTTTATTTTATTGGGATCGTTATACATACAGCGACGGCTTGCAGGTTTGATAGTACTGTAGAGATCTGAGCATCATCTCGAATAATTATTGCGACTCCGCCCTTAGCTCTCACGTCTGGTACGGTGTCCTTTCTGATAATCTTATAACCATGTAAGTAATACAATTTATTGGGTTTAAGATGGGTCCCTTGGAGATATAAACAAAATGGAGTGAATTCGTTAATTAACAGTTTGACTTCACAGTAGTGATGGATGCATCCATTGCTGTTCCACTGAATTATAGGACACATTTTTGATCAAAAAAGGTTATGAAACAACATGGATTGTAATAAATTAACGAATAAATAGACAAACACAAATTTAAAAATGTATAATAAAGTGTATAAACTTAGATAGACGTTACAAATAAAAATATTACAGATAAATAATCACGAAAAAAGTGTATAAACATAGAAGAACGTTACAAATAGAAATATCACAGATAAATAATCAAGAAAAATATCACAGATAGTTAATCCCAGGAATTTCAATAATATTCCTCTTCACTTTCGGCGCTTGGGACACTTGAGGGTTGTTTCCTCAGTTTGCCCTTGGACAACCCTACTTTACCTTCATTCTTAGAGGATTGGCTTGACACTGTAGATGCAGTGTCATCTTCAGGCACAGATTTCTGTACCTCAGGAGAGCGTTTCCTTTTCTCCACGTTGGCAGAGACAATATTTGATAATGGCGAAGGTGGGGTTAGAAAAGATGTTGATGCTCTTTATTGAAGCGATTTTTGTAAAATGGGAGTTATTGCTCCAATAAGAAGAGGCAACAGTTCTTTTGCCAAGGCTGGTGCATCGACTAAGGGTTGATGCGAATTAGTAGAAGATACTGCCTTAGAAAAGCTGATTCCTGCAAAGGGTGTTTGAGAAGTAATTTTCTTTTTCACCTCTAAGTAACTGATGTTCTCTGTGGCACGCAGTTCTTGAATAGTGACTTCATTTTTTATAAACTGGGCAGCTTGTCGCACTAGCCGAGTGTGTACCTCTACAGTTAATACATGTGACAGGCTGCTCACAGAGAGATCCGTCATGTTGCGGTTTTCCACAAACACATAGCTGCCGTTGTGCTGTACATTTAAAAGAGGTGTGTGCAAACTTGTTACATTTAAAACACCTCATTGGAGGCGGGATATATAACCTTACATTTAAAGAGTAAAGTTCCACTTTAATGGTTTTGGGTAACATCGGGGTATAAAAAGTCAAAATATGGTTGGCTGTGTCAGCCAGTACCCCATTACGCTTAGTTTTGAGTCTTCGAACTTCTATTACCTTTTGACTTTTTAGTTCTTCACATATATCTCCAACCGTGCAGTTTAATAGATCATGACAAAATATAACCCCTCTAGAAACGTGCATAGTTCTATGAGCATGGACCTCTATTTCAAAATCCCCAAATCTGATAGTATCTAATACCTTCTTTGATTGTTTTTTGGATACAGTTTCAACCAATACACCATCCATGATCTTTTTTATCATTTTCAGACTACCAGATATACCGTAAAAACATTTTTGTATATAAATTGGCTGACGTTGTCGAAGTTAAGCCTATCCTTTCTCTTAAGGACAAGGAACCGTGGTAAAAAATCCTCCTGCACCTCCATATTTAAAGAGCTGGCACTCTGTAAAGGTTGTTTGGAAGTTTTGTTCATGTTTTTCCCACGAGAATCCTCGGAAATAAAATCACAAGTAGCAGAGCCGGGATACTACCAGGGGCATTGATACAGCGGGAAGACGCCTCTTTCCCACAGGAGTTTCAACGCTAGGGACCAGGATTCCCCCTGGCCAAGCTTAGGCATCCCCTCGCGCAATCCTTTCGGCACCTAAAACTGCGAAACGACTTTGTGAATTGGGGGATTTTTTATAGAGGTTACCTTCCTCGTAGTCCAGGTAATTAAGCCAAGACCACCGACCGCTACCTGCGCAACGTTCCCTAGCCACGCCTTGATAGGGTATCTGAGGTATAGTTCGCGGTTGCGGTATTAGGACACGGCTAGGGCGCAGCCGTACCCAGCAAGGACATCCCGGACTTGCCATACCCGTATACGCTTTTAACGGCGCATTTGCTGGGAAGAGTAGAAATAAAAATGAAGAAGTCCCTCAGCCTTCGCTGGGAGCCTGAAGAGAACAAAATTTTGAGCGAGGGTGCTACGACGGGAAAGAATTAAAGTAAGGGAAGCCAATCAAGGCTAGCGTAAGAAAAGTGAACTTCCAGCTAAGGGGACGCAGGGTTGTCGTCTCTGTCCTTGTTATTTAGAAGGCCCCACGTGAACTGGTCCGCGACACCGTATTATGTAGAGCTAACAGTGGCGGGTTGACGCCACCAGCTCATATTTCGGTGTTGGCCTTGCATCACTTACGATCGTTTGCAAGGTCGTTACCCTATCCGCCACCTGGGTACGCCCTTAGTAGGTAGTTCAACCCCTAGGTATTATTGTTATTATTATTATTATTTCTGGTTTTAATACATTTTTTATTTCTGCCTTCGTATATGCATTTCTGATTTTTAAGTTCCTAACAATTACTTTTGCTTATTTCTCCTGATATGTTAAAATACGTATATATTAACCCTAGGATGAATAAACCGGACCCCTCAGGCCCGGACAGATTTTAATTACTCATAATTTGCTTAAAATAATGTCGATATGAATATGAATATGGACGACTCTGTCGATGACGATCAGCTAAGAAATATGTTAGCGTAAGTATTCATAAACATAATTTAAAAATAAAGTATTTGGCATTTTCTAATATAGATATATATATATATATATATATATATATATATATATATATATATATATATATATATATATATATATATATATATATATATATATATATATATATATATATATATATATATATATATATATATATATATATACAGGGTCCCAACAAGAGCGCCTTCATCTATATCTTCCGTTTCATACAAGCTAGATTAATAAAATTTGGAATGCAGTTATAGTTTGGTTGTGTGCATATTTTAAAATTATTCACGCGAATACAGGTTGTTTATTTAAAGAGGACCAAATTATTATATAAAAATTTAAATGGAACACCCTGTATATTATTACTTTTTTAAATTCTACACATTGTTCCTAACAAATTCGTAATATATTTCTCTATCCCTAATTATAGCCGTTTGTGAGTTATTTCGATTTTTCTAAAAAAAAATTGAAATTACAGTTTGCCTTGAAAATGTACCTCCTTAACTGTTGAAAAATAAAAGTTATCTAATTTATATGAAAATAAGTACACATATAGAGCTTCCTTTTAGTGTGAAGAAAATGACATAATTCCATACAGGGTGCTTATAATTGACTTGCCAATCAACCATTATTCGAACTAGTTTACTTTTTCAAATAAAACACCCTGTACATTATTACATTTTTGGTTTCTACATATTAACCCTTATCAGTTCGCCATACAACTCCCTGTCACTAAATATAGCCGTTTCCAAATTATTTTCTAATTTTCATAATGTATAATATTATTGAGACATTTTTAAATCTATGGCCTCGTATAGATAAAAAAGAACATCATAAAACTATTGTATTATACATTAAAAAACACAACAGAAACTAATATATTGTAATAGAAGACTAATTACAATTTTTGTACTGGACTGGAGGCATTGCATGTTAACAAGAATTTGACAAATGTTTACTTCAATTTCAAGTAAAATTCTGAAATCAAGTGTGCGTCTTATAAAAATTGAATGTTTGACGTAAATAAATAAAACTGTAATTAACCATTTACGAGTGTTATTGTTAGTAATGAAGATTTTTATAAAATGAATTTTACACAGAATGAGTTAGATGATATGATATTCGTGTTGGGTGCTGCAGAAAGAAACTGTTTATTGGCCACCAGAATTTATGCTGAAAGATATGCAGACAGAAGACATCCAAACGCAATATCGTTTCAGAAAGTTATGAGTAGATTTATGGGAACTTCATGTGCCAATTACTCCAAACATGAACGTGTTAAACCTTCTACAAATGAAGATAGTGAATTGAGGGTTCTTCTCGCCGTCGAAGAGGATCATCACAATATTTTATGGACAGACGATGAACATTTCATAAGAAATAAATCCACATTTATTAAGACAAGTTGATAATCAACATAAGTAGTCTTTAAGTGTCATCGGTCCATTCTTTTTTGATGGACACTTGAATGGTGAGAAGTACCTTAACTTTGCGTAACGATTTACCGGGCTTGTTAGATAATATTACTCTTAATATTACAGCCACAATGTACTATCAACATGATGGCACTCCTGCTCACTGCTCTGCAGATGTAAGAGATGTAAGAGGTTCCAAATAAATGGATTGGGCGAAATGGGCCTGTGGAGTGGCCAGCTAGGTTCCCTGATACAAGAATAGATTTCTTTTTATGGGGATAGGTACATAAAAATTATTGTCTATAGGAAACCACCAACCACTTCCGAAGATATGCGTAATCGTATAACACAGGCTTTTCATAACATTACTCCTGAGTTGTTGCGTAAAGTTGAACAATCCTTTCAAGATCGACTTCAGGTCTGCATCCGAGAAAACGGACAACATTTTGAACAATTATTATAAATCATTATCGCTAATGATTAGCGTAAATTTTTTTTTTTTTATTTTATTGGTTTCGTATTTTTAGAAATAATTTTAATAATTATAGTGCATTAATTTCTGTTGCGTTTTTTAATTTGCAATACAATTGTTTTCCACTGTTTTTTTTCTATTTATACGAGGCCATGAATTTAAAAAAATGTTCCAATAATCTTATATGTAGAATATGTAGAAACCAAAAACGGAATAATATAAAAAGTAATCTTTTACTAGTTGTAATAATGTCTGATTGGCAAGTCAATTGTAAACATCCTGTATGCAATTATGACATTTTCTTTACATTATAAGAAAGCTCTATCTGTGTACTTGTTCTGATATAACTTAGATAACTTATGTTTTTCAACGGTTAAGGAGGTACATTTTCAAAGCTATCTCTGTAATTTCAATTTGTTTTATAGAAATCGACATAACTCAAAAACAGCTATATTTAGGGATAGGGAAATATATTGCAAATTTGTTAGGAACAATGTGTAGAATTCAAAAAAGTAATAATATACAGGGTGTTTCATTAAAATTTTTTTGTTATAGTTTGGTCATCTTTAAATAAACAACCTGTATACACGTGAATAATTTTAAAATATGCACACAACTAAACTATAACCCTATTCCAAATTTTATTAATCTAACTTATATGAAACGGAAGATATATATATATATATATATATATATATATATATATATATATATATATATATATATATATATATATATATATATATATATATATATACACACAGTATGTCCCCGGATCGACTTTAAAGAGGGAAAATTCTCTTACTTTTTATTTCTCAGAAAATTTCATTCTTTCTGATTTGCCCTGCTTGTTTTCAAATCCCCGAAACACAAATTACTTGCTACTTAACTCAAACGGTTCTTGAGATAATATCATTTTTCTTGAAAAATTCGAGCTTTTCGTAATTTTTTGAAGTACATTGATTTGTTTCAAAGGAAAAATCAAATTGGTCTCACAAGTTTTAATTAATAAATTTAACAATTTATGGTAAAATGAAATGAAATTCTCGAAAAACTGAACTATTAATTTTCTATTCGAATAATGCGCCTCCTTTTTCCGCACAGATTTCTTTGCGAGCTCTGAATTCATTGAAACTGCGCCTTATTTCTTCGATTGAAAGGGACTGGATAGCATTCCGTATCCTATTTTTCAATTGCTCTTCATCATTGTCTTATGGCTCACTGTACACAATTTGTTTTGAACGACCCCACAGATAAAAGTCCATTATTGGGAGATCAGGACTTCTCGGCGGCCATAATATGGGACCATCTCTTCCTATCCAGTTATCATGGAACTCTGTATTGAGCCACTGGCGAACAGCACCGGCTTAATGAGCAGGGTACCCATCGTGCTGGAAGAACATTTCAATTTGGTAGTTCAATGGCAATTCATCCAGTTTATCAGTTAAAAAATTTTGCAACATTTCCAAATATGAATAACGGTTTAAATTTTGATCAAAAAAATATGGGCCAATAATTCCGCACACCACACATTAACTTTTTTCAAACATTGTCTGGGACTAGCAATTCGGAAGTTTGGATTCGTCCTACCCCAGTAACGGCAATGTTGGGTGGAAACGACTCCGTTAGTTGAGAAGGTCGATTCATCGGAGAACATTATTCGTTTATGAAAATTTGAATCTTCCAAAACTGTATTGCCCATTTCCAAACAAAAATCCAGACGTTTGGCTTCATCACCGTTCTCTAAAGTTTGCCTAAATTGCGGCTTAAATGGTAAAATTTTGTTCTCCTTGAAGATTCTTTGTAAATGAGATTTACCTATCCCAATTCGTGGTGCACTCCTTCTTAAAGACAACCTTGGAACTTCTGTTGCGGAATGAACGGCGAGAACAGTAGCAGCATCTTCTTCATCGAACAACTTCTTTGGCTCCTTTAGGTTTAAAATCGAGCCTGTTTGAAGGAATTTAGTTACCAAGTTTTTTGCTCCGGCATTCAAAATGGCAACCTCCGGGTATTTTTGGTTGAATTTTCTGATAACAACTCGGCAGCACTCTTCCACAGTTTCGTAACATTGAATTAGATAAATTCTTTGTTGTCAACATTATAGCATACAATTCAAATTAGCATGAATTAATTTTCAGTTCAACAGAATTATCACATTTGACAATTTCTGTCAGTGGTTACTTCTAAAAATTAGGAGAAACATTCTCGAGAACCGTACGAGTAAAATAGGAAGTAATTTGTGTTTCGGGGGTTTGAAAACAAGCAGGGCAAATCATCAAGAATGAAATTTTCTGAGAAATCAAAAATAAGAGATTTTTCCCTCTTTTAAAGTCGATCCGGGGACTTACTGTACACACACACACACACATATATATATATATATATATATATATATATATATATATATATATATATATATATATATATATATATATATAAGTATGGAAAAACATTATTACGGGTCTGGCGTGTAATAAGCTAGAAAGAAACCCAATAGGTATTATATGAGTGTGAGAGAGATATAACCTAACCGATGTTGCCACTTGTACATATTTGCATGTAGGCACAAAATATGAATTACTTAAGTCTCCTTCAATCTAGCTTCAACATTTCTAACGAAACCAAAGCAATTAAGATGATGTTGAAAAGTCGCGTGTTCTTTGAAACTATTAAGTAAATACTTTACACTTAAACATTAAATGATAATACCTCAAACATCGAAGTTTACTGTTACTGCGAATTTATGACATGGTTCGATTACTACTCGTAAGAAGAACCAAGAAGACACTTACGAGAGCTACAAACAAGAACATTAACATTTACATTGATAGTATAACTTAATTTTAATGTTTAACTTTAGCATTATAATTCTTATTGAAAAGCCAACTATGTTTAAAGATGCAGAATACACTTTTTTCAAAATTCTACTTTATACGATGAAATTGGCCTGTTTGCAAAGGAGAAAGCAAACCTGCCCATTATTTCTTGTGCATTCCTGAATAACACCACTTAATAATTTGTATTTTTTCTACAATGGAATACATGAGTATCGTGTTAGGGTTGAAAAAACACTGATTTTGAATTCTCGTTGACAGTAGCACTTAAATGTGTCATTGATACTAGCCTACTCAAAAGACACATGTATGGCATCAGCGCTTTTAATTTGTTGGGTATGCGATCTCACTTAGCACGTGAACTGATTGTACTGTCTCTGTTTTACTTAATATTAGTCAGACCCGCGATAATATTTTTCCATATATATATATATATATATATATATATATATATATATATATATATATATATATATATATATATATATATATATATATATATATAATATATATGATGTGTAGAAAATGTAAAGTTGGATTATGTGTTTACTGTTTTTGCTTATTTCATACCAAAATGTAACAAAATAATGTTAAAAAAGTTAGTTTTATGTATATCTGCGTTTGTTCAAAGCAGGTGTAGCAAGTATTTGTTTTTTATCCCTTTCTTTCTTATTATTTCTCATATTTACACCAACAGCACAAGAAACGGTACCTTTAGTAACATAATTGTGTTAGTACGGATCACTGCCCATTAGTGTCCAGTGATTACATACGGTGTAACCCAATTGGCCAAAAATATAATTTTGTTACTATTTTTCTTATGTTCCTAAAGCCAAACTAAACCCTCTTAGCAAGTTTCATCAAATATTTCTGTAAAAAAAGTTATAGGATCTAATGGGTTAATCAAATGGAAACAAAAACATTTTTAGCCAAAAGTTCTATAAAGTAAATGCTGTTTTTTCATTGCTTCATAAAGTTTTTAAATATGAACATGTCCTAAAGATGTTCATTTTATATTTTCATAGATGACCACTTGCTTCTGAATATTTTTATGCAAAAATTACTCGTTTAATTTTTACTCGTCATTTAAGTACAGACAAAATTTTCAAAAAAAGACAACAGAAAATGGTGATATCAACAATAAGAGTAACACTGTTATCTTGCACTCTTCCTATATGTGAATGTTAAAAAGTCCTATAAGAACTTCACACAGTAACAGCAACAAAATTGAGACATTACTTCTCCAATGCTACGTAGAGCGTACTAGACTAGTCTACGAATTGACCTATGTGAACTGAGCACCCGACTTCATTAAAAACAAATTTGAAAACGAATGCTGTTTACTAATCGTTTGTACCCGTCTGTACCGCTTTCCGTTTCGTTTGTACCCATATGGGGGGGAAAATACGGAATATTTAAGTATTCGCTAAGGGGTAAATATGTCATTTTTTAAGATATTCGAATTCTGATAGCGGGTGCTGTTTCCTAATTGTTTGTACCTGTTTTTACCGCTTTCCATTTCGTTTGTACCCTTATGGGGGTGGAAATACGGGATATTTAAATATTCGCTAAGTGGTAAATATGTCATTCTTTAAGATATTCGAATTCTGGTGGTAGGGATCGCCGAAACAGCCTTCGCTGAAAGCCTCGTGTCGCAAAGTTTTGCCTATATGAAAGTGGGTTTGGCCTATGACGTCATAAAAAAATGGCGGCCAATTTAAACGAATAAAAATATATTTAGACATACATAAAACGAAAATAATTTAACAAACAAACTACAAAAGAAATACAAAAAAAAGTACAAAAAAATTAAAAACAGAAAAAGTATAAAAAATAAAACGAAAAATGCACAAAATGTTTTAAAATAATTTCTATATTTTATAATTCAAACAAAGCGTACATTTATTCACAATTTTTTTTTATTTTATTAACTAAATATTTTTTATTTTTTTTTATGATTGTGGACCTGAACACCTATTTCCTATCGGTGAAGCACTCAGGAACACTTGGAGGATGGATAGAGGATAATGAATTGCGAATAGATGCCTATGAACAGCTACTAAATTTTCTCATATCATAAGTGAGAGGAAAGCAGGAACTAGGAGATCATTCCAGAGTTTAGAAGCCGTGTAGAAAAATGTTGATTGCGCTTGGTACGACAAGTGGAGATTTGTACTGCATACTGATGATGTGAATGAGCGAACAGTGTTTCTCGCAAAGATAGTCCGAGATGGTATCAAAGAATATAATTCAGCAGCACAATAGCCGTTGTAATAACGATAATACAAAGAAAGAACTGAAACCATCCTTTCATGCTCAAGGGACTGTCTGTGAGAAGTTAAGGACGGGTCATTTATAAGCCTAATCGCTCTCTTTTGAATACGATCAACGATATCGGGAGCGTATTGGGGAGCACTAACCCACAAGTGAGAATTATATTCCAGATGAGGCCGAATTTGGGCCTTATACAGCAGAAGGAGTTGTTGAGAGGTAAAGTACTGCTTAGATCTGTACAAAAAGCCTATTTTACGAGCAGCTGTTTTGGTAGCTGACAGAAGATGGTCAACCCATGAGAGATTTGAAGATACAATTATACCCAACAGATTAATAGGATCTGAAAACTTAAGAACTGAGCCATTCATACTTACAACAGGAAATAATCGATCTTTTTTGGCGGACACAAGGCAACACTGAGTTTTGTTAGCATTAAATTTAACTAGATTATTGCTTCCCCATTCGAGAATACGTTGAATGTCTTTGTTGATTGAATTTGCTTTAATTTCTTGATTTTACATAGAACTACAGTGAAGAGTGCTATCGTCAGCAAAGCAATGGATGGGGTTAGTTGTTGAAGAAATAAGGTCATTTATGTGCAGCAGAAAAAGTGTAGGCGCTATAATGGATCCCTGTGGTAAAAATATGCTATTGAGATGCAATTTTCATTCTTTTTATTTACTTATGCAGAACTATGAATGCAAACTGTAAATATGGTGTAATAGACAAAGCATTTTCTATTATAGCGAAGATCTCTAGTGATTTCTAATAAGAAAATATATGTACAAACGATGAGGATGTAGCACCCGCTTTCAGAATTTGAATATCTTAAAAAATGACATATTTACCCCTTATCGAGTATTTAAATATTCCGTGTTTCCACCCCCATAAGGGTACAGACGAAACGGAAAGCGTTACAAACAGCATACGCTTTCAGAATTCGAATATCTTAAAAAATGATATATTTACCCCTTAGCGAATATTTAAGTATTCCGTATTTCCACCCCCGTAAGGATACAAACGAAACGGAAAGCGGTACAAACGGGTAAAAACGATTAGGAAACAGCACTCGCTTTCAGAATTTGAATATCTTAAAAAATGACATATTTACCACTTAGCGAATATTTAGATATTCCGTATTTCCACCCCCATAAGGGTACAAACGAAACGGAAAGCGGTACAAATGATTAGGAAACAGCACCAGTTTTGAGAATTTTTTTTAATGAAGTCGGGTCCTAAGTCCACATAGGTTACGTACTGGGTGGAAGAAATAGAACAGCATGTATAACATGAAAATTATCACGTTTATATTAACATATATATTTTATTCGGGTATAACTCGAGAAGGATAATACTCTGAGAGTGAGTATTACTACTTAAAAATGAACGGAGAATTTAAGAAAAGTAAAAAAAATATTTTCTCAGTGGCCTCAAAAATAGGGGCATAAAAGTTTGCACTAACTATGTCAAAATATTAGTTTACTTAAGATCATATTGATCACCGAATTTGAAAAAAATATTTAAAGCCGTTTTTGATTTATGGCAAACTTTTAATTTTGATTTCAAAATTTCAACAACCTGGGTCTCAGCAACTAAGCCCTTTAAGGGTATCAAAATTGATCAATTAACGTGAGCTCTCTGAGGTACAGCGGTGTCGGTCGAATATAGCAATACCCTGTATGTTGCTTTAAATTACAATAACGTCTTGTCATCAGCGTTCCGATATCTGTAATTTAAGGAGCGATGTTATAATATAGCCATTGAGTAATGATTTTTTACTCAATGATATAGCACATAAAACATAACCAAACGGACCACAATTAGAATCTATGTTTCATTAAGTAGGTGTTTATTTAGAATGATGTAAAAAAATAATTAGTAGTTGTAGTACTTCTATAGACTATATTGATAGCATTAAGTAATTTACCTTTCCTTTGAAAGTCGTTCATTTTGAGATTAAACCAATTTTTGACGATGTGTACGAAAACCTAGGAAAGCAGTTTTCGAAATTAAATCATTACTGCTCATTAAACGGTTCCTACCTTAAAGGTTCAGGTTTCAATCGGGATGATCAATAATCTCTCACAGGTACATTATCTTTCTTTAACCCTTTAAATGCTTGAGATTTAAGCTTTATTAATGAAGGTATTTAGAGAGAATCAAAATTTGGTAAACCTAAACATATTTTTTCGTTAAGAATTTTTCCTAAATTAAATAGGTGTAAATTTCAAGCATGTAAATACAGCTTATACTAGATTTTAATTAAACGGGATTAAATTTACTCCTATAGGTCAATCTAATTACGGTATCCAAACAAATCAACTTTTGGTTTTTTCTTCACTTACGTATAAATTCATCGTCATTTATGTGTCTTATCGTAACATAATTTTAAATGCTGAACACAAATGTATTACTTTTTCTTGTAAAACTAGATACAAAATCAACCAAACGAGTAAAATGTAAAGGAGCGCAGAAACATTATTGGTTTTGATTTGTCTTTTATTAGTACCTATACGCAGTTATAAGATAAACACGTTTTTTATAACAAATCTGTATTTCCGGCTTCTCTACAGGCTGAGTCACAAGAACAGAAAAGTCTTGATTATTAATTTTAGGGAAAAGTGACATCCATACATAAAATATGAGCTTTTCGAGGAAATAATGTTTCCATAAACAAACGTTTGATTTACAGATTTACAGGGTGTGAATAAGCTAATGACACCATTTCTTACAGCCTTAAGATCTATAATCAAAATAACAGTTCGAGATTCAGAGCTAAGCTAATAATATTATCACTATGCTTTTGATAATTAACTTTTTCAAATGCAAAACTTTATTGGTACAAAAATTTAAGTTGTTATTTAATCCATAACTTTACAAGTACTTAATATTAAATTTTACATATGCAAGCTTTCATTTAATTTGTTTAGGTTTTTGTAAATATAAAAGTCTGTGTATTGCGATTCCACCCAGCTGCCTTAAATGTGTGTTCTTATTATAACTCATTAATGTATAGTTTCTTAGAAGCAGTAGTCTATCTGGTAGAAATGGCAATGTAATTTTGACTGCCATGCTTAAGAATTTACTGTTGGAATACCGTGCAAATATGTACATGTGCCTTGTGGGTGGCACATGTTATACAATAAGACATTCAATTATTATCAACCGAATTAATACTTTTTCTTTGATTAAGTGCAACTTCTCAATTTACATCATTTAGCTTTGAGTTATCCATATTTAAATATTGACAGGTTCTTACTACTTCTCTATTATAAGTGTCCTATTAGTGGTGTTGATTGGCCTATTTCCATAGTTTTTGCTTTTGCGACGTTTCGGAAGCGGACACTGCTTCCGTCATCAGGCTTAGTTCTGAGAAGGACTGTTTTCGCACTTGAGTCGAATTCATGAATTCGACTCAAGTCGAACATTCCTTCTCAGGGCTAAGCCTGATGACGGAAGCAGGGTCCGCTTCCGAAACGTCGCGCTCGAAAAGCAAAACTATGGAAATAGGCCGATCAACTGCACTAATAGGAACATGTGATTGCGACCCAAGTGCGAATACAGTCCTTCTCAGGGCTAAGCCTGATGACGGAAGCAGAGTCAGCTTCCGAAACGTCGCGCTCATAATCAAAAACTGAGAAAATAAGCCGATCAACTCCACTAATAGGTTCTTACTAAATACATTATTAAAATCTGACTTATTGATTGTTTTGTTTCTACATTTAACTTAGACATTAATTTAACCACTAAGTTTTGTGAGTGCCTTTATCTTTTAATTCATTATATTTAAATCTTTTGCCAAGAACAGAAAGAATACATTATTTTTTCCGTTTTTACTCGTGGTGTTTCTTTTAGATGCTGCCCAGAGCCTAATAATTACATTTATCGCTTAGCTAGGAAAGGCACTAATGCTACTTTAATATTTAGTTAATTTTAAGGCGAAAAATTATCCTTCATAAAGATGTTTTTATATGCAATCAAAAATTTGCCCATAATAAGACTATTTTCTCCACAAACGCATTTTATTTAAAAATAATTGCTTTTTTCCGGAAAATTAAATAAAATAGAAAATTCTGTATAACACTGACGAAAAAATACCGTTGACCATTTCCCAACAAATATATACCTACATAAACAGCAACACGTTAAAGTTATAAGCTCTAATTCTTTCTATAGCAGAAACACGCATGTCCGATTACCCAACGCAGTTGGTGTACAAATAAAGGTTTTGCGAGTTCCAAAGAATAACTAACAGCGTAAACCCATACGATGAACCGTTCAGACAAAATTGGTTACAAATGAGGCAATAATTTTGGTCGTTTTCCTAAAGAAATCAACTTCATGCAATTATTTATTACGGGGCGGGGGGCGAGGAAGACTTGTGTATATGAAATGTATATAAGCTGTCTATTATAAAATCTTTCTGTCAGGGCAGTCCGAAGCTCGGTATCGAACGTAAGCCCCTACTTGCGTAAGAGCCTTTGTGATTTTGATTACAAATCTCTTAATTCCGGCACCGTGATATTTGCCGCTTCGGAGTTAGATCTGTCACTGCTTGTATACAAATAATACGAAGAAGCGGTGATCAGTAGAAGAACCACAGCCTAACAGCAAGCAGGAGCTGCCGGAATACAGCAGGAGCGAAGAACAGCATAAAGAAGCATCCAGGACAGCGCCACCGCCAATTACAGGGTCGACGTCGGGTAAAGCAATAGGTATCAGTTTAATAGAAATATTGTTTTAATTAATTTTAATTTATTGTTTTAACACTTGTTTTCCTCTTTTTTCTATTTGGGTCTCTAATTTCCAAGCTTTCTATCCTCGGGGTGTGAAGCTGCACCTCGACGGAGACCCGGTCTTCTCTTAAAACAATTCTCTTTCTTTTTAATTTCCTAAACCTCCACTAACAACAACCGCGATGGTTAAGCACGGTCGCCACCGTGCTACCATAACAGTTGTATCCCCAACCCCCGACGCCGCCCGCCCACCTACACCTACACACACAGCACACTCAACCCTCACATGCGCGCATACCCTCGACTCGCCACCACCATCCTCACACACACGACCCCGTTTAAACGCCTCGTCCATTTCCACTTCATCCACACCCTCCTACATCTCTACACGCTCCACGCCTCCACAAAACCGCACACACACAGAAACCCGCACACACACACAAACCCGCACAAGCACACAATACCGCCCTCTTACCTTCCCAGCCACCTGTACCTGCCGTGATTTCTACAACCGTTTCTCCTAATCCTAAGCCCACCCGCTCTCAATCCTCAAGGTATTGCATCCGCAATATCCCGAAATCCATAACCACACAGATATCCCTTCACAACTCCATTAAATCCCTCAACCTTCCCTGGTTAAACTTAACGTTTAACCATAACTACACCTGTCTCCTAGAGACCTGCTTTACCTTGCCGGATGGTACACAGCTCAGACTGAGGCACCATTTCCGCGATCCCACCGTCACCCTCACCCAACTATCCGGTCCCTGTCCTTACAACACCACTTCTAGAGCGCCCTCCTTTTCCTGCGTCATTCGTCACGTAGATAAGGACATCCTAGAACCCGATATCCTCGATGCGATCTATCTTCCACACGTGAGGAAGGCCATTCGCATCACCGCTAAGGCGACCAACACCCCCACATCCCTTATCCGTATTATAACCTCATCCCAAACCATCCTTGAATACCTCTTCACACGCAGAGTCCTCATGTTCAGGCGACACTGCAATTGCGAACCCTCCCTTATCCTTCAACCTCTCCCTAAGTATTGCCCCACTTGCACGCAGGTGGGGCATACCGCTGAGGAGTGTCCCACCCGCTCTATCCCATGTCCCAACTGTGGCCAAAACCACAGATCCTCTTCCTGTAAATCCTCGGCTAACCCAAGGTGTAACAACTGCGGAAGCTCACCCTACCTTTCCCTACCACTGCCAGAAGCGGCGGAAACATCCCAGTTCTCCGTCGAAGATGGCTTCCCTCGAACATATCCTGTCTTCCGAAGAGTCCGACTCGGAGGACACTGCCCACCTTAAACCCTATCCCGACACCGAATCCCTATCTATTAAAGACCTCCTTCAAATTCTCACCCACTCCCTCTTCCAAATGCTCCCCGACCGGCGAGATAGGGTTGTCCACACCATAGACTCGCTATTCCGAAACTTCTTCCAACGGAGGATCAACATCTGCGTATTCAGTACGCGGATGAAGGTCGCCGAATCCGCCAACCCAATCCTTAACTCCTTCCACAATGGATATCCTATCAGGCACAGTTAATGCCAGGGGAGTTGGTCGGAAACGCCCCTTACTCAAACAATTTTTACAAACACGCAATATACACATTTTTCCATCGCAGAAAAAAATTCACTCCCAAATGCATACTTAACTTCGACACATTTCGCACCTATGTAAACAATGGTCAACGAAGAACCGCCCCCTTAATTAAAAATCGCTTCCCATCCACTCCTTTTCAACTTCCTGCGCATCTACAGTATCTCGAATGCGTTGCTGCGACGGTGCACTTTCCCACTTCTATAGTATTTATTTCATACTACAACCCGCCCGGCCACAATACCCTATCAGACGACCTTTTAATCTACGCCTATAGTCTACCTAATTCAGTAATACTAGGTGATTTCAATGCCCACCACATCCAATTCGGCGACACCGCAACTAATGGCAACGGTAACAGGCTATCCTCCGCTCTGTTGCAGTTGCCGCTCTTGCGAATCGCCAACACACACCCAACATATTTCGAACATTGAGGTGCCTCTATAGTAGATCATATCATAGTTTTCGAAAACATAGCTCACTATTTCGATCGAGAGTGCTTTCTAGGCACCACGATCACATCAGATCATATACCCCTACTGGTCAAAACTTTATTTTGTCCAGCTCCCTACACCTCCTCGATACACAGTCATTAAAGATTTTTCAAAAGCAGACTGGAATGTGTTCTCAGAAAACATCTCCAGCAACCTTCCTACATCCAACCTTCAAACGACCCAAGATCTCGAGAGAGCCATTAGGAACCTGACTTCCGTAATTACGGAAGCGGTCTATATCTCTGTACCACTAAAAAACATCGATACTTCTCGTAAACCTCTCCCACAACACATTGTGAGCTGGATCAAAGAGAAATGACGAATCCATCGTCAATTCTTGCGAACCACAGACCCGGCTCTCAAGACCGAATACAATCGCCTTAACGCCTTAATCAGGCGAGAACCCAAAAAACACGCCGAAGACTCCTGGACAAAAGCCACCTCCCAGCCAGATTATAGAAATGGTAAACTCGATAGACAGACCAGAAGGAAAGTCAACCCTAAATCCCACCTGACCGACCTACAGGGCAGCCTAATCTCCTCGTGCCAAGGAAAGTCAGATTTCTTTGGTCATCACCTCCAATCCATTTTCCAATCCCCCGAGGATACCCAATTCGATAACCGGTTCAGGGCACTCCTCGAGAGTCGCCTTGAAGAATTCCGCAACCTTAACCATTCTGAAATCCAACTCGATAACGAGAATCCTTTTTATGCCCCCATCACGCCCGACCAGGTCCACACATATTTTAAAAAAGGGAATTTAACGACCTCCTTCCCATCAGCCAATTCGGCTTTCATCCCAACTGAATGTGTCACGATCCCGTGTTGAAGCTGCTTACCGAGATCACCAGAGCATTCAATCACAAGAAATGCAATCTGGCTGTGTTTTTGAACATTAAGCAATCATTGGACAGAGTTTGACACGCCGGTCTCCTGCACAAGATCCGTAACCTCAACATTCCCGAACCCTTCTCCAAACTCCTACTCTCGTACCTGACCAATCGGTCAGTTCGAATCAAAGTAGGGAAAACCTTCTCAGATCCTTTACAACCTACACCATGCGTACCGCAAAGTTCTACCTTAACCCCGATCCTCTATACTATCTTCGCATCCGACATCCCTGAAGTCACACAACCAACCCGGAGTAGTCGTTGCGCAGTTTGCGGATGACACCGCCTTCTGAACGGATAATCGGAACAGCAAAACGTCCACCCGCCTCATATCCAAAACACTTCGGAACTTCTCCAACTGGGCGAGCCGGTGGAGAGTCTCCGTCAATCGCACCAAAACCCAAACAATCCTCTTCCGGCATCCTAATTACACCAAAGATAAGTTCCCAAACCTTGCCTCCAGAAACGTTTCCCTCACCCTAAACCAAGAAATACTCTCACTCCAGCAAGAAGTCACCTACCTGGGAATCACCTTTACTAGAACCCTAAATTGTCTCCCCAATGTACAAAGGACACTTAGCAGGATGAGAAACCGCGCAACCCTACTGGGCGCCCTCCGGGGTAGGTTCAGAGGTTGCCACCCCAAAACAGTACAACACACTTACAAAACACATATTCGCCCTTTTATGGATTCCGAGCACCCATATACATGAACATAAACCCCAATCACCTTTCCTCTATTGATTTCTGTGAACGCCGAATACCCAGACGCATACACTGGTTACCTTTCGGGTACCCTAGTAACCTCACAACACAACACAACACGAAAACATATCAAACATCACACACAGAATCCAAACACTACAGAAAAACTTTGCACATAAAATAATCTTAGGCGACACTATCCCTACCAAAGTGATCGACACCCTACAACTTCCGTTTTCCCCAATTCCCACAAAGAAAGCCTAAATTAAAATTCAAAGACCCCACCGCAATCCTTAAACAACTCCTTGACGACCTCCCCGAGGAAATAGAGGAATCCCTAGACAACATCCTATATGCCCTCCGCATCCCCCCGTCTATTTCATGACGACCTAGCAAGAACCGGACAACGAATCTAATAATCACACTAATCACGCTACACCCCACTAAACAACACACACATTTAAGCCAATTAACGCATTATTACACCAAAAATTCCCACATTTCATGATTGTAAACTACACAATAACACAAAACATCGCAACACAAACATGGATTGACCAGAACTGAAGAGAAGAAGGACTCCGGAACAGTCTACGAATAAGTAAATACTAACCATAAGCATGAGCATACTAACAAAAAAAAACCTTTCTGTTCTACAGAACAGGTCAAGGAGTAGTTGAAAACCGCAGAATGTGCGCACTTTTCTATAGGAACTTACATATATGCACAACACTAATATTATAGCACTATTAAGAATGCACATGTACTATACCTTATTTTTAAAAAAGAGGAGCGCTATAAAAAGTTCCCGCAAAAAAGATTACTACTAATTGGCGTACGACGCTGTCTTTACCCAAAACCTTCACCATTTCAGTTTAGCTGTCACTTGAATTTTTCTGAATGTTTTTAGTTTATTCCTCCTGTTTTGTGTGTTTTATGTCTAGCTAAACAAATCAGTTCGAATATTTTGTTACTACATTGTTTGATATTTATATTGTAAATCATCAGTCGTTTACGTTTACTCGTCTTAGTTTAAAAATGCACTTTAAGTTTGATAGAAATTGTTCATGGCATATTAAAGTTAATGTTTTTTTTTATAATTGTGGACCTGAACAGGCTAAATTAGGACTATCGTGATAAAGCACTCAGGAACACTTAGGAAGATGTGTAGAGGGATAATGAATGTTTTACGTACCATGGCAGCTTATAAAAATAAGGGTCGGTTGAGTGGGAGGCTTGCTGCTTCCAGTAAGTAAACAAACTCAGACATCACCAGTGGGAAACGGAAAGCGACAATGTCCCACGGTTGCCCTTTGGACAATTCATATCGGAGTTCAATATCTAACACGTGGCAATGACACCAGTGAAAATTTTTAATTGCATTGTTAAATCAACATGACATTCATGTGATGGTTTACATAACATTCTGTGCCAAACACTATTCTATGATTTGTAATAGGAACTAATATTAAAAGTAATTAATTTAATGTATGTCCGCAGTGGCTAAAAAAATTACTTTTATAACTAAATAGCTATTCTATTTATGTGGTTAATTAAACACTAAAAAGATACAATTGTGTGTGTTACCTAATTTTTATCTGAATTACACACATATTTTGCACAATGCCTGCGCTTGAAACAAAATTTGCTTTTGAGTGAAATTAACACTATTCAAAATTATTGTGACTGTATCTACAGATTTCAACGTATTACTGTTTACCCATATATTTTTGAACGGTGGCTTAATTATTTCTACGTAATAATTATATTTGAATTTTGCGCCAGGTAAACATTTTATTTTAGTTTAAATTCTAAACGGCCTTCAATACTGTTTATACGAAATTGTACTACTAATTATCATTTACTCTTTAAAATTTATTTATCACTGTTGTGCAAAAAATTGAAAGACTGGAGTTTGAAGCCTAATAAGGAAATAACCATTTAACGGATTTGAATGGAATTACTATCAGATTAAAGTCGAATAAAATTCTTTTTTAAATATATTTTAACAATAACCCTAAAAAACGAGCACTTTCATAGCTCGTGCGCAGTAATTATTAAAATACATTTTTAAAATGTTGTGTTATAACTAAGCAACGTATAATTAAGGAGGCTTTGACCTTAAAATAAAAAGAACAATTCCTCTGAATTTTTTAATAATTGGGAGACACGGACATCGTGGTAGACAACAGTTTTCCTTTTATTTTTCTGGATACAGCGTGAAACAGATATTACGCTAGTTATTAGGCAAAACAAATAGTAGTGTGCCAGTGCCATACTAATTAACCACACATCCAGCAACACCGTTGCAAGGTGTTTAGTAACGTCAAGAAAAGTTGCAGGATTTTCGTGTTACGACTCGAAAAATAAGTAATTTTATGCTAAACCAATTTTATAGGCATTTATCATGACAAAGGTATTAAGAATTCTTTCGAATGTGTAATAGTTAATTTGAGTTTGTTGCAAAGAAAGAGATATATGCTTTTGATTTTAAAAATATGAATATTGGGTGTTTATGGTTTATTTTAGGAAACTTCTTATCTTTATTCAGAATATGGTTTAGTTTTTCTAGTTTTTCCATTTTAAACAAGTTTCATAACAGAAAGCATAATCATTAATATTAAATTATATCTAAAAATTAAATTTCTAAAACTTCATAAAATGTTTTTCCAGTCCTTAAATGAACTCGAGTTTAAATGTTTAAATATTCGATCAAAAAAGGCTTCTAGCAATGTCAGCGTAGTTTGTAGGTAGAACACTTAAACTCTTAATGAAATGTGAAATTTTACATCTTTATACAAATTTTTTTCTTAATGTTGTTGCAGGAGTATGGAAGGCGCTATCCTTTAGGACAAAGTGGTGAGTATATTAATATACTAGGTATGTTTAGAATTTACGTTTAATTGTAATAACAAAACAGCTTTTGCTAAAATATAGTACTTTAGGCGCTTAAAGTTTTGTGATTCAAATGTATTGAGTAATTTTATTTATACCTTGCTACTGTCTAAATCGTTACGTTAAGTGTAATTTGGTCATAGTAATAGTCTCAAAAAGCTTACAGTTAAATTAAAAAGAAATCCTTTGCGTTGGTTGCAGAAACCAAATATAGGAAAAATTCACTGAGATCAAATTATTGGATAAGAGATTTTTATAAATTATCCCGCTTCCTGTTTCGTTTTACTAAAGTCGCAAGTACTATTGGTAAACGCAGAAAGATTGTTTTGACATGCAAGGGAAAAATAAATTTCATCCGGACTTGAACAGACCACGTGTAGAATAACGTGCAAAAGCACTGATCAAGATTAAGGAGGATAGAGAGTATATTACTGAATTGCCTAGAGATGCCTACGAACTGGGCAGATCATTCCAGAGCTTAGAAGCCGTGTAGAAGAAAGTGGATTACGAACCAAATATTCCTAGCAAAGGCGGCCCGAGGTGGTATCAAAGAATGTAAGTCTGCAGCACAATAGTCATTTTAATACCGATAGTACAAAGAAAGAATTGAAACGCTTCCTTTTTGCTCAAGGAACTGTATGGAACTTAAAGTCATTTACAAGCCTAATCGCTCTTCTTTAAATACGATACGATATCCAGAGCGTATTGGGGAGAACCAACCCATAAGCAAGAATTATATTCTAGATGAGGTTCAATTTGGGCCTAACATAACGGAAATCATTTTCCGAGGGGGGAAGGTAAAGTTCTCCTTATATCTGTACGAAAAACTTGTTTAAAGAGCAGCTGCTCTAATAATTGACAGAAGATGGTCAACCCAAGGTAGCTTAGAAGGTACATTTAAAACATAGCAATAATGTCCGAAAACTTGAGATCTGAGTCATTCATACTTACAACGGAAAACGATCAATCTTTTTTTGCGGAAACAAGGCAATACTGAGTTTTGTAAGAATTAAATTTAACTTGATCATTACTTCTCCATTCAAGGATACGTTGAATGCCTTTGTTGATTGAAATTGGCATTTCAAAATTAATGTATTGATTTGAGATAGAAGGTGGATTACTATTACGAGTAGACTGAGATGAACTACAATGAAGAGTGCTGTCGTCAGAAAAGCAGTGGATCTGGTTAGTCGTTAAAGAAATAATATTATTTATATATAGTGGGAAAAGTGTAGGAGCTGTAACTGATACTTGTGACACGCCCCCGTTAGTGCCAACTTCTTTTAAAAAGAAACCATCAACTACGGCACCCATATGTCTTTTGTCAAGGAAACTAGAAACCCAGTTGATAAGAGTATCAGTCAACCCAAACGAGATGAGTTTGGCAGGTAAACACTTATGCCAAACTTGGTCGAATGTATTCGAGATATATACTGTAACTATTTCACCGGGTTGTTCTAATTCATTGTTCCGAAATTGAACCCTCAAAAAAAATTAGCTGCTGAACGACTTTGGCTAAAACCATATTGGTGGCCACTAAAAAGTTTGTTAGTTTCAAGGAAATAGAGTAGTTGCTGGTTGACAGATTTTCCTAGATTTAAATTTATCTAGAGTTTGCTCTCTTAGTAACGAGCTACCCTCACGTTTGCTATGTGCTAATCAAAATATCTATGTACATATGGTTACCAGATAATTTCTTTTGTTAGTGTAAATATTGTGTTAATCGTGTGAAAGGGCTGCTTCATCGACTTTAAGCAAAATTTCGAGAACGATGTCTTTTGCGTACTCAGGCATTTGAATGGTGTAACTGGTTCAAGAGCGGCCGTATCAGTGTAGCAAACGCTCCTCATGCTGCAAAAACTCGTTGTGCCGTAATTGAACAGACTATCGTACGAGTTAATGAGTTCATTCAAAACAACAGACGAATACCAACGAATGTTTAGACGAAAGTGTTAAAAGTGAGTGTTCGTAGTACACTCGAAGTTCAATTTTAAACTGGATATTTTCCTTATCTATAAACTCACGCTGGTTGCTTAAGGCAACTGACAAAACCACCACAGCTACGCTGTCGTGGTTTTGTGTTTGATCCTTACCGTCAAATTGCCAGACAACCACCATTAGTTACAAACAGAAAAACATCAGATCAAAATCATCCTCTTATAGCGCAAAAATATGCGATCCTAATAGCAATCAAAGTTGTTCAGACGACCTTGACCTACCAAAAGGCTGCACGAGAGCAAAATCTGCAAGTGCTTGAAAGGAATGGCATTAGAAATTGGATTATCAAAATATATAGCATGTAACAAATTTTCTAAGAAGCCAAAGTATTGAATACATAAACACAGAAAACGAATTTGTAGGTGAAGAATGCCTTGCGGAGAAGCAACATCGTTTACGTTTTGTATACAGTGAATTCCGAGCAACATAACCGTTAGAGTTAATACACATCGACGTTTATAGGCCTATGGATACAATTTCTTTGCGAGGTGTTAGATACTTTTTGCTTTTTAAACTATGCTATATGGTAAATGGGACAAGATTTTGAGCACAAATTATCACTACAACTTCATACATAATAAAACGCGCCAGTCTGTTTTGTTTATAGTTCGTCCTGTCTTTCAATTTAAAAATAAACAATTCAAATCCAAATCAACAATTTAATTTCGGTTTAATACTCTGCTCAAAAACTAAAACTAGAGTTGTCTTATA
Organism: Vesta saturnalis; assembly: GCA_036346205.1. Lineage (NCBI taxonomy): Eukaryota > Metazoa > Arthropoda > Insecta > Coleoptera > Lampyridae > Vesta > Vesta saturnalis. Next base: position 150,842 of record JARFJB010001226.1, read on the forward strand.
TATTGATAATTAAAAATAAACATGTAAAATTATTTGCCATGTTGGTTTTACGGTGAACCTTTTACTTAAACAAATAATGGAACGTTTAAGATGAATAAGTTTAATTAATAACATAACATTAATAACTTAAAAACTGATATAAACCTACACGATTTGATTATAATAAATACAAAGAACATCCTGGTATACTAACAACCTGTATTAACATACACATACATAAAATAAAAATGCGATATCAAATGCAAGGAATAAAACACAGTTTTTCTTTTTTTGAACCAGATAGTCAATTAAAAATACTATGCGTTTGTTGCTATTTACAATCTGGTACACTTCCAGGTTAATTTAATTTCTCACTAGTTAAACGCATATTCATGTATTATTTAATAATTATAATTTTCTTTCATAAATTGATTTGTCCATATACATAAAAATATCGTGTTGCCATATGTAATCAACCTTTGAAGTCACGAATCCATGAGAGATCGCTACCCGAAATGAAGTCCGCATCTCTATTCATACATACTCGTCACAATGTACCTTATATCTTCTTGAAGAATTATTACGTTTTTTTGTTTATTTGTACTAATATTTTAAGCTTATTTCTGCTTATTCAATACACTTTTTTACGTACACAACAAAGGTATTTTCTTAATTATAACTGTATTACGCAATATTTTCGCTTTTAAACCTCAGCAACAACTGACTACCGACCTCATTTTCCTTTATCTTGGCTGCATTTCTTATTACGCTAAATCAGCGAGTTTCTATTATCCTTTACAAAAACCAACTCAATAATTTTTGTGTCACCAAAATTCTACTTTTAACTCGTATTTTATCTAATTAATAATACAGAAACTAATTGTTCTTTTTAAAGTTAATTTGTGGTATGAAATTCAAAACTCTAGTCTCACTATGTACGTATAACACATCTTCATTATACAAAAACCTTTATATTAATTGACAAAGATACTGGTTATAAAATGACAGCTATGTTATGTTCAAGTTTAACAGTTCCGTTTCCAGTTGTTTAAATCAATTAAGTCCAATAGTACGTAAGGTCTAAAATGGCCAGACTTGGTACTAAATCTCTTGATGAAATTAATAATATCGGTTTTGAGTTGGATGTTTATTGTCTGTCAGGTTATGTATTAATCTTCCTATATTATATTTGCGGTAATCCTTTAATTAGAAAAAAAGGACTCAATATATTGAATACACTTCACTACGACAGTTCACTCTTGAATCAAAGAGATTTGACAAAAACAAATAAAGGTATACCTTGATATTTAAACGAAAGATACGAGCTAATTTTTTTATAAAAGATACAACTTACGTCGGGTTTGAAAAATAAATGTTTCATATTTTGCATATCGCCTCAACAAAATCATATAAATCAAAGTAATTTTAGACATTTTTTACGGAGAAAATACTCAGTAGAGCATACGCCCGTAAAGGTAATGTGCAGGCAACGAACATAGCTCAGTGATATTGGCGGGGTTCTTACTTATTACTCCACGAAGGACGCTCGTCACAACTCCATAACGTCAACATCGGAAAAAAAGGTCAAAAAGGCTACACCTGTTGAATGCATTTATAGCGGGAAAACGTCATGAACTAGATCCTAATAATGGCCAAACAGGAAGCCAAAATTTTCACTCAAAATAAAACACTCACCTCTACCTAAAATTGTATTCCAAAAATTCTACGCAAAGCTCACCTCAATTTCAATAAAATCCTAAGCGTCATCTAAAATCCCCAAAATTGTAATAAAAAACTCAAAACTCATTACACGTATCGATAAACTTCAATGTAAAATTAATGGCTCAAATAAACAAAATTATCTGGTCAATACTCAAATTATTCAATTTAAAACGAAATTACGCCACAAAATAGATCAACACGATTAAATATCTATGAAGTCTTAAAATTTAATAAACTTCAAAATCGGGGTCGTAATTCCTAATGCGAAAAGTACTCAGCTACGTACCCAAACAAATAAAACAAGCTTGCTTACCTTTATTGGAAATCCAGGTAAAACGGTGGCAACAATCGGTAAGTTTATTCCTAAAGATTGCTTAAAAAAAATTTCGGATACTCGCAAAACAAACACTAGCGTGCAAATAAACCAGCTGATCGATAAACGAACTATTTAATTTATTATTTCCTTACGTTATTTATTAAACTTATTTTCAAATGAAAGTATATTAATCAAATAAAACAACTAATTGTCTCATAAATTTGAATCCAATCAAAAATACCTAAACATTTAAATTTTAATAAACTTAATAATGCTAACGTTTATACTTAAAGTAATAGTACTGAATTTATAAACACTATGCATATAATGACATAAAAGTAAGAATTGAAATAAACAAACAGCGTATTCTCAAAAAACATGAAATGTAACTTTTAAATAACATTTCTAGCAACTGATCTGAAATAATTCCTGCAAGATTCCAAAAACCCAAATTTATCTATTTTATACCTACTTTAAATTTTAATTAACATCAAAAGAATAAAGAATACGTCGAACACCTAAATTTTACAAAACTTGCAGTAAGTAATTTTATATAGCGTAATTAGTATAAAACAAACAATGCACAGTCTCAAATAATTAGTTTACGGATGAATATGCTTTTTAACCTGATTGAACATTAGGAGGTAACTAAATAAATCTTAAACAAAAGGCATATTCATCCATCTAAATGAGTACAAATAAACACTATTAAAATCACAAAAGTAAATTCAGAAAAATAGTTATTTTCACCATTTACAGAATGGTCAATCGAAACTTTCCTTTTCTTTCTCACAAAGATACCGGCAAGTGATCCTCTCGATATGTGATTGATGGAAGCGAATAGCTTCTTAATTCTTAAATTTAGATTTACACTAACTTCATTAACGACAAATCGTTAAACCAAAAACCATCTGCTAAGATCACATTTCAACCGGATTAACGTTAATATATGCCCAAATTAACTTTATTTACAGCGTTATTTACTTTCTATTTACATGAAACTTATTAAAGCATTAACTATTTAAAACGAGTCCTTTAATTTGCCGGACGATAAAAATCAAAAATAATTGACAGCGATAAACGGTAAAATAATCCGGAGTGGGAAAGATTTCCAACGGTAGACCTCATTTAACCCCGCGGTAAGAGCGTAAAAGGGTCAACTTCCTTCCCTTCCAGCATGTCGCGCGTGCTCGGCGAAGGCCGCACAAACTAACTTACTACTTCTACATCTTAATCAGGATTGAATCGAGAAAACCAAGTCTCCTCTTTCCTCTCAAAATCACGTTATCCTTTTAACCATCGCAAAAAAGTTTCCATACCCAAAAAATATACAGTGGACAATTCCCATAAAAGCAACAGTCTCGTTAACTAGACTTAAATCAGGCACATATATCCTGTTTTCCAAATAGGAAACCCTGTTATTCAATTAAGTTTTCTATGTTTTCAACAATTCTATGTATAAAATAAACAGGTAAGATTGAAATAAATGAAGAAATATAGGACTGCGAATAAACTTTTCGTTATCAACGACAGCATAAACTGCAATAACAATTTTCAATGACGTAATTTAACTTATTCAATAATAACGATAATTAAAACAACTAGGAATAAACATTATTTAGAAAAAAACTAATCTAAACTCCTTTAACTTATATACAAAGTCAACGCGTGGAAATTATGGTAATTTTACAAAAGACTTCAATTTATTAATGGCAAACAAACCCAAAAAAAAAAAACTATTCACTGTTCACAGAAATGGAAGCTAAATACTGTTTCTATTTGTAACAAATCCAGATATCCGCAAACAACGTAAATAATTGAAATTAAATTAAAGCTTCCAAAATTTATCTAAAATCTCCAATTTTTAATAATCTATACTACATTCCTGATTTTGGATACTAATGAATATCCTAACGTTCTATAAAAAAACGAATATTCGATAGATTTTGAACACAGGTGATAATTTCCAAAAGGTTTGTTAGCATAAAACTGTAACATTATTGCATATTTTTTTGAACTAATTTAATAAAAAAATACTTATCTTTTTTGGGATTTTTTAATGGTGTACTTTAAATTATACAATCTAAACGTTTCAATAACACTTACAGTTATCTTCGTTAGTAGTAATGTTTGTTAAAAATTGTTAAAGATGTAGTAAACAATTTTGTCAAATTTGAAAAATCCAAACATAAACATAAGCCTGCTATTTGTATAACAGTTTGTGAAGCATAAAGCCAACTATAAAAATTTTTTAGTAAAGAATAACTAGGTCATAAAATTAAATATTATTAAACTGCCTCAAAGATGACAAACCAGAACACTCTCTACGACGAAAGCTAACAAAGAAATTTGCCAGCCAAAAAACATTTAACAAAATTTAATCGAGTTATGATGTAAGTGTAAAGTTGTGAAGAACTTCAATTTTAAAATGATAGAAGTATTCACAAATCCAAACATTACATCAAATAAAATAACCCAGTTAAATCTAACAAAGAGATATCTTTATCAATAATTGGAAGTGTTATTAACAATGAAAAGCACAATGCAGAACGTTCTTTGTAATTTTTAATTTCAATTTAATTTCAACTACTTATGTTAAATTATAGTGCTGTGGAAATTTAACATATAATTGGTAAAGCATTTGCTTCAAGGTCTAGGAAAAACACAGCAAAAAACCTAGACATACCAAAAGTTGAAAACAAATTAAAATCAAGGCGTATCATTATGCTCTTTTTTAATTATAAGATGCCAAAACCTATTTAAATGGAGATTTTCTTCTTGTCTATTAAAATTATTCGGGTGTTTATATATTTCAATAGCTTCACGTTGCAAACGAACATAACAATGTGTTTGTCTTGACAATATTTCCTTATTGTCAAATTGAATGTCATGATTTAGATTATTCAGGGCATGGTCAGCCACAGCAGACCTCTCTGGTTGACCCAATCTACAAAATCTCATATGTTCTTTGCGTCTTGTATCAAAGCTACGTTTTGTGGTCCCGATGTATACTTTTCCACATGAACAAGATAACTTATACACTCCAGAAGATGATAAAGGGTTTGACACATCTTTAGGTGATCTTAAATGTTCTTTAATTTTTCTTGTATGTTTAAAAATAGGCCTAATGCCATATTTGATTAGGATTTTTTCAATTCTATTTGTAACATTAGCTATAAAAGGAAGAAAAGCAGTACCAACATTAAGAACTGGTTTTTCTTTAAGGTTACGCCTAGAAGGAGTAATAACATTATTAATATCTGTAAGTGAATATCCATTATCTTGTAAGGATTTTCTTAAATATTTATATTCATCATTCAAAAATTCAGGGTCACACTAATTTTTTGAAGTGGATGGTGGTTGGATAATTTATGCAGGTATCTATCAGTGTGTGTCGGCTTTCTGTAAACCTTAAAAGATAGTGAATTATTATTATATGTCAAGAAATGGTAAACTTCCATTAGTTTCTTTTTCCATGGTAAACTGAATACTAGGATGTATACCATTTATAAAAACCAAAAACTCATGCAGTGCTTCTTCTCCATGTCTCCAAATAACAAATGTGTCATCTACATATCTATACCAAACTGAAGGTTTTTTAGGTATATTTTGTAACGTTAATGTATCAAATTTTTCCATATAAAAATTAGCTATAACAGGACTAAGGGGACTATCCATTGCTACACCTTCAATCTGTTCATAAAATTTACTATTCCACTGAAAATAAGTTATAGTAAGACAGTGCTGAAAAAGAATGGTTATGTCCTTTGGAAAAAGATGATCAATGTATTCAATAGTTTCTTTTAGAGGTACTTTTGTAAAAAGTGAAACCACATCTAAACTAACCATTATATCACCCTCTTCAATTTTGAAACTATGCATTTTTTCAACAAAGTCGGCAGAATTTTTAATATAATGGGGTGTTTTTCCTATATAAGATTGTAATAACAATGTAAGATGTTTTGCAAGGTTATATGTAGGAGAACCAATTGCACTAACAATAGGCCTTAAAGGAATATTAGGTTTATGAATTTTTGGTAAACCATATAGTTTTGGTGAAATAGCTTCAGAGTTAGATAGTTTCTTCTTTATTTCTTCAGGAATAGATGATAATTTAATCAGCTCTTTAGTTTTTAAAAGAAACTTTTTTGTTGGATCTTTTGGTATTTCACGATAAGTTTCTGGGCCCAACAATTGTTCTATCTTAGTGTTATAATCGTTCATATTTAATATAACAGTTGCATTACCTTTATCTGATTTTAATAGTATAATACTTTCATTGCGTTTAAGATCAAGTAAAGCATGTCGTTGACGAAAGGACAAGTTGCTCTTTGGAGGTTTTGTTTTACGTAATATGTTAACGGTGTTATGTCTAACTTCATTAGCAGCATCAAAAGGTAATAATCTAATGGAGTTTTCGATGTTGGAAATTATATCTTCAAAAGGTATTACTCTTGGTGTTATCGCAAAATTTCCTCCTTTAGAAAGCGCTTCAATAGCATAATCTGAAACAACATTATCAGAAAGGTTTATAACTGTTTTTCTACAATCAATAGATGGTCTATTATTTTGTTGTTTGTATAATTTATTAAATTTTTCTTTCTGACGTTGACATGAGATGTCAAAATTTATTTTCATAGATTTAAACGTCATAGAATCAATTTTATCCCAATCTTCTTTATTCAAAATAGATGAAATTTCTAAATGTAAATATAAAAGATTTTTATCGGTGTTATCCAGTAACTTCCTAGTAATATGTATTTTATTACAAAGAAGAGCATTTTCAGTGCTTCTGTAAATATTATTCGCTTGCTTGTTATTAAAATTTCTTTTAATATAGATAAACTTTGGGATAATCTTTTGGTCTCGGCATCGTAATAAAAAGTGAGTGACGATAATAATTGTGCTTTACGTTTCCTTAATTTTTCAAATTGTCTGATAAAATGATAAGTTTCCTCCCCATAAAGGACTGAAATATGAAAATGTAAACTTTCACCATTAACACTCATAATAAAATACTTATCTTTTTTGGGATTTTTTAATGGTGTACTTTAAATTATACAATCTAAACGTTTCGATAACACTTACAGTTATCTTCGTCAGTAGTAATGTTTGTTAAAACAAGAAAAATTAAAGAACATTTAAGATCACCTAAAGATGTGTCAAACCCTTTATCATCTTCCGGAGTGTATAAGTTATCTTGTTCATGTGGAAAAGTATACATCGGGACCACAAAACGTAGCTTTGATACAAGACGCAAAGAACATATGAGATTTTGTAGATTGGGTCAACCAGAGAGGTCTGCTGTGGCTGACCATGCCCTGAATAATCTAAATCATGACATTCAATTTGACAATAAGGAAATATTGTCAAGACAAACACATTGTTATGTTCGTTTGCAACGTGAAGCTATTGAAATATATAAACACCCGAATAATTTTAATAGACAAGAAGAAAATCTCCATTTAAATAGGTTTTGGCATCATATAATTAAAAAAGAGCATAATGATACGCCTTGATTTTAATTTGTTTTCAACTTTTGGTATGTCTAGGTTTTTGCTGTGTTTTCCTAGACCTTGAAGCAAATGCTTTACCAATTATATGTTAAATTTCCACAGCACTATAATTTAACATAAGTAGTTGAAATTAAATTGAAATTAAAAATTACAAAGAACGTTCTGCATTGTGCTTTTCATTGTTAATAACACTTCCAATTATTGATAAAGATATCTCTTTGTTAGATTTAACTGGGTTATTTTATTTGATGTAATGTTTGGATTTGGGAATACTTCTATCATTTTAAAATTGAAGTTTTTCACAACTTTACACTTACATCATAACTCGATTAAATTTTGTTAAATGTGTTTTTTGGCTGGCAAATTTCATTGTTAGCTTTCGTCGTAGAGAGTGTTCTGGTTTGTCATCTTTGAGGCAGTTTAATAATATTTAATTTTATGACCTAGTTATTCTTTACTAAAAAATTTTATAGTTGGCTTTATGTTTCACAAACTGTTATACTAATAGCAGGCTTATGTTTATGTTTGAATTTTTCAAATTTGACAAAATTGTTTACTACATCTTTAACAATTTTTAACAAACATTACTACTGATGAAGATAACTGTAAGTGTTATCGAAACGTTTAGATTGTATAATTTAAAGTACACCATTAAAAAATCCCAAAAAAGATAAGCATTTTATTATGAGTGTTAATGGTGAAAGTTTACATTTTCATAATTTAATAAAAATTAAATTGTATCTTTCATTTCAGTGAATTAAAATATATTCTCACTTGGCGTACTATTCCGTTATATCAGGCACTACTTAATTATAATGTGGTTCGATCAATTAGTAATTTACGAATTTTAAAAACCAACAGTATTTCCTATCATATTCCATACAGCCTGAAGCGGTGGAATGCACCTCCAATACCGAAAATAATTGATTTTATAATGAAGACGATGAGGTCCAACTTAAAAATACAAAATCTTATAGTAAGAAAAATACAATAATTCATATCAAATCTTCTAAAAAACAGAATAAGTTACGACCCATCTGAAGGAGTTACGTGAGATCCCAACCTAAAAATAACATTTAAAACAACAATAGTTTTTGATTTTAAACAGAAAAAAATTATTGTTTTAGGTTGAGATCTTATCGTTTTGTAACTTATTTTGGTGTTTATTGTTCGTTTTTAGAAGATATTTTTAAGTTGATCCCATCTTGTTCACTGTAAAATTAACTATTTTCGGTATAGGTGGTGCATTTCGCCGCTTTAAGCTGTAAGGATTTGCTAGAAAATTCTATTGATTTTTAAAATTAGTCATTTAAAAATGTATTCGAACCACATCCTAATTTCACGAGTGTCTCGCGACGGTAAAATTTTTGGCTGTAATCGTGATAACGCAACCTCAATCTGTCTAAAAAATGGAAATTAAAACGGAAAACTAAAATCTTTGGTAATCTAGGATCCTCCCAATGGATTGTAGAGTACCGTAGCTTGTATCCTAGGATACAGTAGATTTTAGCTTTTTTTATCTCGATGACTGTAACGAGATACTATTCTAATTTCTGACAACTTCATGCATGTAAGGTAGGACTGGACATTTCCCTAATATGTTTACTATAATTAAAAATTTAAATATTTTAAAGTGTAATTAATATATAACATTTTTTTCTAGCGAGATATCAAGAAAATAAAACGTGCTTTACTAAAGATTTAGGTAAAAATTTTAATAAAGCACGTTTTACTTTCTTAAAATTTTTAAGTTGATAAACCTTTTTTAAAAAAGCCTAAAATTAAGCTAAACCAAAGACCTTACTTTGATTTATATTAATTCTGATATGACATATATCCAAAATTTAAAATATTTATTCTCAAAACTCGACTTAAATTTGTAATTATAATTTTGCGTTCTTTTAACAAAACCTTAAAAAGTTATATATCTCACTTGCAAAAGTCAATAAGAGGGAGTAACATCATCTTTGTGCTTCTAAAAAGTTTGATAGAAATGGACCTTTATTTATTAGAGTCGATCTAACTCCAAAGTTTTTATATAAATTGACGATTTATTTATTTTATCTCAAGTGTTTATATTGTAGAAACAATGTATCTACACGAATGACGCTTGCAATCTAGTAATGTAATGCTTCGTTTACAGCTGTTACCTCTGTCTTTGCTTATTGTTATTGCAATCAAATAATAAAAGCTTGATAATATTCGTAAGTACTAAATGTAATGTATAATTTTATTTTCTAATTTAGCGTTTTAAATGTTTAGGTAATGCAAACCGCTACAGAGTCAATGAACACAAATTAAATAAGTTTCGGAATAGATACGTAATAGGCAGAGAATTAGATGAATTGGGAAGAGGGCATTTAATTGGGCGAAGTTTAGACGAAATTGGTGGTTCACATTTAAACCGTCGTGAGCTTGATCAAATTGGGGGAGGTCATCTGAGAGGAAGTAAATTTATCAACAAGTTAGGAGGGCGTTACCTAAATGGTAGAGATTTAAATGAAATTGGAGGAGGCCATCTAAAAGGCAGCAATTTTCTCGACGAATTAGAAGGAGGTTACCTAATTGGTAAAAATTTAGACGAAATTGGTGGTTCACATTTAAATGGTCGTGAGCTTGACGAAATTGGAGGAGGCCACCTGAGAAAAAGCAAACTTATCGATGAATTAGGAGGAGGTTACCTAATTGATAGAAATTTAGACGAAATTGGTGGTTCACATTTAAATGGTCGTGAGCTTGACGAAATTGGAGGAGGCCACCTGAGAAAAAGCAAACTTATCGATGAATTAGGAGGAGGTTACCTAATTGGTAGAAATTTAGACGAAATTGGTGGTTCACATTTAAATGGTCGTGAGCTTGACGAAATTGGAGGAGGCCACCTGAGAAAAAGCAAAATTATCGATGAATTAGGAGGAGGTTACCTAAGTGGTAGAAATTTAGACGAAATTGGTGGTTCACATTTAAATGGTCGTGAGCTTGACGAAATAGGAGGAGGTCACCTGAGAAAAATCAAACTTATCGATGAAATAGGAGGGGGTTACCTGAATGGTAGAGATCTAGACGAAATTGGAAGTTCACATATAAATGGTCGTGAGCTTGATGAAATTGGTGGAGGTCATCTCAAAGTCAACAATTTTCTCGATGAATTAGGAGGGGGCTACCTAATCGGTAGAAATTTAGACGAAATTGGTGGTTCACATCTAAATGGTAATGAGCTTGATGAAATTGGAAGAGGCCACCTGAGAGGCAGCAAAGTTGTCAATGAATTAGGAGGGGATTACCTGAATAGTAGAGATCTAGATGAAATTGGAGGAGGTCATCTAAAAGGCAACTATTTTCTCGACGAATTAGGAGGAGGCTATCTAATTGGTAGAAATTCAGACGAGATAGGTGGTTCACATCTAAACGGTCGTGAGCTTGATGAAATTGGAGGAGGTCATCTCAAAGGCAACAATTTTCTCGATGAATTAGGAGGGGGCTATCTCATTGGTAGAAATTTAGACGAAATTGGTGGTTCACATCTAAATGGTCGTGAGCTAGATGAAATTGGAGGAGGCCACCTGAGAGGAAGCAAACTTATCCATGAATCAGGAGAGGGTTACCTTAATGGTAGAGATCTAGACGAAATTGGAGGAGGTCATCTCAAAGGCAACAATTTTCTCGACGAATTAGGAGGGGGCTACCTCATTGGTAGAAATTTAGACGAAATTGGTGGTTCGCATTTAAATGGTCGTGAGCTTGATGAAATTGGAGGAGGTCATCTGAGAGGAAGCAATTTAATCGATCAATTAGGAGGAGGTCATTTGAATGGACGTACGTACGGTAATTACAAAAGTAACAGAAAACATAGATTTTTCACAAATATGAAAAATTATTTCACTGGCAAAAATGTTAAAGAAGAAGTGCATAATAAATATTAAATGCATGTTAATGTAAATAAAATCGGATCATTTTGTAACAAAAAACTGAACTAATGTAACAAAGTCAGACAGAAAAGCGAAACTAATTGGACCATCTTTGTTTATGTCTTAGGGTTAATCGAATCATTTTGTAACAGTTTGTAAAAAGCCAATTTTGTGCACATTTAAAACAATAAAACATTAACCAATACCCTACATTCTTATTTTATCTTTTTGTATTTCAGAAATAGGTATAACTAAGCGTTAATTATTGATCTTTAGTGTCAACGAACAGACGATATGGTTGTTCTACCTTTGTTTATTTATATTATTTTATCAAAAATTGAGCGCAATAAGTAAATAAGTATATAATTAAATTAAGTGCTAAGTTTGCCTTTTAATCTTTATCACTTTCCACAGATTGCGCATATAATGGTGATTGTGACTTTTCAAACATCCAACTACCAGATGGAACAGGATCCTTTGGTATGGCGAAACGATTAGAGAAGTTCAGGTAATTTAATGCTTAAGGCTTAAATGTTTATATATGCAAATGAGTTACAGAATTTACAATAGAGATGATTCATTTGGTAAAAGAAAAGGTGCTGCTTTAGACAGTTTAGTTGCAGGTGGAATGTTTGGAAAAGCAAAACGTGGAAACGAATACGATAATCTTTTGTATGTATTTTTGGGGCACATTAATCTAATTGGAATAATATTGTTATAACTTGCAGAAAAGATGCGGATGATATGTTCCAAAGAAGCTCTCGACCTTTGCTAAACAGCATGGACTTAGGTGGATCTTTTGGACGAGCACTAAAACGACAAGTTTTGGATACTTTGGGGTAAAAGTATTTTTTATCTTGTTTCTTCCAAATAGTTTTACTCTAAAAATTAGTCTGCAGTTTAGTTACCTTAGAATAGAAGGAGTGTTTAGACATAAAAATTAAAAGTTAGCTGCAAATTTAAACACATTTCATATATATCAAATAATGTCTCAATGCGTACAAGTTTTTGTCGTGGTAATATGTTGAAATGTTGGTATTTCGTTAACGTTTCCTTTGTTACAATAGCTTTATAAAAGTAAACAAATTTTTTTGAATCAGAGCTAGGAACAGTCTCGATCAAGTTACCTTTCGAAATAAAACAATATTAATAAATCAAAATGGTTCCTTCGTTAGGGGCTACGACGCCACAGACAGATACATAGGTACACACGTTAAACTTATAATACCCCTCACTTCTCGCAGGGGGTTAAAACGAAAGAAAACAAAATTGTCCTCGAAATGTGCTGTTTTTCCAAAAACCAGTGGTAGTCATATAAACCCGACGTGAAAACCGCGCTTTTTAAGATGGAACGTTTTTATGTAGTTATGAACTGAATGCGAGTAACTTTAGAGAGAAAATGGAAAAAATTTGAATTTATAAAAAGAAAATCCTAAGTGAAAAGTATTTTTCTTCCTTGTTACTTGAGACCGGTGAGTAAAGATAGAGAGGTTGTGATTGTAGTACGTAATTACACCTAAAGATCTTATTAAGGAATATGTCTCTGTTTGTGTTAAGAGAAACCGAACAAAAAATTGAAAGCAGAAAATGGGAAAGTATTTGAAAAGCAAACAAGTGTGCGCAATCAGTAGACTTTAAAGAGAACACTATGAACACAACGCAATACAACGACGATTTCACAAAAAATGTGCAAAAAATAACGGATTCTTTTCAAACGTCATATGGCTGCAACTGAAGCAAATCATGATGCGAATTCTTGTGCTTTTCTTTCCTCCATGGAAAAAGCACTGAAGCTTGTGTGTTCCTGTATCGATGACAAAATACAATAAAAACTTGGGTTCAGATACAGATTTACATACTTTTTAAATTAGGCCTTGCGTGAACGTAAAAATAAGTATCCAAAGCAGATGGGTAGAAAATTGTTGTAGCAGCAGAAATTCTTTTTCAGGATAAATGGTGCAAATATGAACCATTTTTATTTTTCATGAAAATGTAAACTTTCACCAGTATTATACTTGTTAAACTACTTATCCTTTATGGATTTTTATATGGTGTATTTGTATACTTATATTTACATTTATGGTATACATCATAGCTTGCCATAGAAAAGAAACTAATGAAAGTTTACCATTTCTTGACATATTAATATCTAAATCTAATAATTCACTATCTTTCAATGTTTACACACACTGATAAATACCTTCATAAGTTATTATACCACCACGTCACGAGATTGGTGTAATTAAATTTGTAGTGGATCGAGTAAAACGAATTTGTGATCCTTAATTTTTGAAAGTTGAACATAAGTAGTTAACAAAATCCTCACAAGCTAAAGGATATTCACTTACTGATATTAATAGTGTTACTACACTTGCTATATATAACCATAAAAAACCAGTTCTTAATGTTGGTATTGTTTTTATAATTAATACTACGGGTAGAATTGAAAGAATTCTAATTAATTATGGGATTACGACTGTTTTTAAACTTACAAGAAAAAGAAAGAACATTTAAGATCACCGAAAAAGATGTTTCAAGTCCATTATCATCTTCCGGAGTGTATAAATTATCTTGACCATGTTGACAAGTATACATTGGAACAAGAAAACGTAGCTTTGAAACACGACGTGAACAAGATATGAGATTTTGTAGATTAGGTCAACCAGAGAAGTCTGCGGTAGCTGACCATGCCTTAAATAATTTAAATCATGGCATTCAATATGATAATATGGAAATATTGTCAAGAAAAACTGATTATTATGTTCACTTACAACGTAAAGCTATTGAGATATACAAACACCCTAATAATTGCAATAGGCAAGAAGAAAATATGTTTAAATAGCTTTTGGCATCTTATAATAAATTAAAGAAAAGACACAATGGTACGACTTAATTTTAATTTTAGCTTTTGGCATGTCTAGGTTTTTTGCAAGTATTTAGACGTAAAATCCATATTTAAATTTGGGGAAAAATGTGTCGAAATAATTTATTATAACTTCAAACCAAACTCAAAAGGCACACACACACACACACACACACACACACACACACACACACACACACACACACACACACACACACACAAATATATATATATATATATATATATATATATATATATATATATATATATATATATATATATATATATATATATACAGGGTGATTCTAACCAGTGCATCTAGATATGAAATAAGGCGAATGAACTAAATATACGTTAGACCAAAGTTGCAGTTGAGGAGTAACAAGGTCTTGAATGTTGTAGGGCCAACCCATACTTCCTTTAATTTATCTAGAACGATGTGGTGTCATGCATTCATATTTGGTAAAGACATGTGTCCAGTGCTGACAACTTCTTATTAATACTGTTTAAATGTATACAGCAGAGGCGCTGCTATCGATTGCATGCAACGTATTACTCTAAAAAATGTTTCACCCTGCATGAAAATACGTATCTTATTAACAATTAAAAACAAAAAATGTTTCCATCTTGTATTTTTTCGATAAAAGGGATAATTTTTTACATAATTTAAAAAAAAACGAACTGCGAAAATTTTACAGCGCAAGTGGAAGCAGTAACATAAAAGCATCAACACACCACTCTTTAATAGGAAAAGCCATACGCTTTTCTCGTAAAGTCATTTGAATAAATATATTTTGAAGGAACAGTACTCGTTATGGAAGAAGTTATTGTAAGTGTCTAATTTAAGTAAAAATATCTTAATTTAAAGCTACTTTATGTATTTCGAACGTAATACTAAAAAGTTTTTAAGGAATATTACAAAGTAGTTCCCATTTTTCTGTAAACACAATTTAACACAACGATTTTTTTAAGGATTTTCTGCCTAAATTGATAAGTATGGAAATACTTCGCTAACATACTGGTCCTGATAAATAGGAAATACGTTTTCTGAGCAAACGATTTGTTATTTTTGTGTTCATGTGTCAGTATCACCAACGGTTTCAAATAATAATAATAATAATAATAATAATAATGTTTGAAATGTTTGAAATGTTTATTGTCTTTAATTTATGCATATTATTAGATCCAACCAAGTTACATTTGAACTTATCGGTTGGTTCCTATTGTTTTACAAAGATTTTACAATTGATTTTATTATCATATTTCATTTTTATCTTATTAAATAGTTATTAGTCTGACTTTACAATGCTCTGAAGTGTAATCATTAATACATTTTGTGGTTGTTAAATATTTATTGTAATTTAATTATTAGCAGTATTCCATAATCCATTTTATGAACTGTTTTCCATTTTTCCATTTTCCATTTTTCATTTTCCATTTTTCCATTTTCCATTTTTCATTTTCCATTTTTCTTTTTCCATTTTCCATTTTCCATTTTCCATTTTCCATTTTCCATTTTCCATTTTCCATTTTCCATTTTCCATTTTCCATTTTCCATTTTCCATTTTCCATTTTCCATTTTCCATTTTCCATTTTCCATTTTCCATTTTACATTTTCCATTTTTAATAATAATAATAATAATAATAATAATAATAATAATTTGAATTTGAATTTGAATTTGAATTTATTTATTTCATAAATATATACATCGTTGTAGGTCAAACAAAGTCAGAAGACTTGTGTGTCTGTACCTTACTTAATCAGTTACATTGTCATTACATGAAGTATTTAATTTAAAGAAAATTTTGTAGACGCTCGAAGCACGTACAATCAATGAGATAATTTACTGTTAATTAGATACTATGTTGCTACGATTCCGAAACAAAAAGAGAAAAATATATCGGATTCTGAATAAAATAAATTATATGCTATACAATATACACAATAATCGGAAAAAAAAAATTATATATACGTTTCAGATTATTAGTAAGCATTTATAAGCACAAAAAAATAAAGGAGAAAAAACAATCAAGCGTAATGTATTGTTAATTTGTACTGCTTATTAACCATTTTTTAACTTCCTGTTTATAATTTTTAAGAGTCTTATCCTCTATACTTTGTGGAAGCATATTGAACAAATGTGGAACTACGAATTTTATTGTTAATTGTTTATTGTTAATAATAATAATAATAATAATAATAATAAAAATAAATGCGGTCTTCGGGGGAAGCTCCCGCAGCTTATCCGTTCATTTTTGAGCGGAAGGAGTTTTCGGGTACGTGTTGGGGAAGATCTGTCGAGCACAAGAGTACTTGAGAATGGTGTACCTCAGGGCTCAACCCTGAGTTGTACCCTATTTGCACTGGCAATTAACGACATAGCATCAAACGTCGACGTAGCTAGATGCCTCTACGTTGACGATCTGGCAATTATGTACACTGGGAAGACCGTAGGAGAAATAACACGAACCCTACAAGTGGCAATCAACACTATTATAGCAAATGGCGAATCCGTCGGGTTCCAATTCTCAAAAGAGAAGACAAAGTGTCTGCACCTATGTCGCCTTAGAAAACCACACTTTGATCCTCTCTTGTATATTAATGATGAACCGATAGCGTGTGTGCCTGAAGCTAGATTCCTTGGGGTCATCATCGATGCCAACCTAACATGGAGGCCACACATCACAGACGTGAAACAGAGACGCGACAAGAAGCTAAATCTAATAAAAGTTCTTGCGCATACCACGTGGGGTGCAGAACCAAAAGTACTCCTAAGAGTTTACCAGGCTATTGTGCTATCGGTAATTGATTACGGATGCATAGCATACTCATCGGCCCGCAAAAGTTTACTGAAGACTTTGGATCGAATACACAACGTTGGAATCAGATACTGTCTTGGTGCCTATCCAACCAGCCGGGTCCAAAGTCTTTATTGCGAAGCAGCTGTACCACCGCTGGAAATCCGGCGATATATACTCATGGCAAGTTTCATGACTACTATAAAATCCCACCTTTGTCATCCAAACTACCGTATGCTATTCCCCGATGTAAATCTATTCACCGATAGACGAACGATTACACGACCAGCTGGAATTCGTTTCCAAGAATACTTACCG
The DNA here is from genome assembly GCA_036346205.1 of Vesta saturnalis. NCBI lineage: Eukaryota > Metazoa > Arthropoda > Insecta > Coleoptera > Lampyridae > Vesta > Vesta saturnalis. Next base: position 168,260 of record JARFJB010001226.1, read on the forward strand.
GATATAGGGGTTGAACGTATGCCGCCAATACCGCCTGTTGCTCTGCCAAACTTACCTACGTGGACTGTTGGAGCGCCAGTAATCCAGCATGAACTCCCTCTTGCCAAAGATCACCTAAAACAAAAGATACTATTAAAGTGGCAAGAAATGTGGCAACAAATCAATACTCACCTGTCAGATATAAAGCAGGATGTACGAACTCCTTTACTAAGCGTCGATCTACCTAGAAACGAACATATCAAACTACCCCGCCTGCGTTTAGGTCATACGGCACTAACCCACCAGTACCTCCTAAAGGACGAAGATGGTCCCATATGTGCGGTATGTGATGTTGTGCTGACTGTATCTCACATAATACTCGATTGCCCTGTGCACTACCTAGCAAAACAGCAACATCAACTGACAATCAATTTGAGAACCAATTTGGTAGAATTACATGCCATAATCAACACGCTAAATTTCCTAAAAGAAACAGGTATATATAGAAAATTATGATAAATTGGCCTGGAAAATAACACAATGTTAGCTTACCTGTATTTCATTCAAGTACATACATACTTGTGTCTTATTCTTTTAGTGGATGGTGCTAATAGCCTCAGTAGCTGATGCACCGAGGAGGGGTTTTAGTGGGTATTCCAAATATAGGAGATTCCTACACTACCACCGTCCTTTATCGGTGGTGTCTATAAAGGATTTCCCCTCCTCAAAAAAAAAAAAAAAATAATAATAATAATAATAATAATAATAATATTCCGCCCCTACAATAGCAGAAATCAATACAAAACTACAGCAAGCTATTGACTCCCTATCTGCACGTTCAGATAATATGGGATTCAATCTGTCATCAGAAAAGACCTATTACATGCACTTTTGCAAATTGAGAAAACCACATTATGGTCCTCTTCTCAAATTAAACAACAGATATATCCAATGTAAAGGCCACGGTGTTTTTTTAGGGCTAACATTAAACACCACGCTTACCTGGAAAGAGCACATTGATAACTTAGTCATGCAGTTTAAAGCGTCATTAAATGTTATTAGAGTCCTAGCTAATACCCGATGGGGAGTGGACTCAGAAGTGATACTTAAAGTATACAAATCTCTCGTGCAATCCAAAATAGATTATGGATGTGAAGCGTACTCCTCAGCATCAAAAAGCACGTTAAAGTCTCTAGAGGTGATACAAAATGCAGGTATGAGATACTGCTTAGGAGCATTCCACACTAGCGCAAGTGATACCCTGTCTAGCGAATCTGGCCTAATTCCACTGCATTTACACCGTACTTACAGGCTTCTAGCATACGCCTGCAAGATAAAAGCACAAACAGATCACCAAAACTATAAAATCTTGTTTAAGAGTGATGGTATGGGTCAAACTAGCCAAAGGCTGCATAAACCTCTGTGGTATAATATTAAAAATGCTTTAGAGACAATTCACGAAACGCTACCACACATGCTTCCGCTAGGACCACTGGAAATATCGCCGTGGATGGTTCCTCAGATTAACGTGTGCACTCAGTTATCCAAACATAAAAAGGCAAATACCCCTACAGCCATTTTTCATACAGAGTTTAATGAAATACTCGCTAATATTAGTGACCATCTGACGCTATTCACCGACGGCTCAAAACATAATGGAGGTGTAGGATGCGCCTTCTCCGTTGACAGCATGGAGTACAGTTGGCCAATGCCGACACATATGTCAATATATAATGCGGAGCTCTATGCTATTTGGCAAGCCCTTCGTTACTGTGAGTATGTAAATAGTTGGACCAAATTTGTGATTGTAAGCGACTCGCATAGTGCTCTTGTGAGTCTCCAAAACCAACATGCAGTAAATCCTATAAAACAGATGATCTTGTCCACTGTTACTCATCTTAACAATCTGGGGCGTAAAATTGTATTTTTGTGGGTCCCTAGCCACGTGGAGATTAGGGGAAATGAAAGAGCGGAAATAACTGCCCGTAATGCAACAAAAGATGCTTTACACAAGGTAGACATCGCAATTCATTCAAATATTGCCAAACTTATAAAACAAAAAATTAAATCAAAATGGCAAGACAACTGGACCAGGTCAACAGGTAAACTTAGGAATATAAAACCCAATGTTGATAAATGGAAGTTAGCCACATGCTTCTCCAGAAAGGAAAGCAGTATTATCCATAGGATTCGAATTGGGCATACAGATCTAACACATAGACATCTACTATTAAATACACCTCCACCAAGATGTGAAAATTGCTTAACGCCCTTAAGCATTGAGCACATAATCAGCACATGCCCAATCTACGCTCCTCAACGTAAGCTATATTGTATACCAAACGCACTTGGGACTAACTTCGCAGACACCGAAAGTATAAGAAACGTATTGCAATTTTTAAAAGAAATTAACTTGTTTAACAAACTATAAAATATAAAACGCACTAATGACCATAGCAGTCGACGTGCAAACAAACAAAAAAAAAAAAAATAATAATAATAATCTTTATTGTGTTAAAAACGTGTTCAAGCACATACACTCGTCGGTTTAAAAACAAAAATATAGGTATAATACCAACAAATTAACTAATTAACTAACATGACATAACACTAATTGACAAACTAATTTACTGCACTTTATTCTGGTCAATACATGCTTCAACAAATTCATCCACCGAGTAAAATGCAAGGTGTATTAGAAAATTTTTTATATTTAGTTTAAATACAGTAATCAAGATACCTTTCTGAGATTTTGACAACCTACAAAAATTGACTCGAATATTTTCTTTTTGCCTCGTGCCATATTCATGTATTTCCGATTGCCACAACATTAAAGATATATTTTTCTTTGCATAACATAACGCTTCCAAAATATAAACAGGGAAACGTAAGAATTTTCAAATTTACAAATTCATGGCGACACTCTTCATTAAATTGAAGATTAGCTAATACTTTAATGACCTGGCGTTATAATTTAAATATTCTATGCCAATTGGAACTGCACCCCCACACTAGAATAGCGTAAAGAAGTGTACTTTGAACTAGAGCAAAATAAAAAGATTTCATTATGTTTGTTGAAGCATTATTTTGTAATTTTCTAAACAAAAAGATGAATTTATTAATTTTTTTGAAACAATATAACAGTGCCTATCAAAATTTAAACGTGAGTCAATAACACAACCCAAAAAAGATATTTCTTTTGAAATTAAGTCCGTTTTGCCCATTCTCAATGACAGAGGCATGACTACTGTTTTTGCTGTATTTAGTTTTAACTTATTACTTTTGCACCAACTAGATACAAATTCAACTCCCTCCAGAGCTTTAGAAATAGCGATTTCGTAATTTGAGCTAGTTGAAATCATAGTGGCGTCATCCGCATACAGAATGCAATTAAGTTCCGCGGGCATTGACGCTGGCATATCATTAACATATATTAAAAATAACAAAGGACCCAAAATAGATCCATATGGAACATCGTTTTTAATGTGTAACTTCTCGGACAAGACGTTATTCAAGAGAACGCACTGATACCTATCCCATAAAAAAGATGATATTAAAGAAGCGCTTAGAACGCTAAAATTATAAATCGAGGTTAATTTGTTTACAAATATTTTGTGTGAAACACAGTCAAACGCCTTAGAAAAGTCCACAAAAGCAGCTACCACATGATTGCCCTTTTCAAAACTTTCTAAGGTATTACTTACAAACGTAGTTATTGCATCAGACGTTCCTCTTCCTTTTCGAAAACCATATTGCTGTTTGTAGAAAACATTATTGCTTTCAAAGAAATTCACTGTTTGTTTGTAAAGTACTTTTTCTATTATTTTACTAAATATAGGCAAAATCGAAATTGGTCGATAATTGTTTAAATCGTTTTTATCATTACCTTTTTTGAAAAAAGGCAGAACATACATTTAGGAAAGATTCCAATTTTAATAATAATGTTCACCAACTTTGTTAATGGTTTTATGAAGACACTTATGTTACGCTTTACAAAATTGGCACTGAAATCGAACACATCTCATTCTCAGGTACCGCCATTATTCAAGCTCTTAATGACATCACGTAACTCCACCTGAGAAACACACTTAAAAAATTAAAAGTAGGTAAATTAGTGTTATTAATGACAAAATTATTTTCTTGATTATTATTGTTTGGCATGTCAGATATAATTTCATCTATAATTTTAACAAAATAAATATTAAAATCATTAGAAGTTAAATCAGAGTTAATTTCTATATTTAAATGTCTATGTGAATTTATAATAGACCATATTGTTTTTGTTGGATTATTAGAGTTTTTTATAAGGTTGTCATTAGCTTTAATCTTAGTTACTTTAATTTTCCTCTTGTAAACACTGGATAAGGCTTTTTTCATTGCATATAGGTTTTGGAAGCAGTATGTATTATACAAGTTACTAATCATAATCACTTTCTCTCTTAATTCTCTAAGGTCATCATTGAATCATTTTAATTTTATATCACGACGTTTCTCCGTAATTTTGGCAACAGGAAAACAATTCAAAAACACATTAAGAACTACATCAAAAAAACTACCAAAACGCAGTCATCTAAACTGTTATTTAAAATGGTATCCCAATCATAGTCACATAATTCGTTAAAAAATAGTTGTAAAATTGCCCTAGTAATAGGACGATACATCTTAATTTCCTGATTACTGTTCATTATTTTAAAATTATTTATTTCAAGTTGTTGACCTAAATGATCTGATAAACCTGAATCGAATGTGATAGCACTAAACTTGGTAAATGAAAAATTAATAAACGTATTATCCAAACAATTATTCTTGCGAGTAGCCGAATAAATTGTTTGCTCAAAACCATTGCTCTCTAAGAAGTCACATAATATACGAGATCTCTTGTGATCGCCAAAGTATACATTAAAATCTCCTAATATAACAATATTATGTTTCAGTAATTTGGCGAGTATCTGTTCTAATTGAGAGCAAAAAACATTGAAATCACCAAGGGGAGGTCTGTATAAGCAAATAATTACCGTGTTTGATTGTAACAGAACACAACAAAATTCAATGTGTGTTTCTATAATTAAATTATTAACAACTGTTAGTGGTTTCACTGTGACGTCTGACCTACAAAAAATTGCAACCCCACCATGAGATTTTGACGCTCTGCAGAAGTGAGATTGCAGACACAAGGGTCCTATGCTAATAGATTCAATAATATCTGAATTTGTAATCCAATGTTCACTAAAGCAAAATACATCAACTTTTTTGTCAACAATAAATTAAAAAAAAATAAAATAGTTATGGCAAATAACCAATTAGTACGTTGACATGCTCTAAGTATTTTTTTAATGTTACAAAAATTGGGCTGCCGCAACAAATATAAGCTTCGTTTTATTACAGAGAATAATATTTATTAATATGAACGATCTTACCTATCATAATTTCTAAATAAAATGCGTTAATCTTAACAACGCGCAAAATCGATGTGATGTCAATGTAATTTAAGTGACAGTTTATTATTGATTAATCAAATTTTGACAGTCGTTATCACTATTTTACTACGTGGTTCCGGTTTCGGAAAAAAAATTGTATGGACGTCAGCAATAAAGTTATTTTTTAAGACTATGGTTTTTTTGCCTCTGCCAGAGGACGCCGGAAAATGTATCCAAACGTTTGGTGTCTAAATGTATAACAGAATTGATCCTGTTTGACACTTTGGTAAACAATCCTGAAATGCGTTGTTCAAGAAGGCTAGAGCAGCTAAAATAGAATTACGATATTGCGAAAAAGCAAGGTAACAAATTTGAATAATATAAAAATCGAAAGGGGTTATGAACATACATAAATGGTCCAAAGGAAAAAAAGAGTGTATGTACCAGGCGAGCAAATAAGAACGACCTTCGGCCACATCTTCATACCGGATTATCGTACGGCTTTGGGAAAAAAATGTTTATAACAAAAGTGGCCTTAAGAAACACCTGGAATTTATTTATAGTCCAACTAGAGGGCGTAATTGAACACCAAAGCTTTAAAAAGCCAAATTTTACAAAATTTGCCTAATTAAAGGGCATTATATATACGAAAATCAGGTTCTACGGAAAACTCTTCGTACTTTTTATTAAACAAGTTTTAGTCAATCTTTTTAAATAAGAGGTGGGGGGAGAGTGGGAACCTAGTTATGAAAAAACGCCTGTAAGACCGGTTTTGCTTAATCGATCTTCGCAAACTTACTCTTGTTGAAAGGCGCTCTTTTCCAACAATGTAAGCGTTAATATACTCAACGCAATTTAATAAGTAACGTGCAGATTAGAGGGCGGTATTTATTTTTTTTAGAGATCTAGTTCTCTTTGGAAAATATTAAATGGAGGCATGCAATTTTAACAATGGATTATGAAAGTAGACCAAATTAGCAACAAAATGGCGAAAACTGCATGTCGATACCTTGTTACGATCCCGAGATATCGTAAGAAACGTGTAAACCGTGAAGATTTTTTGTCAAACTTCACTTAGACTGGTAATATTTCGCTACATAAAAATTGAAGTATCAGTAAAACTTGCTGTTCGATAACTTTTATCAAACAATATATATTAGCAAACAAATTTTAAAAATATGATATGTGTATCACATGTTATGAAAGTTGCTCAAAAATAACCATGTTAGGTATATTTTAACACTCTTACAGTTACACAGTAGTTAATATATTAAGTAAATTAGCAGTTGAAATCAAGTAGGTTATGATTAATACGAGAATGTCACATATGTCAAAAATTATTAGTCTTCTTGCAGTTGTTAATTTATCCAGATAATCATTTTCACTATCATAATTAGAAAAGTATGATTCTTACATATGAAGACGCTTTTGACCTGTTGGCTGTTTGTTCCGAAAGCATGAGAATTACAAATGTTGATTCCAGAATTTATGCGCTGCAGTACTCAAACAGAAGACATCAGAGCAACAGAGTATTTCTTTGAATCGCTCAACGTTTGCGTACTATAGGAAGTGTTCATCTTCCCGTGTATCGAACACGTGCTAGAGGTAGAACGGAGGAAAATATAACAAATGTTTTGACATATGTAAATTTTAACCTTCATGTAAGCACACGAGATATAGCCAGAGACTTGGGAATAAATCTATCCACCGTTCGAAATGTCTTAAGAGAACACAAATGGCTGTCTTTTTATAAATTTCTACCTACAAGTATTATTAACTTTTATAATATGTTTCGCGTGCGCGATCTAAATAAATGTCATTATGCCGTAATTAATTTGTAACAAAATGTTTAGTTTATTGAGTGTTTAATGTCGTCGTTTTTTGTCGAGCTGTAGTAACAAAACGTCAAATAAGTTCAGTTTAGTAATTACTTAAAAAATAAATTTTTCTTATAAAATCCACTATGACAATATTCTTGTACCGCTACGCTCGTTCAGCAATATTCACCACTCATAAAATAAAAGGTCGCGTTTATTTGTATCATAAATAACTATTACCAAAATATTATTGTTGGTATCAAATAATAAAAATATCAAATAATGAGAGGCCAGGCTAAAAACTCGTAAAAGCACCACACGAGTTAAAGCACTTGAGGACTTTTTTCGCTTGTTAGCAACGAAGTATTTTTATTTTAGATTGCACCCATATCACATAGTCCTACACCAAAGTTTAAATGCTGGAGATTTCAATAACAGACTGGATTATTGTAACTGGCTAGTAAGTATGATATGAGAAAATCCTGAAATACTTCACATATTATGTGGTCAGATGAAGTAATATTTCGGAGTGATGGTAGTGTAAATCGCCATAATACGCACTATTGGTCAGAAACAAATCCCCACTGGATGCGAGAGGTGCATCAGGGTCGTTGGTCTGTAAACGTGTGGTGCGGTATTCTAGGTAGACAAATAATTTGATCATATTTTTTTAATGAAAATCTTAATGGGAAATGATATTTAGATTTTTTAACAAGCGAATTGCCACTTCTTTTAGAAGATGTACGACTGGCAATTCGTCGTGATATGTTTTTCCAACATGATGGCTGCTCGGCACATTACTCTAGGGATGTTCGGAATTTTTAACATCAAACATATCCTGACAGATGGATAGGACGTGGAAGTTTATTTCACTGGCCAGCCAGATCCCCAGACCTAACGTGTTCAGATTCTTATTTGTGAGGGCAATTAAAAGAACTTGTTTTTTCCAACAGACCCACAAAAAAGGTTGATATGATCACAAGAATACGAAATGCAATATAAAGCATTTCAGCGGCAGAAATTGAAACTTCCGTCTTATCTACCCGCCAGAGACTGGAAAGTTGTATTGAAAATGATGGACGACAGTTTGAACATCTGGGGTGACACTAATCACATTCTCATAGTTGTTTGTTGTAATTTTTTTTAAATTGTTTACCGTTAGATTGGTTAAATTGTTTTCAGATTTGTTTATATTGTTTGATAAAAAATATCGAATAGCAAGTTTTACTGATACTTCAATTTTTATGCAGCGAAATTTACCTATACCTACTCTTATTTGTTTACTTTTGGTGTCGCGGTAAACTGAAAATAATAAGAGGCATTTTTCTTTACGTTTACAATAAAAGTATTTTTAATTATTTTTAATTGTAAGTATGCCAAACGAAAAGTTATCAAAGATTACCTTTCAGGTAACGCCCTCTAGCGGGGACGGTAACATTAGTATGACAACATTTTTAACTATTACTGATAGACCAATGTAAGGCCTTTCTAAAAAGATTAAAAATGTTGATTTCCGTTAAGGTTAACCAGCCTAGTTGAAGTTTTCCAAAAAATGTTCACCGTTTCCACGTTTCTTAAGATATCTCGGGATAGAAAAAAAAATCGAAATGCGGTTTTCGCCATTTTGTTGCTAATTTGGTCTATTTTCATAATCCATTGTTAAAACTGCATGCTTCCGTTTAATATTTTCCAAAGAGAACTAGATTTCTAAAAAAAATAAATAACGTCCTCTAATTTGCACGTTACTTATTAAATTGAGTTGAGTATATTAACGCTTACATTGTTGGAAAAGAGCGCCTTTCAACAAGAGTAAGTTTGCGAAGATCGATTAAGCAGAACCGGACTTACAGCCGCTTTTTCATAACTAGGTTCCCACTCTCCCCCACCTCTTATTTGAAAAGGTAGACTAAAACTTGTTTAATAAAAAGTACGAAGAATTTTCCGTAGAAGATTATCGTATTTATAATGCCCTTTAATTAGGCACATTTTTTAAAACTTGGCTTATTAAAATTTTAGTATTCAATTACGCCCTCTAGTGGTGGACCTACAATTCTATAGATAAATTCCAGGTGTTTCTTAAGGCCACTTTTGTTATACAATTTTTTTCCGAAAGCTGTATTATAATCCAATCTGAAGACATGGCCGACGGCCGTTCTTATTTGCTCACCCGGTATACACTTGGATTGACGATTTTTATACTTATGTATGCACTATTTTGTGCTAGTTTTCTTTTTAACTTTTTTCTTGCGCCCTGTTATTCATAATGTTACTAAAAATATCAATAGAAACATAATAATTTCATTTTTACTTTGACAGAAACAACGCATTTGGAGTAGAAAAAAGAAAAGTAAATGGAATATCAAATCAAGAATTAAAAGCATTCTTTAATAAAAACTTATAAAATAAATATTTTCTTAGACATATAATTGACATTTATGGATTTACCGAATGTTTCTTTCCCGTACAATTTCATTCAGTAAGTCTGTAAGTGATTTTATTACAAGTATTATTAACTACCTAGCGATTTTAAGAGAAATGTTATACTTGGATGTTACTCACGAATTATTATAGCTTTAGAAGTAAGTTTTATTGATGTGATATTTAAAATATTCTTTTATGTTTATTATACTGGCTGGATTAAGTTTAGTTTAGTAATAATGTGTTTGTAGTGTAATGAATGAGTCATGATTCTTTCAAATAAAGATGCAATAAACTAAATTGTCAATTATGTATACCTAATGTTACTAACGTAAGATGAACAACTCAAGTCAAAACTGTTACACGGAAAATAACAGCTGTACGAGGGTCACTGCTAAAATTTGTGGAAAATGTAAAAATGCACACATTATGTTACGTAAAAATGTTTATTGTTTTTCAAAATATTCTCCTTTAAGATCTATACACTTTTGCATTCGGTAAAACAAATCTATTAGAATATTGGAAGTCTCCATTGAATAAAACGGATTACTATATAATTGTTTATTTTGAGTAAAAACATATTAAGAAAATTAGTACTACATTTCGATTGCTGTTTTTCATTGCGTCAGATTTTTTCTTGCTTTAGAGGCCATGCCTACATGAAATAAGTGTGGCTTTACTTTAATACAAACACAAAATTTAATCAATTAACTGTTAAAAAAAAGTATAAATTGGATTAGTATTTTTTGAATTAAGCCCAATTATTGTTCCATAAACGTATTAAATTTAATTCTACCTAGAAGCTTGGTCAAAATATCGGCTTGCTGTCTTAAATCGATGTGTTTCATCCTACTTTGATACTGGCTGCTTTGATTGTTGGTTGGTTATCTTCACACTGTATAATAGTATCAACTTGAAGCAAATCAAGCTCAGTAATTCAAACTTTGATCCAGCAAACTTCACTACAGACTAGGCTCAAGGCAATAATCTTTCCGATGAGTTGAAACATACTGCATCCCGCTTTTTCGAGACTCAATTTACTTAATTTCCTAACACGTTTCTGACAAATCCTGATATCGATTTTCTGTCACTTCTATCGCCTGCCCAATTTGCATCTACAAATTATGTTATCGCAGAACAATTATTCTTTGTAAAGGTTAAAGGAAAATTAAATTTTCCTTTTATGTACCTGAGGACATGTTTTAAAGCGATCCATAACTTTGGGTTAGCATAGTGTTGATATCTACTCAAAATTACCACGGCAGCACATAAATCTGGCCTTGCAGCAGTTCGGAGTACATCAGTTATCCTACTACTTTCCTACATTTATTTTCCAACTTCCTTTTCTCGTCCGTGATTAAATTTTCTTCATGAACTTAAAATTCGCATCCATCGAAGTACTTACTGGTTTGCATTCAAATATAGGTACTATGCGTTTTTAAAATCCCTTTTAAACATCCTGATTGGCTTAAAGTAATTGTGTTGGCGTTTTCATAATGATATACATCAATTCCTAAATAATTACTTATTTTTCCATGTCTTTCATATCAAATTTTGTAGCCAACATTCCTTCTGCAATTGGTCCATTTAAGTCGCAGCTTATAACCTTTCCAAGCTCCGTATATTATGTGTAACTATTTTGATAAGGTAGTTGGTGTTGCTTGCCCTCAATACAGGACTCATAAAAGGTTTCACTGGAAGTATATTCTACATTTAACTTGTTTAAGATTGTTTTAACTTGTTTTTAAAGTATTAATATGCTAATCCATGATTCCACTCAGTCAAAGTTACTTATTTCCTTTTGAAGCAGGTGAATGCTAGTGCATTACAGGACTTTCCCGCAAAATACTAAAAAATATATGGCTGATTTTTATATCTTTGAAATATTCAGCTGTTTTAGAAATGTTTAATAAAAACCAAAAACTTACCCTAATAAACCACCCTCTCCGAGACATCCAGACATCATGGCCGATCTTGACGAAACGGCCGAAAGTTGTAAAATGGGCTAGTCGATTTAGCGATAGAAAAGGCGATTGCATAACGTTCTATACCTGCATATGTATATGTAGGTTGAAAGTTAGAAATAGTTACGTGGCTTATCTTTCAAGATAACTATGGACTGTATTGCCCCATTTATATTCAGCCACTGCTGCTGCTACTCGAGCTGCCCGCTGTCCTGCACAAAAATACTTTTGCGGTAACATCGACGCGAGTGTGTGTTCACATTCAGCAATTTTAATTTTAACTTCTGTTCAACTCGCAGCAATGGCGGACGTAGAAATTGTTGCGGCCACAGCGCTATGTTTGCTCAGTTTGTATAACTATGTAACTGTTTTGAAAAGAAATTGAATAAAAAAAAGATGTCATCGCCAAAGAAGATGGTGGATGTTAGCAATTCATCGTAATAGAACGACGTAAGTACTATAAATTCCTGTACACTTTGTATTTATGTTGTTCTCTAAGTTATAATATCAAAGTATATTATTTTTATGTATTAGAGTTGTAGTATGATTTTATGTGTGAATCATGAACATTTCTTTTTTGTTTTAGAAGCAGTATGGATATTTTTTTCAAGGAGTTGACTCGTGAGGATTCTGGCGAGTTTTATAACTTTTGAAGAATGTCACCTAGTGATTTCCAATTTTTGCTAAATAAAATTGAACCTATCATAAAGAAAAACCAAACTAGATGACGAATTCCTATGCCACCAAAAATACGTTCGGCAATAACTTTACGATATTTAGCAACAGGGGATAGTTATCGAAGTCTCCACTACTTATTCAACGTTTCCACACCAGCCATTTCGATAATTGTTCCTGGAGTATGCAAAGCTATCAACGCTGTTCTGAAGGGTCAAATTAAGGTAAGTAATAAAAGTAGGAGTCTAATTTCAAATTAAGTATTTATTGGGCCTTATGGTGTATCACCTCTGCTTATATTAACAACACTGTTAAATTCTTAACACACTGTTAAGTTTCTTTTGCTATGATGTAAAGTATATCAAAACAGTTAAAATAAGCAGAGGTGATACATCATAGGACCAAAATACAACAGTAATCAACAAATAAATGAATAAGAACTCTTACATTTGGGAAGAACTCCAGTATGCTGATGAAATGATATCCATTTTTTAGTTTTGAGGTGTATCATTTCTTTCCGGAATACTGATCTGTGGTTGCATGACATAAAGTTGAGGTTCAGGAGATTGTGGAGTGTCATGTATTGCAGTCTGTCCTGATGAAATTTGGTAATTGGAATATTGTGATTGCGACGAATGAGACGAGTAGATACTTGATGGTCGTTCAGCAGGGCAAGGATTTTCTAAAGGCAACCCATCAATTTGGTACATAACTCTAGGTCGCATTGACTCCGGATATTTTCGTAACCTTTTTGCCAAAAGTTTCGCATGTATATATATATATATATATATATATATATATATATATATATATATATATATATATATATATATATATATCGCACTCATCTTCATCATTTACATACTTTTTTTTCTCTTAGTACATGGTTCAGAGTATCCAAACTTTGAGATATTTTATTTTGCGCTTCATTTGTATTGCTGCTTGCTTTTTTACTGGTCTTGATTGGTTGTGTGTGTGATCGCGATGAGACCGTCTCTGATGGTGATGAGACTGTCTGTAATGGTGATTAGACTGTCTGTGATGGTGATGAAAGTAGCATTTCGACAGTTTGTTGCGACTGAATTGGCGTTGGCGGTGGGACTGGGAAATCTTCAGTAAGTGAAGTCTGAAAAAAAAACGTATATTATCAGTAATTTTTAATGTTGTATATTATATTTAATATATTGTATATACTTTTCATTTAATTGTTTTATATATTCTTCATATTTATTGTTTTCTTTGTTTCAGTTACCACAAACATCAGATGAATGGTTACTCATAGAAGAAGGATTTAGAAATAAGTTTCCACAATGCGTAGGAGCTATAGATTGGAAGCACATTGTAATTAATTGCCCAGCACACAGTGGCTCAAAATATTATAACTTTAAGGGTACACAGCATCGTACCAATGGCTTTAGTTAATAGTGAATACCGTTTTATATTTTGTGACATCGTTGGCCAGGAGGGCATTAGTGATGGGGAAATTTTCAATATTGTCTATTTTGGCAAAAAATTGACACAAGTACCATTAATTTGCCATCAGATGCCCCATTGCCCGGAAGAGAAACAAATGTGCCCTATGTATTTCTTGGGGATGGAGCTTTTGTATTACATAAACACATAATGAAACCTTTTCCAGGTAATCATAATATTGGCACAATGGAACGTACTTTCAATTACAAACTTTCCAGTTCTCGTGTCATTGTTAAAAATGTGTTCGGTGTTTTAACTATAGCTTTCGAATTTTTAAAAAACCAATCGAAATTGACATAGAAAATGTACCTCTAGTAACTATGACCTGTATTTTGTTACATAATTTTTTAAAAAACAGTAACTCTTCTGGAAACATGTACACCTCCCCAGGAACTTTTGATTCCATAGTTGACGGAGTACATGTGGATGGTTCTTGGAGACAAAAACAAAACAACCCAGAAACTTCAGCAATTAGGCCAATACCACATGCGGCAAGACGCTCGCCAACAAATATTTGCGATATTCGAACTGAATTTGGTCATTATTTCCATTATTTAAGTACTGTAGATATTTAGTAATTACTTAATAAATAATAGTAACAAAAATAAGTGTTTTAAGTATATGAATGAATTTCCGTGTTTATAGTTTCCTCAGCGTCATAAATGATCCCAAAAAGCTCTCCATAATTTCAAAGCAAACCATATTGGTTGGAACACATCGTCAGCACCTGCTCCATAACGAATAGGAGCTTTTTTTTCTTTAATAGAGGTTGAAACGTGGCCATGAGGGATTTCTTCTTCGATTTCAAGTCTTCTATTGGAGTATTATCCAAGTTATTGCTGATGCGATTCCACGCACCGTGTACTTTACGTTTCAACTTATGATTTTTATCCGATGGATCTCATATCGCTCGCTCACTTGCGTAAAGTTCCAGAAACTTCATTATTTTCTCATTACTCCTTTTCGGCGACGACGTAATCTGTGACATTATAAATACCCACAGAGTAACTGTGCTACATCAAAATATCAAAATAGTAAATAAAACCACGACAGGCTGTCACAAAACACCCGTGCTCGATGACCGGCAGCAAGCGTGAAAGACAGGTGGATGTAAACACTCAGTCGCGCTTGCGCTGCCAGTCCTTTGACTTCCGTACGAAAAACCACCAACTAAGGGAGCGCAGGACAATGGCAACAGCATGAGCAGCGGCAGCGCAAGGGACGTATTTACATTCTCACGCTACCCTCTCCCCTGCTCAATTCCCTGTACAATTGGGCGAGTGTAAACCTGGTATATGACAGAGACTTCTGGCGCAGGAGTAGTCCCGCTCATAAATAGTACAGCGGCTAGCAAGAAGCGGGAGTCACAATACCTCAGGTGTTGGGTGTTAAATCTTGCTATCAGTAACCTAAAAAAATGACACTCCACAGAACTGTAACCTTATCCAGCCCCTAAGGCTACCGTCGGAACTAGGATACCAAATACTCTTTATCCACACAAAAGCAATGGACAACTTAAATTTAAAGCAACATCTTTGACAATGTATAAACCATATGTAAACTAAGGCAATCAAAAGTAATAAGCAAGAAATGTGGTGGTTAAATCCTGTCAATCCTTAACTCAATGAATCTATTTCATTAGCAAATTTCTCACGTAAAGGTAATCAGATAAGCGTTTGTTCTAGGGAGAACAGTAATATAAAAGCAATGTTAAATAAGTTAAGTATGTGAACTTGCTCTAGGGAGCGAGCGCACTTGTCGTGGCCCCCATGGCTGGAAATAGCATTCTAATAAGGGGTCCCTCATGCTAACTTGTAAGACAAGTATAGGAACTCGTACCTGGGCTTGCGTCCCCTTGACTTGACCCCCATGGCTGTAAACAGTATTCCAATAAGGGGGCCTCATGCTAACCTGTAAGCCAGGTATCGGAACCTGTGTTAGGGTCTGCGCCCTCCTGTCGTGGCCCCCTTGGCGCGAAACTTGAATTGGTGTCGCCACCTAGCGGTATATTTCTAGCAATAGTTAGGGTTTGTCTGTGGCGCCACCTAGTGATATATTTATCTCCCTCTCCCTCTCCCTCTCCCTCTCCCTCTCCCTCTCCCTCTCCTCTCCTCTCCCTCTCCCTCCTCCCTCTCCTCTCCCTCCCTCTCCCTCTCCCTCTCCCTCTCCCTCCCTCTCCCTCCTCCCTCTCCTCTCCCTCTCCTCTCCTCTCCCTCTCCCTCTCCCTCTCCCTCTCCCTCTCCTCTCCTCTCCTCTCCCTCTCCTCTCCCTCTCCCTCTCCTCTCCTCTCCCTCTCCCTCTCCCTCTCCCTCCTCCCTCTCCCTCTCCCTCTCCTCTCCTCCCTCTCCCTCTCCCTCTCCCTCCCTCCCTCCCTCCCTCTCTCCCTCTCCTCTCCCTCTCCTCTCCCTCCTCCCCTCTCCCTCTCCCTCTCCCTCTCCCTCTCCCTCTCCCTCTCCCTCTCCTCTCCCTCCCTCCCTCCCTCCTCTCCCTCTCCCTCTCCCTCCCTCCCTCTCCCTCTCTCCCTCCCTCCCTCCCTCCCTCTCCTCCTCTCCCTCTCCTCTCCCTCCCTCTCCCTCTCCTCTCTCCCTCTCCCTCTCCCTCTCCCTCTCCCTCTCCCTCTCCCTCTCCCTCTCCTCCTCCTCTCCCTCTCCTCCTCTCCCTCTCCCTCCCTCCCTCTCCCCCTCTCCCTCTCCTCTCCCTCCCTCTCCCTCTCTCCCTCTCCTCTCCCTCTCCCTCTCCTCTCCCTCCTCTCTCTCCCTCCCTCTCCTCTCCCTCTCCTCCCCTCCCTCTCCCTCTCCCTCTCCCTCTCCCTCCCTCTCCCTCTCCCTCTCCCTCTCCTCTCTCCTCTCCCTCTCCCCTCCCTCTCCCTCTCCCTCTCCCTCTCCCTCTCCCTCTCCCTCTCCTCTCCCTCTCCCTCTCCTCTCCCTCTCCCTCTCCCTCTCCCTCTCCTCTCCCTCCCTCTCCTCTCCCTCTCCCTCTCCTCTCCCTCTCCCTCTCCCTCTCCCTCCTCCCTCTCCCTCTCCTCTCCCTCTCCTCTCCTCTCCCTCTCCCTCTCCCTCTCTCCTCTCCTCTCCCCTCCCTCTCCCTCTCCTCTCCTCTCCCTCTCCCTCTCCTCTCTCTCCCTCTCCCTCTCCTCTCCCTCTCCCCTCTCCCTCTCCTCTCCTCTCCCTCTCCCTCTCCTCTCCCTCCCCTCTCCTCTCCCTCATCTCCTCTCTCCGTCTCTCCCTCTCGTCTACCTCTCCCTCTCCTCTCCTCTCATTTAAAATGACCAGTCATACAAATCTTTTCAAGTCGTTTACATTCCCCTTTCACGCTTCATATCCACTCTCTCTCAATCAATCTCTTCACACTTCTCCATCTACACTATTAATCTACCTTCATTCTCTGTACGCATCTCCTCTCTCATTTAGTACCTTATTCAGATAACTCAGTCTACTTTGCGAACTACCTACTCTTTCTCGTCATCGTGAACCTCTCTTTC
This sequence comes from Vesta saturnalis, assembly GCA_036346205.1. NCBI lineage: Eukaryota > Metazoa > Arthropoda > Insecta > Coleoptera > Lampyridae > Vesta > Vesta saturnalis. The sequence continues at coordinate 185,484 of JARFJB010001226.1, forward strand.
TCTACCTGCTGGCTGCCTTTCCATCTATGCGTCTCTCAACAGAGCATACTCTAGGCTCCCCTCTCTGCCACCTCTGTCCTCTCTCCCTCATTCAACCATCCAACTCTACCAACATTCATTATCCTCATCTGCGTTACTCTTGTCCCTTCATCCAACTTCTCTCAATGTAAAATGTTAACACAGTATGGACTAAATAAATTATTTAATTTGAACTTGGAGGTTATGAACCTAGCTGAGTGCTAGATATAAATAAACCAACTTCTTCAATTAAATATGTTTAACAAACACTTGTTGATATAACTAATATAAATATATTTAATTTTCTTGTAGGCAATCGTAACCTGCTGGATGCAATTTAGGTACGAGTCTTATTCAGAGGTAGGATGTTTGTCAAATACTTGTTAGCGGAACTACAGCAAATGTACTACTTTTCGTTGTAGAAAGCAATTTATTTATACATGCAAGAAAAAGGAAAGAGCTGACTTGTTGCGAATGACTATGCGTTTTTCAAAGAAGTCAAGTAACGTGTAAGGAGTCCCCCAGTATGTGGGCCACAGCTGGTCGCAGTTTATTAGCAACACAATCCAAACAGTAAGCCAAAGAGATACAAAACGGATACTCATGTCGCATCAATCAATACAACCAAATGTAAACATGAACTTGGATGTAATCGTAACGGTAAAGTTATATGGGCACTTCAATAAATTGATACTTAAATATATAGAAACGTAGGTTTATGGAAACCTAAGTTAGTTGCTAAAACGAAGGTAAAGAATGAAAACGATGTTTATTTCTTGATAAGGTGTTACTTCTAAGACCGAATACGAGCGGTAGTTTAAATGTCTTAAACAATTTGTTACACTTATTTCTTTGAAGAAGTAATGTGAAATTCTTTGTGTGTGAAACCTGAAAGACAAGTTCTAATTATAACGAGGTATTATATAGTACTATATATTATATAGTGACAATTTTCCATAAAAATCATGCTTAGCATCTAGTAAATAGAACTTTACACCCTTCTACAGCAATGGCTATTTTGAAAAAGAGGCCAACGCCTCAAGAAACAATTTGCATCCCAGGAAAATAGTTACAAAATGCTCTAAAACGTACGAGTTGTTTGCAGTTTTGAGGCTTTGGATAATTTCGAGATGTTTGCCTTTATCTTACCTGATTTCATCTTCGCTTAAAGTATATCCAAGAAACGAGACTTCCTTTAAGAAAAATTTACACTTTTTTGGATTTAATTTGACGAAATTTCTCAATCTTTCAGATTTGTTCTAAATTTTTCAGAGCATCGTTTACACTTTTTTCTGTGCAAATAATATCATCAAAATAGAAATATGAGTGAGGTACTCCACTTAAAACGATGTTGAGCATTCGTTGAAAATATGCAGGACTGTTTGCTAAACCAAAAGGACTTCGACAAAATTGAAATTGTCTTTACGGCGTCGGACAACTTGTGATTTCACCAGATTCTTTTTCGAGTTCAACTTGATGATAACCATTAGCACAGTCAAGAACGGAAAAGTACTTACATTTTCCAAGATTACTGAGTACTTCCGCTATTTTCAGAATTGGAATTTTTTCAGTAATGATATCTTTGTTAACGTTTCTGAAGTCTACGCACATTCTCCAAGGTGGTTTCACTATTACGGTATAAACGGACAGTAAAACGGGATAACTGATAAAATTACGAGTTTTCTAGGCTGCTCAGGGGTTGGGGTGGGTAAGATGTTAATTAATTTTGCACACCGTAGGATAGTTTAACATCCATAAGTCAAAATAGGGGATAAAGTCGTCATAAAAACCGGAGATGGGCGCCAGAGCGTTTGAAAAGTTGCGATAGGGGTTGATTTGCTTAATTACTTAAGTCCACATCTTGTCTAAATACTCAAATGACTCGCTTACCTGTACGTAATCACAGGTGGGCTTGAGTTGTAGCAGATCTCTGCTACAGCTGAAAGGCTAAAATTATTCTTGCAAGCTTATTTAAACCAATTGCGTGCCGCAATAATAAATAAAAACAATCATTACTTTAAATTAATCAATTATTGTCGTTACGTTACTTCATTTAATGTCTGATTTTCAATTAAACATATCCCAAAAAACCTAATAAATTCAATATACTATAAACTATAACCGGATATTAATCAGATCGCTATAAAATATACTCAAATAAAAAAAGAATGCATCAACGCAACAAACTTTAAATATTACGTTATAATCGATAATTATTACTCAAAGCGTTGTCGAACGTAACTACTTTACTTTTTCAAATAAACACCTAAAATATTAATGTCAATTCTATGATCTCATTAAATTAATACAACGCAAACAACTCGCAATTAGATGACGTATAACAGCTGGGTTCACATCTAATTATAAAAAAAAAAACACAAGTCCATAAACCAAAAAACACATACTAATGTAACATCGTCGTCAAATCACCATTAAAAAATAAAGTGAAATCACACTTAATCAGATCAATTCAATAAATTTACTTATTCGGCAGGGGAACTAGCTAGCTGCGGCCTTTTCCAAAAAATTATTGTAAAATTTTGCCCGTAAAAACTCTGACATAATATTTTCCACTAAAACCTTTACACACAAGAAACACTTAAAACAAAGTTATAATTTCGGAAGATTGAATACGTTTGCCATAAAATTCAAAACTAAAATAATCAAAATTGATCAACCAAGAATTGTATTCAAGCTTATGTACATACAAAACAAATAATGCATTTAAAAAACAGAAATTTTACTAATATTCGTCGTTCACGAAAAGCAAAAACCTGTAAATGCACAATAAAGTTTGTCTTAATTCTGGTTCAGTCCCCCTTATGTTATATGATACACCTACGACCTGAAAGTTGACTTTTGTGGTAGCTACGGTCGAATCTCCCTCGTGAAGGATGTTGGTGGGTCGATTGAGAATGCCAAATTGAGGTCGATTGTCATCCAACTTGATTGTACGATATATTACAGTCTATGTATTTACACTTTATTTACAAACCTTACTTTGCGCAACAAATCTGGTTAATTCTTAATATTAGTCGTTAACGTTATATGAAAATTTAGCTATTTAATTGTTATCAGGGACCTGTGAAATAATGTCTGGCACTACGAAAGAACGTTTATTTCCACCGCATAAAAGTGATCTCTACCCCAGAGAGAACAAATCAAAAGATACCTGCGAGGTTAGTCGGGGAGCAAAACTGCCCCCCTTCTCAACGAAAGTTCCATCATCAGGAATTAACAAAACGTTCTTTCGCAGGATTGCCCTACACTGTCGCCTGATTACGTGTATACGTCTATGTGTCTGAACTACAAGCGACTACCCATAAATATTCATTATAAGCCACATTGATTTTTTGTATCCCTCCCATTAATTAAGTGTCAACTAGCCTATCACAAAAAAAGAATCGCTTGAATTTTAAGAGCGCTAAAAACGAGACTCAATACGAAAATAGTCGAAAGAAAGAAATTCCATCATGCTCCAACTGCAAAGTCAGCTTCTCAGTAACCGACCAAAATGATATCGCTAAATTATTTTTCTTTGGTACTTATGGTAGCTCAAATAAATTCCTCCCATTTTACAATGACAAAACTTAACAAAAACGACATTACCCGTGGACGTTATCAGACACAAAATACTTTTGAATTTCAACAATTTCAACTCTATGGAATTTTATTTCAGAAATATATCTTAAATACAATGCGTCAATTTTTTAATTCTTGAAAAAACGTAATTTCTCTCTTTCAACTAACTAAACTCCTAAAACATAAAATAATGACACTATTTATATACACAAAAACTACTCTAACATTACTCTGATAATTTTACAAATAACAATTCCATTTATAAATGTCTCAAAACCAAAAAAAAAGTGATCAAATAAAAGCTAGCAAAACTTAAACTAGTTTAGGCTCGAAATTAAAAAAAAATCCTTAAAATTTACACACAGGGTGACATTCCGTCAGTTGATTTTTTCGGAAATAAAAGTAATGGAGAATTATACGGACTGAAAGATTGTCTACTTGTTGATCCATTTATTATCTTATGTTTGTAAAAATTATTGCGTATTAATTGTTCTCCTTCCAGATTAAAAACGTCGGTATACTTCGCACATGAATTTTTCAACATCTCTTTCACGTAATCAGGTGTCTCACTTAAATTTAATTCACTAAATAATTTATTTACTCGATTTTTGTCAGATAAGGGGTGTGTATTATAAATAAAATAGTTTACTAAATTATGTAATATGATATTCTCTTCAAAACTTCACATCTTGGAGGTATGATAACCTTTGATTTAGAAAATTTTTCATGAATTGAAATTTTCATTGATTTTTCAACCATTTTTAGTTTCCATTCAGTATAACCGATAGAGCATGAAAATTTCTTGAGAAAATCTCTACCAAGAAATCTATCGCTTGCTAGAGGAGATGTAATATGTGAAATTTGTGAGAAATTTCAATTTCATTTTCAAGCATTACGTTTGTATACATTGTTTCAATAGACTGAATTGATTGTTAACTTATACCTCGGATATTACTTGCATTTCCAAAATTTACATTTTTTTCTGTATTCACGAATGTTCGTTTAATCAAAGAAACGCCTGCTCCCGAATCAACAATGAGTGTTAGGTCTCTATCATCAGTCATACGAGTTTTTACAATTATAAAGTTACTCAATGCTAAGTTGAAACATCTTAACCCAGATGTTCCTATTGTCCTATATATAGTACACCCCAAACAAGTTCATTCTTGTCCGTGCAGTAAGTTAGAGCGTGGTAAAAGTGTTTTTACCTGTTAGTCCTTTAGTGAATGTTGACTGTTAAAAGTTGTGCCGTTAGCTAATACAAATATTTAGTGTAGTTTTTATTTGTTGAAAATTGCTTGTTTTCAAGATGTCAGAGTACATACCAAATTTTTTAAGGTAAGTACATTTTATATTACTTTTTTAAATTTATAACACTTTTTAATATTCTTGTTGTTAGCTTAAAATATGTAACTTTCAGACTTTAATTTAAGCAATTGACTAAAATAAACATATACACATTATTTTGTTCCATAATTATTGCTGTCCTACATGTAGGACATTAGGAATAAAGGCTACTACTAATTGTAATTGGCAGAAATTACATAAAACATGTGCGTTTTATTTTAGAGGATTTACACTTCATGAAGCGTTATCAATGATGGAGGACGATGATTTAGATACTGATTCCATTGTATTGCTACCACCTAGCAATGCATGTGATGACGTTACGGATGAGGATTCCGGGGCTGAAGACTATGTGGACATCAATAATTTGCCTGCTTCCCAAATGCAAAGCCAAGTGGAAATAAAAAGTTCCAATAAATATGAAGATTGGTCGTCTGAAGATGAACAGCCCTTAGCTAGCTATAAAGGACCACAGTCATCAAAAAAAAAAAAAGAGAAAAGTGTATAATTACGTTCGAGAGGATTTGCCGGTGCACGATAACTCGTTCCCTCAGAAAGATAATGAAAGTTCTCTTGATCAGGACGTTGCTCCCATGCAGTGCTTTAGTAAATTCTTTGATCAGTAATTATTCAACTTCATTACAGAAGAAACCAATAGATATGCAGCACAGAAAAATAAAATAATAAACTTTGAAGTGTCTGAAATAAAATGTTTTATTGGTGTACTAATTCTTACTGGGTATGTCGATCTTCCACGTAGACGAATGTTTTGAGGAACCTCTACAGACACACAATAAATTAGGGTCAAATGCAATATCCAGGGATAGATTTGACCTTATTATGTCAAACTATCATTGTTGTGACAACAGTAAACTAAATAAAACCGACAAATTTGCCAAGGTACGCCCTTTTTTTGAAAAAAATCATAACGTCGATGAGGCAATGGTCCCATATTTCAGAAGGCATAGTTGGAAACAATATATACATGGAAAACCAATTAGGTACGGCTTCAAACTATGGGTTGGTGCGACAAAACTTGGATATGTTAATTGGTTTGAGCCTTATCAAGGAGCAGCTACTAATATTAGTGTTAAATACAAGGAGTTGGGGGTAGGTGCAGCTGTTGTGTTAGAGTACAGTGATACTCTCAGAACAAAATATACAAGCGAACGCTTTCATATATTATTTAAATCTAATATACAAAATACAAACATATAATAATAACCTGTATAATTATTGTTGTTACGTTTTTTTCACTACTAATACCTAATAATTAAACAGAAATAAAAGTCAATACATTAATAATTACCAAATATAGCAAGTGCTGGATCAATATATGACTTTTATAGAATTGCAATACAATTTATTAAACTTAAAATATATATAGGGTGTTCCATTTAAGAATCATATGTCGTTATATTTTAAAATGTTTAAAAAAATGAAAAGTGGCAAGTGATATATATCACTGAAATGAGAAAAAAAATGGGATTTATTGAGCTTAAAAAATACAAGGTGTCCTATTTAAAAAATTATAAGTTTGGCCCATATCTTAAAAACGGTACCCCCGAAAAAAAAATTAAATACGCCACTGGTCTTGGCGTAAAAAATGTATAAGATAGCGTTTAAATCTTTTTGATATCTTTAAAGATAACCGAGATATCGAGGGGGTCCAAAACGACACACTTTCCAAAATAGTCCAATATCTCCCAAACTAAAACAGTTACAAAAAATCTGATTACGCCATCTTAAGTTTTATAAAAAAGTAGCAAAAGTTCGCGACATCTGCAAGTTTCTATCTTTTATAACAACCGAGATACCCCGCAATTACAACGAATTTGGGACACCCGGTACTCTGAAGGATTCAAAGTATATGAAAAAGGAAATAACAGGTTCTTTTGATTACATAAAAATAGAAGATGCCAATGTAGTGTTCGTAAAGTGGAATGATAATAATCTAGTTACGTTTTGCTATAATTTTGGCGGAGTTGACCCAATAAATACCGTGAAACGATTTTCACAGAAAGAAAGAAAATTTATTCACGTAGAACAACCAAATATAGAAAAATTGTATAATCAAAATATGGCAGGAGTTGACCGATCTGATCAAAATATAAGTTTGTACAGAACTACAATTCGAGGAAAAAAGTGGTATTTACCATTGTTGTCGCATTGTGTTGATATGGCGGTGCATAATAGTTGGCAGCTTTATAAATATTATGGTGGAAAACTAGACCATTTAGCGTTTAGGCGTAATATTGCAACAACTCTTCTGACACAGAACAGAAAGCAATTCACTTACCAAAAAGGTAGACGATCAGAAACACAAAACAGAGAGCTGCGCTTTGATCGCTTAGATCATATTGTCTTGCCACAAGACAAACAAACACGGTGTGGAGAATGTCACCAAAAAACCACTACTAAGTGCCAAAAGTGTGATAAAGGTGTGCATGTAAAGTGTTTTTTGAAGTACCATACAAAACAAGTTAAATGTGCAGTAGTATTAAGAATAGCTGTATATGTTCCTATTATCCTATATATAGGACGGCTTCAAAAACATACTTTTATAATAAATATTTTGCAAAAACCTTAAAAATTTGTTTTACTAGTGTCTAAATAAACACTTTTCAACAAATATTATATAAATTTCACGCCATAAATAAATAGGAATATCTGGGTTAATTTCTTCCTCCCAGTGAACCAATTTGAGAGAGGTTTCGGCAGTTTTACGATAGTTGAGGATCTTGATATTGTTGATCCTGAATGTTGCAGACATTACGCTGACCAGAATTTTGATTTGGTCGTTGTTGATTAGAATTCCCTTGATTCCAATTTCCACACTGTTGTCGATAATTACGTGACCGAAAAGAGTTATTATTATTATCAGCACTGTTATGGTTATTATCGTTGTAATTTTGATTGTTGTTTACATAACCGCTAAAATTTCCACGACTGAATCTGTTTGATGAGTTTTTTCGACCTCTAAAGCTGTTTTGACGATAACATTTTCCTCTGTTAGAAATGCTGAGAACATTCATTGGCTGTCAATTTTTCAGCAGACAACTTACGAATTTTTTTAATAAGTTTATCAGTTGTAAATTCAGATAATTCGAAAAACATTTTTGCTCGTTCGTCTGACACATTTTCTTTAACAGCCTTAACAGTAGCTTTTCAGCCAAATTATCAGATGCTCCTTCATTTATATAACATCCCTTCAGTTACACCGCAAGGCCTTCTATTTCCGTGGCATATTTAGTAGGTACTATCTTTATAATTGTGCTTACAATTCTGAAGAGCATTGGTTACCGATTAAATGGTGTCTCTTCGTATTTCTTTCTTCAATTTACTAATAATCGCATTAATATCATCTGTACTAGCTATTAAATTACTAGCACTACCTGAAAGTCTAGATTTTAACAAATCGTCGACTACATCTTCATGACCTTCAATGTTTAATTTTAAAAGTTCGGGACCATTTAGAAACGAATCTAGTTCAGAAGCATTACCGCAAAATATTGTTTGCAATATCGAAACATTCTTTTCTTCGAAGGAATTGCGCCTGCGGTTTGCCTTTGAATATTTAAAGCACGACTTTGCTGTTGTTTTGGTGCTGGTAAAGGAGTGAAAGACGCGCTTGGAACGTTCGAAATCAGCGTAACCGCAGTCACCGTAATATATTCAAGAACCGTCACGAAACTATTCTGAAGTTCCTCGTCTAACTCTTCTTCTTCTTCTTCTTCCGCAATGTCATCTACTATTGTTTTTAATAAACCTTCTTTTATAATATGAGTGCCAATTAGTTCAGATATACTATCTGAATATTTTACTTGCAAAAATATGATCGAGTTCTTCACAGATTTCTTTAAATATAGTCTTAACAGCTCTGCTAATATTTTTATCCCCTAACTGAGCTTCCTTACAATATTTAAGAGCTAAACTTTGAAATTAATTAAAGAGATCTACTAATTTGTTCCCAATCTCCTTTCGTTTTCTTTTACTTCTTATAAACCTATTATTTGGGATTAATTTTTCTAGAACTGAGTTTATATCCTCCTTAATTTTATTTAAACTAGCAGTAACTAAAGACATCTATTTACTCCTATAAAAATTTCAGTTGAGGTCTAAATCGCAAAATAAGTATGTCGAAAAATAAAGTCTGAAACATTACACAAAACGAACTAATTCTCTTTATTACCACTAAACACATATTTCTCAGCACTTTCCACTGATATTTCTTTCACAATTTTCACTTGTACACTTTTTGATGTGTATTCGATGGAAAATTGGACCTGGTGTGTAGATATACCATAATACCATAATTACCGTAATCAAATGTTACTTAAATTATTGTTATATTTGTATTGATCATTATTCTAAACTTGAACCCTACTCAACATTTTCAACGTTTCGCAGCTTTTAGCAACTTCGTTATGAATTATTTTGCTGACGTATTTATTGTAAGCATAACATTATGCAATTGTAGTAATAATTATACCAACTTCATTACACGTAAAGCTTTTCCATCTCCGCCATTTTGGTTTTAACTAACACCATTTGTTAAACCACCACTATTTCCAGCTTGAGTAATAAAAACTTCTTCTTTCTCTTCTTTAGAAATATTTTTACCCATTTTAACATTTTAACAATTCATTACGCTATAATTAAACTAAATACGCCGACAGAAAAAAAATTCTTATTTCTATTATTTAATTATTAAATTAAATTTGTTTGCTAATATTTTAACTTTTTTTTTACCATTTTTCACAATCACAGGCACGTTTAGGCAGAGTCGCCATGATGTGCTACTGTGGCCTTATACAGGTATATTAAAAGATGTATTTTTTAGACAACTAACTTTATTAATTCACCCTTACACAAGTAAATCTGATTAACAGTTAACTAACTACTGAGACTAATACAATTCCTTTATAATGTTCAGCGCAACCTATTTGAGAATACCAGTCATTACTACTAATCAAATGTTATCTAAATTCATTCTCCTGTCACATATGAATTCTACCTTTGACTTGGTATAGCAACTAGGTGACACAATTAGCTTAATGCTATTTCAGCATTATGAATAAATTCAGTTGGCCTTATTTTATTTTTAATAAATAAGATTTTAACATAACAACTATTTCAAATTCGAATCCAAAAGGGCTTATCAGTGCATGATTAAATAGTATATTAGCCGTAACCGTTCATAAAGTTTTGATAATGTGTATACCTATGATAACAATAATGAGCTCTTAATTATTATTGTTCGTTTTAGTTATTTTTGAAAGTAATTTGTGTGTATATACAATGCAAGTACAGTTGAGGGCTGGTTTTTATAATCTCAAAGTGAAGCTTGTATTTATACGAAATATAGGAAGTTGTTGAAGGCTGGTCTCAAGACGAAAATCATTTTAAAGTATGTTCTTGTTGTAATAAAATTTCATATAAGCAAGCAAGAAAGGTCGCTCTAACCGCTCTAAGTTAACGCAAAGTTAGATAGAGAATTACAATAAGGGTAAGAGAGAGGTAATTAGATATGTATATGTAAGTTATACATTCTCTAAATTACATCATGTTAATGACTGGGAAACGATAACTGGCTTTATATCAACTATTTATAAGTAAAAACACAGAAAGCAGATTGAGTGAGACTATGTATACGCTGCATAAAATACTTCAGTATTCAGTTCTCCAACACACAGTTATTGTTAGAACAACCGAAAGAAGGAAAACACCTGAAGGTATGTATATTATTTATAATATATATTTTACTTGATATTGTGCCATTAAAGATTTTAATCTATTATTATCCTTATAGGAGGGCGTCATATGCCAACTCGGCAAAAGCTTCCGGTATTATTCTATAGACTGGATCTCAGCTCATTTGTTTAGTTAGTTAATTAGATAAGGATATGCGTGTTACGTTATCTTTTTTTTAATTAGTAACGTTATGTGGGTACGTATTTATGGGTTTAAACTTTGTGGTTATTGCTTCGCATTTAATAAACCATTAAAGCATTTTATATTTTTATTTTCGTTATATCAATTTGATATTTTGAATTGTGGTTGATTTTTAGCAAGCTGCAATTTAAACCAAATCAGTACATTTGAACTGTAAGCTGATTTTCACAAGCTGCAAGTTGTGATTTAATTTATTGAAATTGATTGATTGATTGATTTGGTCGATTGAGATTGATCTGATTTCATCGAGCATGATTTATTTGAGATTGATTGCTTAATTGATTCTGATTAATTTGATTTGATTAGTTGATTTGTTTGTTTGAGAAAGAGCCGTGAGAGAGAAACGGTGCAAGCGAGTGAGAGGGGTGGGGGGATGTGCACTATCAACCCCTATTACAGAAAACATTCGCTAGTTTAAAAATATACCACTAGACGTCGCCAAAAACAAACCCAAGTTAGTTCTATATATATATACCGCTAGGTGGCGCCACCTCTATTACAGAATTAGTCCATACAAAACTAGATGTCGCCACAAACAAAACCTAAATAGTCCGAGAAATATAACGCCACCTTTATTAAAGAAAATATTCATTAGACCATACACAACTAGATGGCGACACAAATTAAAATTTAAAATTTCGCGCAGACCCTGGCACAAGTTCCTATACCCGTCTTACAAGTTAGCGTTAGTCCCCCTTATTATAATACTATCTCCAACCATGGGGGCCACGGCAAGGAGGCGCAGACCCGAGAACAAGCCCCTATACCTATCTTGCAAGTTAGCATTAGGACCACCTTATTAGAAGGCTATTTCTGGCCAATGGGGACCACGGCAAGCGGACTCAGGCGGTAGAGCAAGTTCGTATACCTGTCTCACAAGTTAGCGTTAGGGCCCGTTCTTAGAATGCTGTTTCCAGCCAATGGGGGCCTCGACAAGGGGGTTCAGACCCTAGAGCAAGTCCATATACCTGATTTACAAGTTAGCATTAGAGCCCCCTATTAGAGTACTATTTCCACCCAAGGGGGCCTCGACAAGGGGGGCGCAGATCCTAACACAAATTTCTATTCCTGTCTTATGAGATAGTATGAAGGCCCCCTTATTTTGAAATTTCCCACCATAACGATTGCGCCGCACGACCAGCTGAAAGAGGAGCATAACCTAGTCTGCAATCATACGAAGCCTGAGAGCCAATCAGAAACCAGCGGGGTGTGGTCTGCCATTAGGTCCTCCAATCAGAACGCTCGGCCTGGTTACGTGACCACCCCCCACTTGGCCCCCTGCGCACGAATTTGCCTACCCTGTAGGGGATGAACTGCCAAAAAGGCTTTTAATACAGCCAAAAGGGCCCCCAATAAAGCCGTCAAAAAGGGGTGGGAAATGGGAGGGGTCACGTTGTGAAAGTGGACGTGCCCTATGCCGTCGTCACAAAAACTTGAGGGGATGGCGCCCCTGTTCTACTACCACATTATTCCACCATTTTGTCCTTTCTCTGTGTTGTACTGTTTTTCCCCACATACTTCTTTTGCCACCTGGATTACTTCCTCTGTAAGTGTGTTCCAAATCTGATTTATGGTTATTTCTTTCTTTTGTTCTTCATGTTTTAGTTTTCGTTGTAATTTTTTCTGAAATTTTTTCCTAATTTTAATGTCCTGTAATTTTCTTATCTTTATTTCTTATTTCTTTTCCTTGGGATAGTTTTATTGCCATTCTGGCGGTTATTATTTTGTGTTGTTTTTTATTTTAACACAATAAACCAGTGCTTCCATCTGTTTTGTGTACACTACAATCTATAAGACTTTTTACTCTTGTTTCTATTGCTGCGAAGGTGTACCTTATTTCTTGTCTGAAGAATGTATTACACATTATTTATTCATTTGATATGCTAATATGCAACAGTTTCCCTCCGTTGCTGTTTCTTTCTAATTCTCCCTAGTTTCCTACTACTTCTAATCCCTTGTTTTTCTTGTTTCTAATCCTAGCATCCCAATCCCCTATTATTACGAGTAGTAAATTTTCATAAGTGTCTCTTATTTCGTCGAGGTAGGTATAATAAAGTTTTTTGCTGGATGTCTTGCGTTTTCTTCAAAGTTCATTGTGTTTCCCTGTAAATCTTCTGAGACTAGTTGTAATCTGTTTTTTTTTTGGACTCATTTATCCCTTTGTCGTCTTTTCTCTCTCGACTTTCGGTGGTTTCTAACTTGTTATTTTCATCTTTTTCTTCTTGTATATAGTGTGTATCTTCATCTGTTTAGTTTTCCGACACATTTTCTCTTTCCTTTGTTTCTTTACTATTGGCTATTGCTCCTCCGTTTGTCTTGGTACTATTCTCGCTTCTATTCTTTACAAGCTTGTCTTCCCTCCTTGAGCCCAAATTAATTTGGGTTTTATTGATCCTCTTTCCTCTAGAACTTGTTGCGAGTAATGCTCATCTACATATACGTTAGTATTCTATAGTTTTCTCCTATTAGATAGCAGATTTAACTTGTTCCTAAATATCGTAAATCCAATCATTATTGGACCTTTTTTACTAGTTTTTTTTTATAAAGCCAATGCCCTCTACTTTAATATCCAATTCCAAATAGACTCACAATATGTTTATAATTTTTGTTTCCATACCCCAATAATTTGTTTGATTTCATTCTATTCCAGAGAAGACTAAATATTTCTTCCTCGCATTTCTATCGAACTTCTACTTTCGTTTAATGTTTGTTTATTTTCGTATTTATTGTTCTTTTGAATTCTGCTAGTTTTTCCAGTTTTTTTGCCTGTTGTCATTTATTAGTTTCGTTTCTTCCTTAAATATATTTCTCATTGTGTTAACGTCATTCAACATTTTTATTCGTGTTGTTGGTTAATGTCTTCTCCTGTATGGATAATGCCCAGTTGTATGAATTATGCTTTCGTGTATATAATATGTTATTGTTTATTTTATACGTTATTGCATAAATAGTGTCCTATTATTTGACTTAACCTAATTACCTAACCTTTATTATTTGGTTGACTTAAACACTGTCTCTAGCTTTGGGTATATTATTGCTATACCTTCATTTAGGTTTCTGTTTTCGTCTCTCCACTTTCGGTAGTTTTATTCGTCTTTTAAATTGTCCCTTTATTCACTGTTTGTCACTGTGTTTTATCACAACTTACACCTATATTTGAAGATGGTCATTCCAAAAATTTAGCAAATTATAGAACCATCGCTTTACTTTAGAACTTTGCTCAAATATTTGAAATAATACTCTAAAACATAATTGATCCACATATCTTGCCCTATATCAGTGATAATCAGCACGATTTTATAGAAAAAAAGGTCAACTACAACCAATTTAGCTGTTTTTGTCTGACAGTCTAGATAAAAACAAACACGTCGATGTCATTTATATGGATATAGCTAAAGCATTTGATCGCATTAATCATTTATTTATAAACTCGACACAGGTTCGATTAATCTTTGACTACTTTGCTCACATCTTATTTGACTTCACGTATATGTTATTATGTAGCATATAACGGAATTAAACATTTTATATATCAACGACTTGTCTAATATCATCAATGTTGATTCTTTACTTTATGCATACGACTTAAAATTATTTTATGGGTTGACAGCTCAAAGCATTCCCGCAATGGTGTTTCAGTATGCAGCAAAAAATAATATTACACATCCTTTTAATATTGACAAAGGAATCTGTGCCAAGGATTGGCTGTATTCGTTTATGTGTCGTTGCCCGCACCTTAGTTTTCGCAAACCGGGAGCCACTAGCCTCAACAAGGTTACCGCATTCAGCAAAGGCGAAACTGGCGTTTTTTTTCAATAATTTAGAGTTGCTATTTGGAAAATACCATTTTGAAGTTAACCACATATATAACTTTGACGACATGGGTATTTCCAATGTTCATAATCCCGGTCGTATATTGGCAAGAAACGAGTAAAGCAAGTTGGCGCGTTAACGAGCGGAGAAAGGGGACAAAATACTACGATAACATGCAGTTTTAGTGCATCAAGGCAATATACCCGCCCATGTTTATTTTTAAAAGAATGAGAATGAAAGATGATTTAGAAATAAACGGCCCTGCCGGCGCCATATACAAACGTTCGAAATCTGGATGGATTACGGAAGAACTGTTTAGCGAATGGTAGCGGCATTTTGCAAAATTTGCGAATGCTACTCCAGAGCAACCTGTTCTTCTTATACTGGATAATCATTCCACTCATTCCACTTTAGCTTCGTATACTTTATGTCAAAATCTGGCATTCATTTGCTATCACATAGAAGACAGCCTCTAGATGTAACTTTCTTGAAGCTTTTAAAAATTGCTTACCAGCAAGAATGCAATAGGTACATGAAAAGTAGAAATTATGAAAAAATGAAAGATACTGATATAGTCGAACTTCTTAGTAATACTTACAATAAGGTTACCACAATAGAGAAGACTTTAAGTGGATTCAAGAAAAACTGGAATATGCCTCATCAATCATAATATGTTTTGTGAGGAAGACTTTATACCTATCTCTGAGAATAACGAAGATCGAGAAAATACAACAGCTTCAGAAGATTTATCAATGACTGGACAATCATTTCAGGGTATTTTAGAGTCAATGGAGCGTAGACATAAGACTCCTTCTCCAGAACCAGGACAATGTGGACCTGTTTCAGAAAGATTGAACAACGTTTTACGTAATATATTGTCATCTAATTCATCTGCCTCTGACTTTAGTTTGGAAGACGTTGTTGAAAATAACCTAAGCGATGATGATGATAAAACCTTAAAAATTTAAAAAAAAGACAAATATTTCTTTTAAAGATTTATGTCCAGCTCCACTGTTTCAACAAAGAATTTCGCAACGAAGAAAGCAACATTCACAAATATTGACATACACTCCATTTAAAGAAGAACTCGAAAATAAATCATTAAAAAAGCAAAGAAAAGAAGAAAACGAAAAATTAAAGAAGGCCATCATAAAAATTACGAGAAAAGGGAAAACTCCATTTGAGATGAGCAACGAACTGAAGATTGCACTATTTGTGAAAATAGTAACGTAATAATGACGTTTGGTGGCGGTGCCGTTCTTGTGGAACTTGGACACATGCTGAAAAAACGTCAGTATATATTTTTAACATGTGCTCAATATAAAAGTAATGTTAAACTGTTAAGATTAAATTTATTTTAATATATTACTTCGTGATTTTACCCTCCACCATGGTTGATATCACCCTACCGGTCGAAATTATCCGATTTTTTCCTATTTTTAAAAACGTAGTACTTTATAAAAAACACCAGCTTTTTTGCAAAAGCAATATAAAAACTCATGATAAAATGACCAAACAATTCTCCAGTATTGAGCATCTTATTACAAAGATTACTACTTAAAATTTTTAATAGTGCTTAAGTAGTCGATATTCCTCCACATTTCCCTAAGGAGGAGGAAATGTGGTGAAATTAGAATTGTTGCAAAAGCATCTTAGAGATCTTTGAAACTCAAATTAAACATGATTCAAACATTTTATAGAAAAATTTAAAAATTAGCTAAGGATTAAGTAATGGCAAATTTAATATTTTAAGTTAACGGTAATATTGTAAACTGATAGTAATGAAGGCGGTGCTCGAATTCTATGAGAATGTTTTGTATTTTGTAGGTGATGATACATTCTATTTCTTGTCACATTCTAGCTTGAAGATCTTTGATATTATTGGGTCAATTAATATGTACTGTACACACTATTTAATGTCGACATCTCTGTTTATGCACAGGTCCGTTTAAACAAAACATGCTTCCCCCGAAAATAGAGTTTTAATTTCAAACAACGGATCCTACTTAATACTTTAGAACTGTAGTCTGTGATAAGAATCATTCTACTTATTTCTCAACACTTAAATATAGTGCCTATGGAATTTCCAATTTCACCATACATTGCAGTGTTTTATGGAACATTTCGAAGAACGGGCTCTAAATAATGTACTTAAGGACCCAAAACTTTAGCTTAGATGTGTTGATGATATTTTTGCTATGTGACCTTATGTGGAAGAAGAATTAATGGTGTTCCTAAACCAATCAACACACAAACATTAAATTTTACAATAAAAAAAGAGAAAGGAGGTGGTCTTCCGTTTCTTGACGTTTTAATTAAAAGAAAACCAAATGGAAGCCTAACACATTCTGCATATCGTAAGCGAACTCATACAGAGCATTATATTAATGCTTCGCCACATCGTCATCCAGCACAAAAGTTTAGTACGATACATCGACCTTTGTACACCCATGCTGCAAATATTTGTCATCCAGATAAACTACGTAACATAACCATCACACCATTCCTTTGCGGGGTAGGCAAAGCAATCCCTGCCTCTTATTTATTTTCATTCACAATCTTTCTCCCTGCTTTCTTACCTCGGCATATCTCCCTAGCTTCCGCAAGATTATCTCTGAGATGTCCTTTTATTTTTAAAACTCCTTATCTTTCTTTATTTTATCAGAAATTCTACTGCATTCAGCCAAGTTTTACGCGTCCTTCCAAACACCGTCTTATCTCTAACCTCACGTAAATATATTTGCTTCGTAAATCTTGCGTTGTTCATTCTCTCAATGTGGCCAATCCAACGTAGTGTACTGCTTTTATACCTATCTATCATCGTCTGTTCCTTGCCACACGCCATTATACATATTTTTTCGTGCTTCTTTGAACATACCCATGTGTCACTCCCATACAGTACTGACGGGACAGACACGCCATTATAGATTACTTGTTTCGCAGGTAGGCTCATGCCTTCGTTTCTCATTATCGTCCACATACTTCCATTCACTTTCCTTCCAGCATTGACCTTTCGTCCAATCTCGCCATTCATTGTACCATCTGCAGTGAACATTCTATCCAGACATATCAACTCGTCCCCTTGTTCCACAATTTCATCTTGTAGTGTAAATAATCTTCTCCTCTTTTCCCTTCCCGATTGAACACCACAATCTTAGTTTGGTTCACGATTACCTTTAGGTCATGCTCTCACAGACTATATCAAACTTCCTCAGAGCAGTTTGTAGCTCATCCGCACTGTCACTCAATAAGATTGTAACATGTTCATACACCAGAACTCGTACATTTACGTCACCAACCACGGTGACATCACACAGTCTTGTCGCACTCCTTGCTCAATATTAAAGTATTCACTCGCACCTCCTTTTACCATAACGCATGCTCGGCTACTGTCATATACTGCCCTTATTCCGTTTACTAGATCTTCACTTACGCCATATTCATTTAATATTTACCAATTACTTTACCAGGTATACTGAGAAAACTTATTCCCCTATAGTTCTTGCAATCACTCTTGTTCCCCTTACCATTACACAGTGCTACAATGATCGCGCTCTTTCAATCACTCGGCACTTTTCCACCCTTAAGACACATTGAATAATTCACACAATCTTGGTATAAGCTTTGCACCTCCATACTTTAGCATTTTACCAGTGATTTCATCCATTCCTGCTCATTTACCGGTTGCTCTACCTCATTTAACTCAATATCCTTCTCAGTTTCATTCACCATTCCTTCTACATTCGCCTTATTTAACTCTTCAGTCTTATTTTCCTCACTACTGTACAGCTTTCCGAAATATTCTTGCCAACATTTCCCCACTTCAAAACCGTCCCATACTATTTCGTTGCTCATATTCATCACTCATACAGAGTTCTGTTTTGGGCCAGGTTTTGTATTTTGACCCATTTGGAGAAGAGTTTTTTGTTTCCCTCAAAATAATTCTGCATTTTCTCTCTTCCACATTCATCACTTCCTCTTTACTTATTCTCACTGCCTCCTTCGCTTCTTTGTTTCTTAATATGTACAACTCATGGAACAGCTTTTTATGTCTCATTTTTGCAGCAATCATTTCCATGCACGCATCTTTTTTCTTACTTACTGTCTTTTACCGATTCATTACACCAAACAATTTTTTTTGTGTACCTATAGTCGCTCCTCCACATATCCGAACGGCATAAGTGACAACACAGTCTTTCAAGCTCATCCATGCACTTTCAACGTCATTATCTTTTATTAGTTCGTTCCACACTGCTTCATTCAGATTCAACTCTTTGCTCACAGGAATTTCATATTTAATTCTCGCACCATTATCTACTAGTTTATCTACCCTAATTCTGGACGTTGCCGTGTATACAATACATACGCACAGGTTTATGTTTAAACCACGTATTAGATACAAACAGGTTTCTTCCAAACAGGCGTTCACCATTCCATTGACTCTTTGATATCTGAACTTTCCTAGAGTGCGTTCAATACGTTCTCTCAGTGCACCCACCTATTCATTCATCTCCCAATATCACCATTCTTTCGTTTGGCTTACATACGTTCAACATATCATTCCATGAAGTGCTCACACTCTTTGTCTCTTTCTCCATTCACCGGTTCATTGCATTAAATGAGAAAAATTTTTCGAAATTCCACTTTCATTCTAACCCGCATTACCCGGGAGGATACCAATTCGTACTGTTTAACACATCTTTTCGCTCTTTCACTCACGATTACTCCAACTCCTTTTGCGCCATGCACTTCAGTGTAACTTTAGACCATAGTGCTAGGCTGCCATCCTTCATCTTTACGACATCCTTCCCTTTGCGATTTGTCTCCGATACACGCAGAATATCAAGCTGCCTTTCATACATCATATTCGAAATTTTAAATTCTGTATTATGCATACCTCTAACATTCTACGTACCAACTCACCATTAATTCCTTGCACAGTCGTCAGCAACGGGGCCTGTCTATTTCGACGTTGACTGCCTCTGATAGTCAGGTCGATTCGAGGCAATATATATATATATATATATATATATATATATATATATATATATATATATATATATATATATATATATATATATATATATATATATATATACCAGGTGGGCCTTTGAAAACTTACAATGGCAATATTTTTTAAACAAAGATATGAAAAAAATAAAAAATACCGTATCTATAAAAACCGGAGTGAATACAAACGACGTATCTTTCAACCCCCTTAAGCTTCCCATATGACTTTAAAAAAGTAAGGGCTGCTCTTAAATAGCACATTTTTTCAACACCGCATCCTAAAGAAAAATAATTTAAAATGAACCAGGAGATAGATGGTACCCGCAAATTTCAAAAACAAAGAAATAAAACAAAAAACACAAAATTACCTAGGTGATAAAGAACTTGTTTGTAACAAAATGTCAATCTTCTAATCATTTACTTGTTATTTGTTATTTGTTTCGTCTGATTTTTTCGAGTTTTCAAAAATGGTTTATAGCGTGGAAGAATTAAAAAATTATTTTTTTTTATGGTGCTCAAGAGATGTGCTATTTAAGTACAGCCTTTGCTTTGGATGAAAGAGATCCGGGCAGAAACGTAATTGAGATTTGGTACGAAAATTCCAGAGTTTTGGACGAAGAGATGCAAGTAGAAGTTCTTGGTCAGGTTGCTGTTAATTCAAATATATCCACACGACATTCGCCATCAATAACGCGTATATCTCGAACATCTGTCAGAACAGTATTAAAAATGTACGAATTTCGCCCGTACAAGATCAAAATTTTACATGAACTTGGTGACAATTATCTCGATCGACGAATTCAGTTTTGTGAAACAATGACGGGCAAAATTCAAAGAATACCCACACTGACTAGAAACATTTGTTATATATAAATTTCTTTCAAACAGTCACGTAAACAAACAAAACTATCGCTACTGAAGTGATGAGAAGTCACATCATTTTATAAAAGGGCACACCCAGAATCCTGAGAAACTTAAAGTTTGGACGGAAATACTGGGAGACCGAATAATAGGCCCATTTTTATCGAGGGTAATTTAACCAGCGAGGTATACGTATAGATGCTTAACAATTTAATAGAGCAGTTAATTGTCCATGAAAGTGAAAACCAAAGGGACTTGTATAAGGGATTTTAATTATTAATGAAGACATTGTGCATTGTCAACAGGATGGAGCCCCTACCCATTATGCTATTAATACGAGACAGTGGCCGGATAGGTTTTATCCGCGACAGTGGATTGGTAGATGGGGTCCAATTGAGTGGCCACCAAGGTCACCCGACCTTACTCCAATGGATTTCTTTCTGTGGGGTTACAGTAAATGTTTGGTGTATAAAACTCAACCAGCTCCCTCGGATGAATTGCGCCAGAGGATAATAGAAGCGTGTCAGAACATTCCAAGATACATTTTCCATAATGTTAGACAAGAATTTGAAAGTCGACTGTACTTCTGTCTACAACAGAATGGCCGTCATTTCGAACAACTATTATAATTATTATAGTGTACTTGTTTTTCTTTAAATTAAAGTTTTCTAGAATTTAAACTAGTATTAGATTCTACCAATTTTTTTTTAAGACCATTAGCACTTTGAATAAGCTTTCCATAGAAGTGCCCCAAGTAGGGTATTGCCATTTAAGATGTTTACTGCGGGTGAAGCTTAATGGGGTTGAAAAGAATTTTTTATTTTTTTCATACCTCTTTGTTTAAAAGATAATAGTCATTGTAACTTTTCCAAAAATTATGCTCAAATTTGAGGTTAGTTTTTCAGTTACTTCAGTACTTTTTTTATGATCAATTATTAGCATGTTTAATACGCTTTCCAGGGAGGTATCACAAGTGGGGTATTGTGATTTAATATTTTTAGGTTAGTATGGATGGGGCTTAAAGGTGAAGTGGGAGTAGTTTGAAAAGTATGTCATTTGTATTCACCCTGATTGTTATAGAAACGGTACTTTTTATTTTTTTCATATCTTTTTTTGTTTAAAAAATATTGCCATTGTAAGCTTTTAAAGGCCCACCTGGATATATATATATATATATATATATATATATATATATATATATATATATATATATATATATATATATATATATATATATATATATATATATATCCGAAAATAATGACTATTGTTATGAACAAAGAATGTGTAATTTACATAGAATAAGTAATAATAATAATACTTTCTTGTATAGGATAATTGAAAAATTGTGCTAAAATGGCAATTCCCCCAGTGGCATAAAAGACTTGTATGGTTTCAGACTTGTATGGTTTTCAGTAAACAGAAGTGTACCTACTGGGTACAGTTTTTAAATTTTGTAACTCAGTAAGGAGCCACATTTCATCTAAGCGATTTGGGTTAAATCTTTATATTTTGAACTCAGGATTCTACAGTTAAAACATTTGCAATTATTAATGAAACACTGTAACATATTCCTTGGTATGATGATTAATTGACTTTGTTTTGTTATTTAGTTAGCTTGTTAATTAATACAAGAATGAGTTACACACAGGGTAAGGATTTGTTGATCATCCACAATTTTGTTACAGATTATAAACCCAACAGTTACATTTAATTTAGGTATCTTTCTACAGTAATAATTCGCATTTAGTCTCATTCATCACAAAAGAGACGATTGTTGAAAGGCACTAATATAAATACTCGTTTTATAAAAATTTACTAATACTTAAAAAATTGATATACAAATGTTTTTGTATATAATTAAAGTACATAAAGTAATGTGAATACCAATGAATCTAACTGAATGTAAATGAACAAAAAAAGGAAGAAGGGCATGCACGCTAGAATTATCTTTCAATTAAGAATAGTAAGTTAGAGGTAATAAATAACTATTTAAATGTTACACAAAGTAAGTCAATTCTCGCGATGCATACAACCATATATGACACATTTCTACTTTTATTCATTATAACAAATTGAGCATCAAATATGCATAAATATATGTATCACACTGAAGACTAAAGTATAATGCTACCTAACGGTATACTTATGTTACAAAGTCTATAACATCTCAAATCATTGATAAAACGTTGAAAATTTTGTATAAATGTAGGCATATCCTAAAAAAAAACAGTTTATTAAAGCAAAATTTTCAAAAAAAAAAAATACCGTTTCCTGATTAAATGACTGTTTTAATGAATCTCGTTGCGTAGATGTCAATCCGTTCAAATTATCCAGAAATTCTACTAGGAATGTATTGAAAAAAATTTGAAAATTGACAGCAGCCATATTGTATATTGCTAGTAACATATCTTCTGTGAAAAGAGTATGAGATCTATCTAGCAGTGTGTGACAAAGCACTGTTAAGAATTGGTTAAGAAGTTGCTGACGGAACAGCATCTGAAAAAAATTGATTTAAACAATACAGTAATGTTGATATTAACCTCACTTTGTGGTAAAGTTTCCATTTTGTTTGCAGATCTTCAAGTGCAGTTAAGCTTGTTCGAAATGTGTTAATGTCTGGTTGCATTAGTGCCTGACCAAATACTTGTAATACAGCTAGAAGTTGTGCTGGTTGCTGTGGAGTATCTGGTCCAGTGTCTGTTTCGCTACAACCAGGAGAATGGCCTAAGCGTACTTGAGATATATAAAAATACTGCCATCTGTGTACCAATATACTAAAATAAGAATATTAATTAGTTTAATTAGAAAAGCATTATATCCTTACTCAAATGTTCTTTACTAACAATTAAGTTCAGATCACTTTAAGAGATAAATTTATACAAATACTGTTTAAAATAATGATGTTAAAGCATATGAGCCTAAAAAAATTGGTACTGTTGGTGGTACAACTGTAAAGCACAACTGATGCAGCGCGTAACTACTACATTATATGCGGCTAATCACAATGTTAGCTTATGGTTAGTTATGGATATGTGATCAAATTTGTTAAAGACTGGTATATAACCTAATTCATACTTAGAGTTCAGTATACGGTTAAATAGAAAGTATTGGAGCCAGATTTCATACGGAACTCGTTGCAGGTAAGCATGCACCTGTCGGTCATAAACAAATCACACTATTGTGTTTACTTCCAATGGTACCACTTAATACCATAGCTTCTTATCCACATTAGTGTTTTAAATAAAATAATCTTAAATTTATTTAATCTGTATTCATCCCCACATTATTATTATAAACCAATTAAGAGTAATTTGTTTTGCATAATGTAGAACAAAAATAACTTCCATTATGCCATTAGATAAGCATTCCACTGTTAGCACATCATGAATGTTAATTATATTAAGATCCTACCAATTGTTTATTAGTACTGTGATAACAGGTAGCTAAAATACAGGGTGGGTGTCTACTGCGCGACGGAGGATTTCTCCTTAAGTATTAGAGATATCAAAACCAATTTTGGTGTGGTAATACACGATCATTGGACCTACATTCTAAAAATATTTAGGTATATACAGGGTGATTGACAAAAATATGCCAACCCAAACCTGTTTTTTTTTATGGAACACCCAGTATATTTTCGCATTTTTAGATTCACTGTTACATTTAGAATAAAAGTACGAAAATTTGTATCTGTATCACTAACCGTTCTGCAAATATTGTCACTTTAGTACCAACATAGAGCTAACTTTGAAACCACGATGCGAGCGTTGCCACCACGATTTTGTAAATCTGTTTATACCACCGACTATTAATAATAGTCTACTAACAAACAAACTGAGAAATTTTTCGATAACAGAAGGGTTCGTCTTATGGTTATGAAACCTATTATCAATTAGTATCTACTTTTCACGGGCAATCGAAAGGTGAAAAAATATACAGGGTGTTGCATTTGAAAAAATTGAGAAAAATTACATTTCGCGTAAGTTAGTCAATCCTGTATAGTTTTACATGTTTTCGAAAAATTTCCCAGTTTGTTTGTTAGTAGACTATTATTAATAGTCGGTGGTGTAAACAAATTTACAAAATCGTGGTGACAACACTCGCATCGTGGTACCAAAGTTAACTCTATTTTGGTACTAAAGTGACGATATCTGCAGAGCGGTTAGTGATACACATATAAATTTCCATACTTTTATTCTAAATGTAACATTGAATCCAAAAATGCAAAAATATACAGGGTGCTCCATTAAAAAAACAGGTTTGAGTTGGCATATTTTTGTCAATCACCCTGTATATACCTAAATATTTTTAGAATGTAGGTCCAATGATCATGTATTACCACACCAAAATTGGTTTTGATATCTCTAATACTTAAGGAGAAATCCTCCGTCGCGCAGTAGACACCCACCCTGTATTTTAGCTACCTGTTATCACAGTACTAATAAACAATTGGTAGGATCTTATACAAAGATTTGAATTTGCAACATAACGGTATGTAAATCAAAATGAATTTCTTATTTCTTAAATATACGAGGTCTGTAAATACAGTAATGAGACTAGTTCGATAACAGTTTTTATTTACAATAATAATCAGACATGGACTCTTATCTCCTTCGAGATAGTTCCCTTGGGAACCCACATAACGCTTCATCAGGTTTTTCCACTCTTCATGGGAGTACTGAAACTCAGAAACTGGAATATCCTTCAGCTGGTCAGTTATAGTTCTTTTAATGGCTTCTACTGTTCCAAAATGGTGTTCTTTGAGGTGGTTTTTCAATTTAGGGAACAGGAAAGTCACATGGGCCCAAGTCAGTAGAATAGGTCGGTTAAGGAACGACAGGAATGTTTTTATATATCAAACACTAGGTAATTGAGGGTGCAGTGTGACAAGGTGCATTGTCATGATGCAGCATTCAGTTGTCTTTGATGGCAGGTCTCACACGGGCAACACTGTTCTGCAGTTCTCAAAGATTTCTCGATAAACATAAACCAAAATTTGATCGCACAAAGTTGCGCGTAATTTATTACACTCATTTTTGAACGCACAACAAAAACTTGTTTTACAAAAAGTTTACTTACGTGTCACTTGACAACAATAGACTAAAAATATGAATGCTCACTGTTTTATCAGCTATTCAGATACACATATGTCTACTTGTCAGAGTTACCGTGTTGCCAGACTGTCTGTAAAAATATGTCTCATTACTTTATTTACAGACCTTGTATTTTTAAAAAGGTGTTTTTGTTCAATGTTTTTTTCTATAGCTTATTTAGATTAATCACTTAATTCAGAAAATAAAATCGAGATTTTCGTATAATACAATTTAAGTTAGTCTTAACGACCTTCTTAACGTATTTTGATTATGATAATTACTTAAGAATAATTACACTGGTAAATAAAGCGTTATAGTATTAATTATGCTAATTGTAACAATTATCATACACACATGCACACTCGCACACCCACTTTTATTTTTGTTGCTATAGAAAGTATTTGTGGTTGGCGGCGGCTATCTATTTCTAAATGTAGATGGCCCCATCCTACTCTCTGTGGTCAAACAATAGAAACACAAAATATAGCTTGGAACTGAATTTACACCTATAGTTGTACTGTTTATTGTCGTTTCTAAACAAAGGTTGATTCTGTCTATTTAGATATGTTCAGTCACTATTCATAGTCAGCGCTATTGCAGTCTTTGAAGATTACGACAAGTTATAACAAAAGCGGAGGTTGAAACCGCAGCACGAGGATGCCTTTAACAGTGGTCACAAAGAAAATACAGGTTATTAGTCCTCCTTACTGCAAGCTTGGAGCTTCATATTTTCTAAGAATAGTGTAGGTAGCGATATTTTTATTTATATATTTTTATCTAAGTAATGTAGGATTGCTTGTAACTAATATGTATGTAAACACATGTTAGGGGGCGAGTGGCAGGTGCATGCTTAAAAATGCTTTACTGAAGGGGCGTAACAAATCACTGGAATTTTTCTTGTGCGCGCCCTCGATGTAAAAATGTCATTGCTGTAATGATTGATTGTGGCGAGACGGGCCGCGATTAAAAGATATCTTTGTTACTGGGAAACTCGAGACACGTAAATATAAAGTTGTTACAGACGAATGCATATTTTTAAAATTAAGATCTCGTGCTAACAAAAATTAATGTTTCTTGTTTTTTTTATTACTTTTGAAAGACAGGGTGGTGTTTCGGGAGTAGATATAGTTAGTTTTGAAACAGAAGGGGGGCAGTTACAGTGAGCTTGTCAATCGAGCCAGATCGATTTTTGGGTTAATTAAATACCTTCATTGTAAACAGTTTGTCATTAAAAGAATTCTTGCGGGTACATTTTTCTTTTGAATTCGCCAACACTAAGTTGTTTTTTCTTTCGGGGTTAAACCGCGTCTGTTAACGATTTGTGCCTGTGATCCATTAAGGGAATATTTATTGTAGTGTAAGTATGTATTTTTATATAACTGAAAGCTCGCAGCAAGTCGTTTTACCAGTGTAGATAGCATTTTAAATATCAAACATTGTCTTGCAAAGGTATCTTATTCGTACGCGGACACACTAAGCTGAAATCTGCTAAAATAAAAGGACAGGACAGGGCTCTAGTATTTGTGCGAATTAGCACTGTTGATCGTTGGTTATATTTGTAATGGTGTAGAGGTGGCTGGTGAATGGGTATAGGATACCGCGGATTATTAATTGTAAAAGGCAATTGCCTGCTGGTACACACTCCCAAGCCAGATCATTAAACACCTCGAATTTTATTTTTAATGTTTTTATTTGTTGTATAGGTGAATGTGTCATCGGAGAGAGGCCCGGTATTTTTCTAACGCACTCACACCTATATATCGGTCACGATGTTAGTGATCTATTTATAACGTACCCTTGTAAGGTTTTGTTTTAATGAGTTTTATTTCAGTTTGTTGAAGTTGAATTATTTGCCTGCGAGCTGATTTCTCTTTTGTATGTGCTTTAATACAATGTGACTTATGTATTTTGTGCTTTAGTTGTCACTAAACAATTGGGCAATTTTTTAATTCCTTGTCTGTTTTCTTTTGGTCCCCGCATTTACCTTATTACCTATGCAATTTTACTGTTGTTGTATTTTACATGTACTGTGATTAGCTTTATTATTTTATGTGCTTATTTACTTAAATACCGGCATGATTGGTTTTTAAAAAGGATGTTTTTATTATGCTTTTTATTTTGATTATTTATGACCCAATTGTGAGTGTGACTATGTGTTTTTTTTATTATTGTGTTTCTGTGTAACTAAACTGCTTTTTATTCATTTCCTCTTAATGGTATAATTTTAGACGCACTTTAACCTGATTTAATGGTGTTTTGTTATATATTTAACCCTTTCATTGTTTTTTTTTATTTGTTTTATTAATGTACTTGTGCAATTGCTTATTTATAAATAAAGTGGATTTTATTCATGGTTCTTTCCCTCAATAGTAGATTAACGGGCTGAACTACCCTGCGTAAAGTTCGTTGATTTTAATTTGAGTAGTTTCATTTTTTTTTACCTGCCCCTCATGATACAAAATGTACCTCAACCAGACTATCTCATTTAGATAGGATAATGTACCTAACACTAGACGGCCACATCGTTTGATCCGGTTCGAGGTTTGCGAGTGATTAAATATCAGACTTGCAAAATAAATGCTAATGTTTTAATTATTGCCCAGAAAGTCAAAGTAAGACAGGCAATTAATTGTCAGTCAAGTCAAGATAAATTACTTAGCGATTGTTTGGTTCTTGAATTTGCATTATTGCAAATAAGTTCAAATTACGCTTTTCAAGAGGCTACCTGGGGGGCGTTACAATAGATTAGTTTGTAGTAATAAAGTAGTCAAGTGAACTACGTAACTTGAACAAGAACAACTGAATATTACAATTCTCTTAATCCATCTTACCTGTGCAATAGCGTAAGTAGTGCAATTATAACGTCAGGATGTTCAGATGCTTGTGAAATGGCTAAAGGATAAACATGTTGCATGCAAAGTTGTAAAATTCCAGGTAAAAAGTTTCTATAGGCAGATCCAGGTGACTCTACTACAATTTGCAAAATTTGTAACAACTTATCTAAACCTGATAAGTTTTTTGATTGTTGTTGTCTAAAATTAAAACGCGTCAACTTTATTAAATTAATCAAAATAGCCACTAACCTTACGGCTACATCTAGAAATACTTGAACAGCATGTTTCGTACTTTCTACTCCAAGTTGTTGTTGTAAAACGTTTAGAACGTTCAAAAATAAAACTAATATATAATTACTAACATCTGGTATGCTAGAATAATTAGGAAATACTTGTAAGGCGATCTCGATCGATGACTTCATTCCCATGTGCAACAGTTTCTTTGACTGAGATGGGTAATCCTTCGCAAATTCAAGTATGTGTGAAAGTAAAGGAAGTGTATTTGACACAACTTCCCGTACTTTATTTTCCGAAGTCTGTGAATGAAGTTCCCGAAATTCTCTAGTAAGCCCATCAAAAAATGCGGTAATTAATGCATTTCTATGTGTTGTGTCTGCTTGCGACAATTCACCCCAAGGCTTTATTAGTATATTACACACAGCATTATTAACAACTTCTCTCGTATGTGTCCCATTATACCTCATATTTGGTGCCATATGTAAATACTCAACTACTGTAGGTAGAATGATGAGTGAAGGTGGAAAAACGGTATTTGATAAACCTAACAGAAGATGAGCAGCTGAGTGTGTGATTTTTCCGGGATACTGGACACCACCACGAAGAAGGGGCAATGTTAGTGCTAATAATTCTTTTAAATTTTGACTCATTATTTCATTGTTTAATGGTATCCAAGGCATCCACGTTTTTAGAGCAGCCAACATTTGACTATGTCTAAAAATGTAATAAATAACTGTCATCCTGAATAATCTAAGTTAATATACTTACACTTCAATGAAATCACTTGTAAGTCTTGATTTTAGAAGATGAAACCTGGTATTAGTTGCTACAGAGGCACTTTTGATCAAACTATGAACTAAACTATCAATTATTGGTGCAGAACTTTTATAATAATCGTTATCTGAAAAAAAATAACACAATTTAAATAAATAAATTTCCTATTAGGTCCATATAGTTAGCACGACGATAAAAATATGACAAGTGCACAGTGCTGATCCTTAGTAAATGCTTTTCAGTGATTTAGAACTTGCATTAGCACAGCTACTTATTTCATAACCAAACAACACTGCCTTACACAGTATTGACGTACTGCAATAATAGAAAGCGCAAATGTTAGTGCTTCGTTGGTGCCTTAATTGGTCGCATAAGCAGGATCACCTTTTTCAAAGCAAAAGACATCCCCTTACCAGATATTGGTTTACTATACTAATTGAAAGCACTGATGAGTGCATCGATAATCACTGTTAATACTTGTGAATGCTTTATAACTTGCATCAGCATGGTAACTTTTCCAAAAAAACGACACTCTCTACTGCAGACATACCTTTCCACCACTATTCTGCTTTACATATTGTTTAAAACTCAGCACAAACTAATCAGAAAAGATTACAACTGATATTGTCTATGATTTTCAATCGTAATAACCCAAAATTTTTAGTTACACGTCCACTAGTTCACATTCGCCTCGTGTTCTGTCAGCTAAAAAGAAGTATTTATGTAACAGTGCGGATGATCGCAACGCTTTACATCCTGATCAACAACTTCGCTACTAAGTTCATGAATTCTAACCATAGATTATTATGCAAAAAGTCTATACCGACAGTTTCTAATAATCATTTAATTACTGCACAAGGGAGTAATGGTCTTGCTGGATACATATTATAAAGTGGTGATAAGCACTGGGGTAACACTAATCTGTGTATCGGTCGCGTAGGTACTTCATTTAATTGCAGTACGAAGCCAGCTATGTGCAGTAGCCTCTGTTTCTTCGAATGAAGTAATTGTATTGATTCACACTATTAAGTACTAGGAAAGTCCTAACGATACGTATCGACACCGTGGATAAATAAAGGTAAGTGACACATTAGCTAAGAAAGGTTTGGTCTTGGTCATGCTGATGGAATCTAACAATGACTACTAGAACCACACAAGGGGTTGTATTTTACTTACGAGAAAATGATTTTTTCGCCGTCATCGTTTCGCCATAGCCGATTCGCGGTAGGGACAGTTGGCTGATTTGATTTCTTTTCCTATTTGCGCCATATTGTACTAAATTCTAATATTTCTACATACATCAGGCGTGGTAATAGTAGATGTCAGCTCTTGTTTCCAGTAGAAATGTGGAATGTCTACCAAATAACTTTCTATTAGATAGGACAGGACCAACAACCATGTAGACGCCGCTCAACGGAAGCTTAAGTTAGAATTAGGAATGAACCACCCATTAATTTGGAATTTCATCGACGCCCAGTTAGTTGCTGGTACACCACCACTCTTAAAGTTGAGGAAACACAGGGATGCTGATGACCGCATTTTAAGATGAGTTAGAAATTTCAATGGTGACACTAATATATTAGATATCTGAGGGGCTTAGCACATAATTACAATATGTAGGCCAATTTATAGTTTATATGTACATATTCTAGTTTACCCAAATTAAAATCATTTTATATCTATAGTATTTTTTTACGTAATACATTTTTAATGCTGACTAATATTTTCTACTTCGGAACCATGGAATTTTTCTCGTTTTTACCGCGCAAACTGTTTGAATGAATTTTTAGTAAAGGGATTGGCGAAGGTTCTTGAAATATAAGATGGCAAATTTTGAAGTTCATAGTTCATTTATTTGACTATTTCAATTTGTCATTGTTTTGTCATGTCATAAAGAATTAAATTACCAATAACAAACAAATTTTAAACGATTGAGTTAGTATACTGTACTGGGACGGGCATTCATGTATTCCTCTACAGTCTACACTATAAAAGCTCTTGTAAAATAAAAATCTTTTAAGTTCCATTTTGAATAGAAGTCGCGGAGAACGAGTTAACGTCGCGCCCTAAGCCGAGCCAGAGCTCGGGCATTCATGTATTCCTCTACAGTCTACACTATAAAAGCTCTTGTAAAATAAAAATCTTTTAAGTTCCATTTTGAATAGAAGTCGCGGAGAACGAGTTAACGTCGCGCCCTAAGCCGAGTGTAGAGCTCCGATGACTACAAGTTATCACGTTGTCACCTTTTGCTTTAACATTTTTTTTAATATTGAACTTATGGTGCGGAGCGAGATTTCCAGCCACACAGGATACTGGCGATCGCTATAACAGACCTTCATAGTGTATTCTATATTTTTAGACTCATAATTTAAAGATAGACTATTAGGTAAGTCAAGTTAGCCTCTCATTTAAACAAATAAGAAGTAGATTCATCGTATCGTTTTGTGCTAGTAATGTGCTGCATTGTACCAAAGAGTATATAATAGGGAAGAGAAGCAATGTCCTGTAAAAACAGCGTCATGATAAAAGTTAGTCCACCGCTTTAAAGCGCTATTATCAGCCTTCTAGTAAAGGACTAACGAAGTAATGTAACCAGAAAAAAATCATTCCCTTTAAAATTTCATCGTTTTTCTTTTACGGCTTTGTGACATTTACCTGTCCATTATATATAATAACTTGTTTGAGGACTTATTGTTTTGGTTTCAGGTAATATACGTACTAAAATTTAAAATGCGATTCATACCTTTATGTGCTTATTAAACACGACATATTTCTAACAACACAATAGTAAAATTTATTTTTAGAAAAGTAGAGAATGTTTATTATTGAGTTGTTCGTACCAAGGCATAAGATATACAAATCTTAAAGTGAATTAAAATTTTGTTTGAAGGTAAGTTTTTTATGTATAAACGATGACTTTGTACACAAATCTCCTTCAGGTAAACTGGAAACAATAGCGCTAACTCATTAGGGACATTACAATATCTTTACTTGACAAGTACATATTTACGCAAAAATTCAATTTTAAATAA
This sequence comes from Vesta saturnalis, assembly GCA_036346205.1. Classification (NCBI taxonomy): domain Eukaryota; kingdom Metazoa; phylum Arthropoda; class Insecta; order Coleoptera; family Lampyridae; genus Vesta; species Vesta saturnalis. The sequence goes on from JARFJB010001226.1 coordinate 218,043, forward strand.
AGGTTTAGATGATAAGCGTGAACTTTTTTTATTGGAAAATAATTACTCCAACTTCAAAAATGTTCAATATTTGAAAATGCCGAGCGATGACGTATCACACTTACAACTCATATATGTAATAGAACTACATGGTCAACTCAATGCTCACACCTCTTGCAAACATTAGAGTGCAGACAAATATTTTCATCTTTTAAAGGCAAATGAGAATGAATGCGCAAATGCAGAAAAGGGACGCCTGGTTCCATGCGTACTGTTTTGCTTTACGGTTAGTCGGTTATTAGTAGTTTATATTTTTATAATAATTATTTGAACTTTTCTTACTTGTATTTAAAAACAATAAACTTTCATTTTATATTTCGCGTGTGTCTGTGCCTGTGCAAGTTACATTATAAACTTGCATAAAAATTTAGTGTTTCTTCTTAGTATTGTTACAAACCTTTTTATGTATGTTTAAAATTTACGTTCATATTGGCAACTTAAGCGCATTTCGTATAGCGGTAGTCGTATAAATAAATTATTTCAATTATTATTCACTGCACATCCCTTTCCGCGTTTGGGTCATTTTCGGCCATTGCGCAGGGTTTAAGTAGAAGCCATTTTCGGTTTGTTTAATTTTTTATTTAGAGTGCCACATTTATATGGCAACTCAACTTTAGTTATACTCTTACCACTTACTTTACTTTGGGTTTAATTTTATTTTAACGTTAACTTTGCAAGATGATGCAATAGTTTTGTTACTTTCAAACTCTTAACCGTTTGTAAGAATACTAGAGATGCTTAAATATATTTTGCTTTGGTTCGAATTATTTTATTTTGGTGACTTAAAATTGTGTCGAAATTGTAACTTTTGATGATTCCTGATTTGTCTGGTGTTCTGGACTTGACGGTGCTTTGTGTGCTTCGGTTCACATCGTGTCAACCTCGTTATCGGTTCACATTCCGACTGAGACTTCCTCATTATGACGGATAAGTACTTTAGGGGGGGGGGGGGGGGGTATGTATGTGTTCGTAAGAGTGCTCAATCCATTCCACTAATATACCGTGATTGATTTTGACTCATATACCGAACCAGACTGTGGTAATTTTGTTTTGATGTACCTAGGGGGATTGGTGTGAGACCACCGGGGAAGGGTAGCGGAACCGCTCTATCGGCCTCAATTCTCGCGATTTTATGGTTTGTGTGGAAGAAGTTTAACTCTTGCGTGGAGTGGCATTTTGCCGTGATTTTTATCGTTGTACAGGAAAACTTCCCGGGTTCCCCGCCGTCTGACCCTTCAGGTCATGGTTGGTTTCTGTTCTCTCTTTACGTTAGCTTCAATTTTTGTTACAGGTTATGCATTTTGTTCCTCTGATGGTGGTTTGCTTCACAAACCCCACCAGCTTAAAGTTTTGCGATACTTTAAGGTTTTGGGCACTATAGTTCAACTAGTGGTGTGCGCGGGCGGTAGGGCGTCATTAGCTTCTGATAGTGTTGCGAAGGGTCTTTCCTGACCGACATCACCGCATTTTCCGTACTTCTTCGTACATTTACATTTGGTCATTTATTTAGAATTTAGTTAATACCATTTACATTTTGCTTGAATTTCATCAATTTTGATAAAATATTTTATTAGCTTAGTGTTTGGAATCTCCGCTCTGGTGATCTCCAAGTCCAAATTTTACAGGAGGGGGGGGGGTGTAACAAACCTTTTTTACGTATGTTTAAAATTCACGTTCATATTGGCAACTTAAGTGCATTTCGTGCGTTAGTTGCATACATAAATTATTTAAATTATCATTCACTGCACATCCCTTTCCGCGCTTGAGTCATTTTCGGTCATCGCGCAGGATTACTTTGAGCGCCCTTCTTTCATTGCTTGAACTACGTGTTTAAGTAGAAGTCACTTTCGCTTTGTTTAATTTTTTATTTAGAGTGCCACATTTATATGGAGTTTATGAAAATTCCTATCCGTTTTCCTCAAAGACTTACTGGCGAATTCTATTTAAATTTTTTGAGAGAAGATTTGCCAGAATTGTTTGACGACGTACCCTTAGATGTTAGAATGAACATGCAGGATGGTGCACACCACATTCTACACGAAACGTCAGAGAATTTTTAAATGCACGGTACCCTGGACGCTGGATTGGACGAGGAAGTGAAGTACCGTGGCCGGCACGATCGCCAGATTTAAACCCATTGGATTTTTTTCTGTGGAGGTATCTGAAAACTCGTGTCTATTCTGTTCAAATTGATAATCGAGAGCAACTTTGGAATCGCATACATATGGCATGGCATGAGATTAGGGCTATGCCACAAATTTTTCAGCGTGTTAGGTTTCATTTGCTAAGAAGAATACAAGCTTGCATTCAAAAGGAAGGAGGACATTTTGAACAATATGTATAAAAATAATTATTATTTTGTTTTTGATTCCTTCAATATCTCTTTAATAATGTACCTAATAGTTAACTGCGTTATTTTTTTTTGTAAAATAAAACAAATTTTGATTTTTATTGAATAATGTGGCCGTTTATGTTAATGCAAAATATTTCAAAAACGGGTTGCCGAATCGAAAAAATACTAAGTATGATTTTATTTGCAGAATTAAATGTTGAATCTATCAAAAAAATATTTCTTCAAAAAAACCAGGGGCGTGCGTTTTTTTTACTTAAACTGATTAACCTAAAATATTCTACGCCACTGGATGGAGTCAGTTGACTCAAACTCACCTGATTAATTGTATTTCATTAGACATTTAGGTGTACCAAATCTCAGTGTAATATCTTTTGTAGTTTTTGAGGAATCTTAAAAAAACCTTAAAAAAAGTATTTTTTAATCAACCTGTATCTCGGTTAGGAAGCATTTTCGGAAAAGCGTTTATGATCATTTTTGTCATATTTTGAATCATAGAATCTCCAGTTTTCGTTTGTCGGTGATTTTAAAATACACCCTATATATAGCTTTAAAGAGAACACTGTGATACATAAAAAGTACGTTAAATTATGAGTTGCATTTTAACTCTCATTCAGATAAAATCAAATCTATGTAGATGCAGATTGGGGATGAGATAACATAGATAGAAATTCAACTACAGGTTTTATTTTTAAAGTTTTTGATTGTCCTGCGATTTAGGGTTCTAAGAAACAAAACTATTACTTTATCTTCAACAGAGGTTGAATATATAGCACTCAGTATGGCTGCTAGCGAAGCATGTTGGTTAAGAGGTATATTATCTGATTTTAAGCTAGACATAGGTAACAAAATAGAAATTTATGAAGATAATCAAATAGCTATTAAAATAGAATTAAGTATCACTTTATAACAGACAAGATAAATGAAAATATTATAAATTTGAAATATATAAAAACTGAAGATCAAGTGACTGATATGTTAAGAAGCCACTGAATAAAAATGTATTTTGTAGATTAAGAGTTAGATGTAAAGTTGTAAGAGTAAATCAAAGTTTCATTGAGAGGGAGTGTTGAATATGTATCAATGAATGTTTGATTTATTTAATACTAAAAAAAATAGGTGTAGTGGCTAAAAAAAAAAAATACAACAAAATGTTGTCAGTTGAATAAGTTTTGTTTTTGTATTTGTGAGTTATAATAAACTTTAGTTCATATATTCCACTCTTTCTTCTCTTCCGTGCAACACACTATCCCTTAGCAACTTAAGTCAATATTAATGAGAAGCAAAAATGTGAAGTATGCTCCAGATATACGAAGTTTTGCCTTGACCCTACAATTTTACTCATCAAAAGCATAAAACTACATCAGAAGAATTTGGAAAAATCTTTTACCAATCCAAGTACGATTAAACAGTGGTATTCTGTTATGAATGGACAACTAGGCTTCACAAAGCGAGCTTTGAGTCTATTCAATGTTCTGCGGCAAATTAATTTAGTCACCTCTAATATTGAAGTTGCAGACAACACAATTCTAGCAAAAGGTGTGTGGGTTTTTATGGCGGTATCATTAAACAGCTACTGGAAAATACCATTAGGTTATTTTTTAATTGGTGGCCTTGATGGTACCGAAAGAGCTAACTTGTTTTCTAAACGTTTAGAGATATTAGCTGAAACAGGAGCTAAAGTGTACTCTGTTATATTTGATGGAGCAGCTGTAAATATTAGTATGTGCACTGAAATGGGTGCAGGTTTAAATTAACAATGATTTCAAACCTTGGTTTAATAATCCATATACAAAAGAAAAAATGTTTATTTTTTATGATGCATGTCATAATGACCAAATTAATTAGAAATACCTTCGGTAACAAAGGTGTAATAAAGTACAAAAACAATTTAATTTGTTGGGATTACATAGAAAAAAACTGCTGCAAATTGTATCAATACTTCCACATCAAAAAATCGTTTTTTTGTAAATAACTCGAAAACGAATATGGCCGGTATGGCCGGGTTGCAAAATCGAGTTTTTTAGAAATATTTCGAAAATGATAAAATTTTCGAAAAAATTGCAAACACACTTTTTGTGAAAAATGTTATTTCCTATCTAATGACATTTTCACTTTTTGAATATATTAAGTAGTTCCGGAGATATTTAGGAAAAACCGGTTTTTTTAAAGTGACGGTTTTTTGCTAATATCTTGTAAACCGTTTGTTGTACCGGGTTGCAAAATAAGAATGCAAAGTGCTGTTTCTCAGAAACTGTTCGTGGTAGAGTTGTGGTAAAAATTTTATTACTAAAGTGGCTAAAAACAGACCGTGGAAAATATTTTCAAATTAGCAAGATGACCGCCAGGGGGCGTAACCGCCATCTTAAACTTTTCAAGTGATTTTTTACTGAAATCCACCTAGTAAATGTACCAAAAAATTATATACTTTTTAAAGCTCAGCTTTATTCGAGTAATTTTTGTTTGACGTATCTATTAAAATAAAGTGATGGGGGAGTGATTCAGTGATTTGTTTAAATAAACAGCTGTAACTCCTAAACGACTGAACTGGTTTTAATAAACTGAGTCTCGCTGGAAAGAGCATTTATTGCTCCATCAAATCCATCTTACCTGTAATATGTCCAATTTTGAGTGATGCCGCTAGAGCGCGTTTTTTGATATAATATCAGAAAATTGGAAAATTCTCTAAAAAATTAAATGTAACAATAACTTTTTTTTCATAAAAATCATCCCTAAATAGGTTAGTGTAAACCGAATCTCGATATCTTATTCATTTCCTAAAATTTTTTTTTTTATGATTGTGGACCTGAACAGGCTAAATTTGGCCTATCGTGCTAAAGCACTCAGGAACACTTAGGAGGATGGATAGAGGGATAATGAATTGCCAATAGATGCCTATGAACAGCTACCTTAAATTTTCTCATATCATAAGTGAGAGGAAAGCAGGAACTAGGGAGATCATTCCAGAGTTTAGAAGCCGTGTAGAAAAATGTGGATTGCGCCCGCTTGGTACGACAAGTGGAGATTTGTACTGCATACTGATGATGTGAATGAGCGAACCGAGTGTTTCTCGCAAAGAAGCCTGAAATGGTATCAAAGAATATAATTCAGCAGCACAATAGCCGTTGTAATAACGATAATACAAAGAAAGAACTGAAACCATCCTTCTATGCTCAAGGGACTATATGTGAGAAGTTAAGGACGGGTCATTTATAAGCCTAATAGCTCTCTTTTGAATACGATCAATGATATCGAGAGCGTATTGGGGAACACTAACCCAGAGGTGAGAATTATATTCCAGATGAGGCCGAATTTGGGCCTTATACAGCAGAAGGAGTTGTCAAGAGGTAAAGTACTGCTTAGATCTGTACAAAAAGCCTATTTTACGAGCAGCTGTTTTGGTAGCTGACAGAAGATGGTCAACCCATGACAGATTTGAAGATAGAGTCATACCCAATAGAGTAATAGAGTCTGAAAACTTAAGAACTGAGCCATTCATACTTACAACAGGAAATGATCGATCTTTTTTGGCGGACACAAGGCAACACTGAGTTTTGTTAGCATTAAATTTAACTAGATTATTGCTTCCCCATTCGAGAATACGTTGAATGTCTTTGTTGATTGAATTTGCCATTTCAGCTTTAATTTCTTGATTTGACATAGAAGGTGGATTATCACTATGAGTAGACCGAGATGAACTACAGTGAAGAGTGCTATCGTCAGCAAAGCAATGGACGGGGTTAGTTGTTGAAGAAATAAGGTCATTCATGTACAGCAGAAAAAGTGTAGGCGCTATAACGGATTCCTGTGGTACGCCCGCATTAATGCTAACTTCTTTTGAAAAGAAGCCATCAACTACGACACGTATTCGTCTTTTATCAAGGAAACTAGAAACCCAGTTGATGAGCGTATCATTTAACCCAAACGAGGTGAGTTTGGCAAGTAAACACTTATGCCAAACTTGGTCAAATGCCTTTAAGATATCTAAAGTGACTACAACTGTTTCACCGGACTGCTCTACTGTATTGTTCCAAACTTGGGTCACATATGAAAGATCACCTGTTGAACGACTTTGCCTAAACCCATATTGATGGTCACTAAGGAGTTTGTTAGTTTTAAGGAACGTGAGCAGTTGCTGATTGATGGTTTTTTCCATGATTTTAGACAAAATGGAAGTGATGACAATTGGTCGGTAGTTTGAGGAATCGGTCTTATCGCCTTTTTTGGGAATAGGTTTAGCATTTGCTAACTTCCACTATGAAGGGAATTCCCCAGAAGACATAGAGATCGTATAGAGCTTAGATAGGACTGGTACTAGTTCGGGAGAACATTTCTTTAAGACAATAGCTGGGATACCGTCTGGGCCAGTCGTCTTACTGAGATCAAGCCTACTGATGTTCGATTCCAAGAGCTTGTACCGAAAATGAATTGGTTTCATAGCGTATGAAGAAGAGTTGGCTAGGGGCACATCTTTTCCAGAATCATTGAGACACGAGTTTGATGCAAACAAATCCACAAAAACATTGGCTTTGTCTACAGAATCAGCAACTACCGATCCGTCAATAGATGTCAGGGAGGGAAATGAAGATGTTCCAAAGTTTTTACTAATGGCTTTAGCTAAAGACCAAAATTTACGACTGCCTAAAGGAGATGTGGCTAGTTAATTGCATTTTCGTTGTTCGAACAACTTTTTAGTTTTAGTGAAGACACTTTGGCAGATATTTCTAGCACCAACGTATTCTGCATGACTGTCGACCGACTTATTAGATTTCCATTTAATGTAATATTTATTTTTTAAAGATATTGCATCAGCACAAGCCTTATTGAACCAGGGTTGGGAACGTGAATGACCTATACGGTACTGTTTTTTGGGGATGTATAACTCCATTCCCATGAGGATGACTTCAGATACTGAAAGATCGATGTCCGAAGAATAGGACGACTTAAAACAATATTCACGCCATGGAAAGGTTGCAAAGAAATCCCGTAAATTACTCCATAGAAGAAAAAAAATTTAGTTATCATAAAATTTGAAAAAGTCGATATTACACCGGTATTTATTCATATTTATTTGTCTTTTTTCAACATTCAATGAAAAATTTCATCATTTTATAAGTTTTAAATAAAAACAGTTTTCATAATTTCAAAAATAAAAAAAAAGTAGGGGCATAATAATCAATGCTTAGAATATGCAAGTGCAGAATAGGCAATGTATTAGGAGTAGATCATTGAGAAAAAACAAATATTAAAATTTGACAGACAGTGTAATTTGTGTTTGTTGCACAAGTAAGTCCTTAAAACTACCTATAATGTTCCTTTACAAATGATGAAGCTATTAATATGATTGCGGTATATTTTGAATGTCTTCAAAATGCGGCATTGGCTAAGAAAGTGTACTCAGTTCGATATCCAGATCGGCGTCTACGCCATGCGAGAATTTTTCCGCGTTTAGTGCAAAATTTGCGTAACACTGGAAGCTTTCGACCAAAGTTGCGAAGAGACTCGGCTAAAAGAATGGAAGGCAATATTGCTCTTGTCTTATCATACATGTCATTGAATCCCCACGTTAGTACGAGAGCAATGTCTCTCGTGTTGGATACGTCACAAACTACTATTTCAAACATTTTCAAGGTTCTTATGAATCCCGTATCATATGGTTCTACATCAATCCTTACATGACGAAGACTTTGACCGACGGATAAATTATTGCCATTGGATGTTGGGCATGATCAGGGGAAAATATAGGTTTTTTATCCGAAATTCTTTGGACGGATGAGGCCACTTTTAAAAGTGATGGAAACGTTAATTTGCATAATATGCATTATTGGTCTGGCACCAATCCTCACTGGTTGCGCGAGGTCCAAAATCAAAGTCGTTTGAGTGTTAATGTGTAAAGTGGCATCCTGGATGGAACTATTATAGGTCCCTATCTCTTTGATGAACCACTAAATGGTGCCGTGTTTCTTGATTTTCTGGTAAACCAATTGCCTATTTTATTAGGTGTGCCCTTGCAATTACGGCAAAATATGTTTTTACAACTAGATGGCGCCCAGCACATTTTTCAATAAATGTGTGAGAACACTTAAATTTAATATATCACCAGAGGTGGATTGGACGAGGAAGTCTATTTCTTTGGCCACCCTGATCCCCAGACTTAAATCTGTTTGGACCTTTATCTATGGGGTCGGTTAAAAGATATTTACGAAACTCCACTAACAACGAGAGAAGACATGAAAGTACGAATACGAGAGGCCATTTGTAGCCTGTCAAGAGCAGAAGTTGAAGCTGCTGTAATGCCCACGCATGAGCGGCTCCAACAATGCATCGAGGTCGATGGGAAACAATTCGAGCATTTAAGTAGGCATTAAGTAGGTACTTAATGCCTACTTAAGTAGGCATTATTGCACAATCAGTCCTTTTTAGGGCCATAAATAAAATTAATAAAAAGAATTCCGCAAATTTGGAATAATACCTTTCAAAAATAAATATTATCATATTATTACATTTAATTTTTGAAATTACGAAAACTTTTATTTAAAAATTATAAAATGATGAAATTTTTCATTGAATCTTGAAAAAAGACAAATAAATAAGAATAAATACCGGTGTAATATCGACTTTTTCAAATTTTATAATAACTACATTTTCTTTCTTCGATATTTTAGGGTATGAATAAGATATCGAGATACGGTTTTCACTAACCTATTTAAGGATAAATCAAAAAACGCGCTCTAGCGACATTACTAAAAATTAGATATATTACAGGTAAAATGGATTTTATTGCAGCAATAAATGCTCTTTTTAACGAGACTAAGTTTATTCAAATCAGTTCAGTCGTTTAAGAGTTACAGCTGTTTATTTAAAAAATCACTAAATCACACCCCCACTTTATTTTAATAGATACGTCAAACAAAAATTACTCGAATAAAACTGAGCTTTAAAAAGCATATAATCTTTTGGTACATTTACTAGGTGGATTTCTGTAAAAAATCACTTTAAACGTTTAGGATGGCGGTTACGCTCACTGGCGGTCATCTTGCAAATTTGAAAATGTTTTCCACGGTCTTTTTTGGCCACTTTAGTAATAAAATTTTTTACCGCAACTCTCTACGACAAATGGTTTCCGAGAAATAGCACTTTGCATTTTTATCTGGCTACCCAGTACATCACTACATGGGCACACCTGCAAAAAACTCACTTTATTCTAATAAAAATATGTTGTCAACGAAACAAAATTAATGTTTCTTCCCTATTACCATTTTTTATAAAGTTAATCGATTAAAATTGGTATGGGTTGTAGAATTCCCTATTGCAATGGCATATCTTTAAATATGAATATCTAGAAAACCACCCCCCAGATTTTTTCGCGAATATTATCAGGAAGGATAAAACACTAACATATATCAAGCTCAACTCATTTCACCGATGCCGGTAATCAATTTAATTAGTGCCTGGTCTTTACACACAAAATATTATGTTACAAAAGTACCAGTACATATTTTAAAAGATAGTCAAATCCACCACAATCCAACTCAAAAAACCGTTATTTACTACTCGGAAAACACACGACTTATACATAATGAGACGAAATACTTTCTACAACAATAACAACATTTCTACACCTAGCCGTCGGTTCAACCATAGAACACTTTTCCGCTGAAATGGGCGATGACGTGAATTATTAATTTACTGATTTTACCTATTAAATGGAATACCTAAAATCATTATATTTACACACTTAATTTCTATGCGAGACAATTGTTTTACTGAAATGAACAAAAACGTGGTAGGATGCCGCCGACCTACAAACAGTAGTAACATTTTACTATTAAACGCAAATTTTACTACTTTACATTAAAATTATTTTGTAACTATTTATAAACACCAACAAATTTCCACTTTAATTATTAAGCTACTTTCAAAATTTTATAATAACTTATTTGAAACCCAGTGGAATCAACTAGATACAAAATTCACAAATTGTAAAAATTACTTTTAACAAGTAAACTTTGCAAAAGAACAAATAAAACTTAAATTCCAGAACGCGAATGTCTAAGTCTACCAAATTACACCAATCATTTCAAAACAAATGCAAAATAGGTTACTAATCTGAAAGGTTAGTATTGCTGGATTACTTTCATAGTTTTCAATTATGATCGGTAATTTTGTAAGCAACATAACGTAAATTAAACTTTCCAATATACCATACCTTGATCTGTAAATAATGTAGACAGTCTCGCAAGAGTTTGGGTTAGAGATGATAAGTCTCTAAGAATACAATGCAGTCTTATATTCTCTGATGGTTCAATTTTAAGTGTACAATTTCTATCATCTACAGCATTTTCCAGCAAACAATAAACATCATTCGAAACTTTCCATTTTATTAACTACATAAAAAATATGTATTATGGGCGATCATTCACAAGGAATACTTACTACTTCGTTAAATGTATCTATAGGTGCATACTCAGCGACCATAGCAATAACCTCTACAGATGTGTTTAAAAAACCTTCCCAATCGTTCTCACTCTGTTACAAAAGGATTTATCATTTTAAAGTATTTCCATTGAAGTACTTACATCGTCAGTTGCTTCAGTATCCATTTCTTCTAATTGAGATAAATTATAAGTAAATTGCATTTTATTCAATACTACGGATACTAACCCCAGCAAGGCTTCTGAGTATCTATAATCATTCACTAATTATTATTATATAGTCTCCATAGAACTTTAACGGGAAAAATTTAAATCTGGAGACGTAGATTCTGTAGTACGTATTAGAGACAACTCCGCATAGAATTTTACAGAAATTCACACTTCGATGAGTTGACATTCAGTTAAATATATTTTGCTATTCAATGTGACAATGTAACACTTAGTCAATTTTAATGATTTTTCATAATATAACACATAAAGGACCACACACTTTTCTTATGCAAACGAGAGCACCGTCAAATTGTCTGAATTTTTGATATGTAATAGTACTTGATGTTCTGATCAAAAGTCTTCATGGGCCCAATTCTATCTTATGGCTAGTTTTCGATATACAGGGCGGAGAAATTTAAGATCCCAAAATTTTTAAAATGCCTACCAAAAAGTCCTTTTTAAATATTATTGAAAGTTTTTGGCTGATATATGTAGCCAAAATACACACTTAATGATCAAAATAAAAATATTGATAGTTACAGGGCGATTCAAGCTGTCACAGGCTATTTTTGGATAAAGCATGAATTTTTACACTACAAATATAGCGTAATATTAAAAAAAAAGTTTCTGAATATTTGGTATAGTGTACATCTCGATGTCCTCATTCAAAATTCCTAACGGTAAAATTATATCCTATGGCTACTTTTCGAGATATTCAACGTTTAGGGCCGGTTGTTCAAAGTCCGCTTAAATGTGAGCTTTAGAAAACCAAGTTCAATTATTGTGCTGTTGTTCGTTCAGGAAATAATGGTCGCTTAGTTAAACTAGGTTTAAACTGATTCAGTTTATAATGGCAGCAATGGAAGTACGTTATGTTGCATACTTCATCGTTTTGAAATCGATGTCATTTGTCACTCGAAAACAGCTGTTAGTTGTATGCACCGGTTGTTTATTTTGTTTGTTGTGAAGAATTGTTAGTAGTTAATAAACGTAACAGTTAGATTATACAGTGGTAAGTATTTGTTGATGACATTATTCATAATATATTATTAGTCATAAAACCTGCTGTTTTCAGCATTATGGATAGGAACAGAACACGTTGCCCCAATTTCAGCAAAACTGAAGAAAACTTGCTACTACAATTGGTCTCCAAGTATGCCAAACAAGTGGAATGTAAAAGAGGTGATACCGATACCAATAAAATAAAAAGAGAAGCATGGGAAAGTATTGAACAGGAATTTAATAGTTTAGGAAACAATCAATTCTGTGATGCAGTTTCATTAAGAAAAAAATACAAAAACTTTAAAAAACATTCAAATGAAAAGATGCTTTTTTACAAAACTGTTGGTGGCCCTAGCTCACAGTCAAATACTCCAACTGATACTGATGAGGATAACATTATTTCAAGTATTATATCCACCCAAGTCGAAGGATTCACATCAGAATTTGATGGTGATGCCCTAGATGGTATTGTAACATGCAATTATTTTAATCTATGCCCTTTTATTTTTGGAATTGTGTTAGATGTCATGAGTAATACTGAAGAAATTATAGTCGATGAAGAAACTGTAAGCAGCCTCAACAAGAGAAGTCAGTCTCCGAAAATAATTTCTGTACCAACAATCTCTGAAAATTCTAACCAAACCTGTGACTATAATATCCCCAGAAAGTTGCAGTGGAAAGTTCTTCCAAAAGTGATAACAGTAAAGCACCGAAAATAAATTTCCAAGATCGAAGACTCAATACTAATACCAGCAATGTTGAAGACCCAAAAAAATGAGGCCTTACAATCTGGTTCTAAAGGCAAGAAAGAAACAGTTGGTAAATTTTGCTGTGGTTTAGATGTAAATAATTATGCAATTGGTTATTCAATATTTTTCCAGCAAAACAGCTGTTTGTCAACACACAAGAAGAATGTTTCAAAAGAGAGCATGAATTAACCATGAAACATAAAAAACAAAAACATGAACAGGAAATGAGACATGCTGAAGAGTTGCATCAAGAGAGATTTCGGCAGATGCGAGAAAAACACCAGCTGAAAATGACAAATTAAAGAACAGAAATGAAATGTATATGTAATTTACATATTTATTATTATTATTATACACACACAATATAGTTTGCGTATTTATTTGATTATTTCTACAATAGGTGTGCGAAATGGTTTGATATTAATCTATGAGGAACAACATTATTCACATTTATTTCTCAGTTTTCTTCAACAAGATCAGGATTAATGTCTGCTTCCACTTCTTGGTCATACCCAAATTCCATGTTTTCCCCCATTTTACTGCAATGTTATGTAACACTGCACATGCTAGTACAACCGCTTCCACTTTTCGTCGATTTAATGTAATACCTAGAGCAAGTACTGGAAAACGTCGTTTTTAATACCCCAAAACATCTTTCAATTGGGTTTCACGTTCTGATTTGACTTTCGTTAAAAAGATTCTCGGACTGAGTTTCTGGATGTCTTAATGGTGTTATCAAATATGGTTTTATATCACAGCCACTGTCACTAACTATAACACTGTTATTTCCAAAATCAGTGTTTTCTAACTTTGCTCTAATTCTTGAGTTTGCAAAAATATTGGAATCATGTGCTGAACCTGGCCATCTACAAACAACATCTAAAAATTTCAATGAAGCATCACACACAGCTTGGACATTATAAGAGAAATACTGCTTCCGACTACGAAACAGTTCAGCTTGTTCACCACCTGGATTTTGTATTTTGACATGGGTGCAGTCTAACGCGCCAATGCAATTAGGAAATCTAGCAATAGCGTAAAATTCCTGTTTCACACGTGAAATATCCATTGGAATTGAAGGCATGTTAATAAATTGGAGTCGTAGGCTTGCTATCGCTCTTATTACTTTATTTACAATATGACTTGTTGTTGATTTGTCAATACCGGTACAATCGCCAACTACTTGTAGAAAACTGCCAGTTGCCAAAAACCTCAACGTAACTAGCACCATTTCTAAAGGAGCCAAATCGTGATTCCCACAATATAAGTAAAAGAAATTACTGTGAAATTCTAGCTAGTATTAATAATTAAGCATAGGTACCTTTCGGAAGTATTTCGTATCTCTAGTTCAATTTCCTCAGCTATTAAAATCACGACTGCTTTGGATAAGCGAAATCTGGAAATAAATTGGTTATCATTCCATATTTCAAAATGGTTAGGACGTTGCTGGTATTGCCTCGGCGCTCTAGGAACAACAATATGTTCTACCAACTCCAAAAAGTCTTCATCATCCGTCAAATCGTTGCAATTTGACATAAGAATGTTTTGTTATTAACAGTAATACACGATACTCATATAGTCTTGAGGTTATTTTTCCGCGTTTGGCCTCTAAACCGAGTTTAAACGTTCAACCATGTCCGCTTTGTAAAACTCATACTTAAGCCAAGGTTTAGCGTAAAACCTCTGTGGTACAACACAATTCTTCCCGTAAACCGGGTTCAAACTAAAACCTGGTTTAAACTAGCCTTGAAGGAAAGGGCCACGTATTTCATTCCCTCCCCATGGGGAGGGCAGGCTGCTCGAGCTTTCCGAGCTCCTTCAGCCACAATCATGGATTCCCAGCATACATACATGACGTATTTATGCATGGTAGGATTAAGGATGGGTGTGGTCAGGATAGGATCGAAAGGAACAGAGTTAGGGTTCTGAGGGGGGAAATACTACCCCAGCATTCACCTAAGTAGCCGCACATGGTGTGCATATACGCAGTGACCATGCCGCTACATGTATATGAGGAAATCCCCCTGAAAAAACTTCATACAAGGTAGTCGGTAACGGGAATCGAACCCATTACCTCCCGAATGCTAAGCAGGTCGTGTCTCCACTACGCTACCAGCTCGGTCACAAAATAAGGGAAATGTTATAAATTATTTATTTTCGCATACTGCGTTAGATTATGGTCCTATTTTGTTGTTTAAACTTTAAAGGTAGACTAGAAGAGTCATACTTATAGGGTGGTCCCACTTGTAAGATGACTAAATCCACAAATCCAAAACACATGCTAAATAATAGAAACTAGGTACATATTACTTATTTCATAATTAAAAAAATCTTACGCTTCAATATGGGTTATTAATTGGGTTTTACATATAATACAGGGCCATTCAATACTCCATTACATAAAAGGTTTAAAAATTATTAATTTTTAATTACATATTTAACTTTGAACTTATTCGTTCATAAAAAAAACTTATAATAAAAGGTCTAAAGTTTGAAGTTAAATTCAAATATCAGATTATGCACTCGTATTTACCTATATGGTAGTTGCAGAAAGGACTGTTCACTTGATTGGATTACAGGTAAGTCAATCTGTGACATATATGAGTTTTTCTTATTGAACCTATAAGTTAGATAGTTTCCACACCACCCATGAGGTAGAGCCTTGGGCGTGTTTTTTTTAAGTGGTATCCCTGTAGGCCTATTCCACTGATATTTATTGCAATTGTGAAAGCCATGGAAAACAACTGTAGTTACTTTATGAGGCTACCACTCATAAATTAAATTAAAGAAAAGAAGTCCAAATAAAGGATTAACGAGCAAATGACTGATTCAATTGAAAAAACCCAATAACGTCAAGAATTGAGTAAAATTAAAATATTTAATGGTGGTTGCCCTTTAAATATCTTCTGTTATGAGACAGAGAACAATATTTTCTGGTAATAAATGGTTTTCAGCATCCTCAAAACAATTTAGTGACGTGTTGATGGAAATATGATATTATTCGGGTGCCTATCATATCAAAAACACAACAAAATCGTTGCAATATATGCACAAGTACTTAAAAGTTCTCGCACCAGACGGACACATGCAGTAGTAGTAGAAAACTGGAGGATTGTCATCATTAGGTGCCTCCTTGTACGCCAACCACAACATATACTTAGTTGCGTTTCTAAATCTAGAGTAGATTCTAAAACGTAGAAAATTGGGTTCCTCTCTTAATTCATCAATCTCTAAAACATTAGGTTCTCTTTGTAGTTTATCTTGTATGTACGATGGGCTTAAATAAAGATGATAAGGGCCAACTAAATCTTTTAGATAATTGATATTTAACCGAGGAAATTCAGGAATATGCATATTATTCAGTCTCTGCCAGCGACCATTTCTTAAAGCTAGATTTTCAGCTTCAACGCGTGTTCGGATAACATTTACATCAACTAGTTTATTTAACATTTGAGTTGCCATCTCAATTGTTCCCGGTATATTTATTATTGGATGAAACAGCAATTTGATAAAAATCACGCAAGTTGGCAGCATAATGCGTAGATATGCATCCTTTTAAAAACTTAAAAATACACTTAAAATGTCCATTTCTGGATTCTATAACCCAACGCGTTTTAGTTATCAATCTTGCTTTGTTAGCATCACTAGTAGATAATTAACGTTGGTTGCGTGGCATTTAAAAAATGAGACCCAAATTTTCAAATGTAGCAATCGCGTCTCCGTAGCCTCTATCTACTATTACTACATCTCCGTCTTCAAACCAGTTTCTCATTCCATCAATATCATTATGTAAACCCTGCCGTAAAATCGCAGCATCGTTATTTCGTGAGTCACAAAAATAAAAACCGTTAACTGCTAGAATGTATCCATCAGGAGCTACTATAATTTCTGGCTTACCTAAATGCTCCTTCTTAAACGAGCAATATAACTGACGTAATATTCTAAAATTACTGCTCTTCTCAATGGAGTTATATGTAAAGTCTACATAAACAATTGCTCTTGGCTTACCTGGTGTAGGGTTATAGAACCTATTTACAAATTCGGGTACACAATTGATATAAAATTGTTCCTGGTTATTGATCTGAATCTGATGTTGTTAGGTACAAATATTTGCATAAGTGAGAGGCGAACATTAGAGATAACTAAATTAGTGACTTGTCTCCAAGAACAATTAAAAAGTAATTTTATAGGCATCAGATAACCCATGTCAACTTAACAAGAAAAGTAAATAAATCTTTTTGTCTAATATTTCTTATATTACCATATTGTTCAGTTTGTTCACACAATGCATACAGTTCTTGAAAATTTTCTTTCGAAATTGACGTTGCAGATTTAAATTCCTCTAAACTAAATGAATTTATATCTTCCCAATTTTTGACACGAGTATTTGAATTAGCAGCAGTTCTGAAACTGGACAAAAACGACTGAATATTATTTAGAAAATACGGTCTCTTCACAAAACGCAATCCACTATCTAATTATCTATTATAAAACCTGAATTATCTACATATATTTCACATATCTTCAAATGTTCTGGTACACAAATATTAGAAACTAGAAATATATTTGCTCTACTGGAAATACTTTTCTTACATTACCTTGCACCCACGTACTGAATTGGGAATTAAAACATTAAGTCTAGGCAATTCGGATTATTTTGAATCTGTCTGAGGTCCCTTGTAATTGCCTGATAACAATTTAAACAGCACCTTGCTTCATCTAAATTCTCTTCTGCAGGATATCCGGCAGTTTGTCGTCTATAAGTTGCCATGTTTAGAAAATCCAAGTTATCTCCTTCGTTTAAAGGCGTTGTAAGCCGAACTGGGAAGTTTCTGTTACAAACATAACAACTTTTTCTGTTTGCAGAAGCCATATTTGCTACAATATTTAGTTGAAACACTACAATTTTAAAGAAAACAACACAGATATGTATTATAAACGATTCCAAATGAGACTTAAAACTCAATTACAGTTAAATCTTATTTTATTTATCATAGCACACTAGAGAAATATAAGTCCTATAGAAGAATACCTACGTAATGTCTTTACTTGGGTAGTCATCAATATTAACAATTTAATAATAAAACAGTTTCCATTAAACGTGTAAACTTTTATGAAGCATATACAGTGTTTCAGCAAATGTTCGAAATGTCCTCCGTTAGTCAACTAACGCCCGAAATGGTTCGAAATGTGCAGCAGGAATTTGTAGATCGATTAGACTATGGTCAGTTGGCTAACGGAAGACATGTCGAGCATTTGCTGAAATAAAATTATTTTTAAGTTTACGAATCTTTGTTATCGATATAATAAAACGTTATAAAAATTATTTTATTTTTCGTTTTCTTCATGATCTTTTTTCAATTTTTAAATTTTGAATGCGAATAACTCCAAAACTCTTGGACTTAGGTATAGCACATGCTACATGACAAATGTTTAGAATTGTAAGGGCAATCCAAAAATGCAATAAAAAAATTGGGTTGCAATTTGAAAAAAAAATTTTGTTTAGCAAATCTTTTTTGAGACACCCTGTATAAAATTTTTTTTCTCGCAAAATATGCCCCGAAAAAATATAAAATCGACGGGTCCGAGCGATTTTTGAAAAAAATTGTGCTTTACGAGATATTGAATTTATTCCAACCTAAACGTCCACACTGTATAGGGTTGTTCAAATTTTTTTGAAAATAAAATCTGCGTTATTTAAAACAATAAAACAGTGATTTAAGAAACCGCTTTAGCTAGCATTAATACAGTTGGAGACTTATCTGATCTTGTCGATTTCAGAGTCTCTGAATTACTTCATCGTTCACAATAAATGAAGACATTTGCATTGTGTGTCATAACAGTTGTTATGAATAACTTTATTGTTTTATTTCAAATTGTAGTGTTTGAACTAAACATTTTAAGAAATATGGCATAAGCAAAAAAATATTAAATGTTATGTTTGTTATTGAAACTTTTACGAGCGACTTGCGATGGGTTTAAATAAAGAAAAATGTTTTTAACATGGCAACTTATAGAGAATCACGAGAGAATCTTGTTTCAATTGCTATCATGCAATTGTAGAGGACCTCAGATAGATTGAAAATAAACAAAATTGTCCCAGACTTCGTAAGGAGCAAGATATAATGTAAAAAAAATATCAACAGAGTAAATATTTTTCGATTTTCTAATATTAAAGTACCTCATCACTTGAAGAAATTGATCTAGATATTTCAGATTTATTTGGACTTCATCTTCATTGTTTACTTTATACTTATTTTTTTTTTTTTTTTTTTATTTTGGTGGAGCGTCGACTTCTGAGGTCATTAGCTCATTTATAAATAAGTATACGTTCCTATACCACAGGTAAGGTAGATTTCAGGTATGTATATATTATTATAGCACAGGTAATATGATGATGAAGGTGCCAGAACGTATTGTTGTTATTATATCTTAGTGTATATGTTAATATGTTTCAGATACTGAAAGGTGGTGAGTATTTCATTTCTTGTACTCAGGTTGTCTGCAATATTTTTTTTCAGATTATGTGCCCTTCTCAGCGCTGCATACTTTGGACACTCACACACAATATGCCGTACAGACAAAGAAATGTGACATTGGTCACACTGGGGTGCAGGTTCTCCCAACAGTAAGTGTTGGTGCGTGACAGCTGTATGCCCAATGCGTAGGCGGTGCAACTTTACCATCTGTTGCCGGGTAAGTTTAATCTGTATATAGGGGGCCATCACAGAAGGCTTGATTTCTCTCCATAACCCATTTGTTTCATACCACTGTCTTTGCCATTCATCTATCATCTTGTGTTTGACAGTGTTACTAAAGTCAGTTTTTGGTTGTTGTAGTTATCTCGTTGATCACGGTTTGCAGCTGTCCGTGCAGCTTTATCAGCTCGTCAATTGCGTATAATTCTAATGTGGCTTGGCACCCAGACCATGGTAAGCGCATATCCTTCATCTGCCAGATATTTGTATAGTGATTGGATCCACTGCGTAATAGGGTTTGTTGCATATATTTTTCGTAGGCTTTCTAGAACACTCAATGAATCGGAGGCAATAAGGTAGGACTTTTCTCCTGTATTTATTACGCAGTACAGAAGCGCTTGCCACAAAGCGTACTGCTCAGCATAATATACAGATGCACTGTTAACAAGTGTCCATGAATAGCAATTTTCACCTACTACAATGGCACAACCTACACCATTTTCCGTTTTGGACCCATCTGTATAAATGACTTGTCCAGGGGGGAATTCACTTTGGATTTCAGCGAAAGCTTGGCGATATAGCTCAGGTGGGGTCTCTTCTTTGCCTAATGCATTTAGCTGAACTATTTTAATTTGTGGAGTTATCCATGGCGGGATCTCATTTGGACCTTCCGGTATGATTTCTGGCATCTGGATGGCATTCCTCTCAAGTACTCACGAAATCTTATTCCAGAGGGCCTGGTTATCGTAGGTCTACCCTGGTACTGGTTTTCATTACAAAAAAGAAATGCATTATTTGGGTGCCCAGGGTGGGCCCTAACTCCAATCATGTAGGTAGAAGCAAGCTTTTTTCTGCGAATATCTAGGGGTTCCAAGCCAGTCTCACAGTGTAGGCTATGGATTGGACTGGTTGGAAATGCCCCAATACAATACCGGGTACCTGCATTATGGATACGATCTATAGTTCGCAGCAGACTTTTACGTGCAGATGAATATACTATACAACCATAGTCGATTCGAGACAGTATAAGTGACCGATAGATACGCATTAGGCTTATGGTATCTGCTCCCCATGTAGTATGGGCCAAGACCTTTATTAAGTTTAGTCGTTTTCGGCATTCTCTTTGCAGGGATAGGATGTGCTCTTTCCAAGTAAGTTTCCGGTCAAATATAATTCCCAAAAATTTGACAGAGTCAACGCATCTTATACCATGATTTTTAAGGTGCAGCAAAGGATCATAGTGTGGAGTTCTGAGGCGACAGAAATGGACACAGTGGGTTTTCTGTTCAGAGAACTGATACCCTATGGATTCTCCATTTTGTACAATTACATCGATTGCCCGTTGCAGCTTACGTACAATTTCGCCGACCGTTGTTCCGGAATACATTATAACGAGATCATCTACGTACAGACATTTAATTATCATTTCATCCGTGTTTAGCGCTATCTCATTTACGGCAAGTGCAAATAAGGTGCAGCTCAGCGTTGAGCCTTGCGGCACTCCATTTTCTAATAGGCGGGATGTTGAGTAGCTGTTGCCAACTCGTACTCGGAAACCACGATTGTTTAAGAATGACGTTATAAAGAGCGGGAGCTTTCCTCTAAGACCACATCTAGAGAGCTTTTGCAATATTCCGTACCTCCAAGTCATATCATATGCACCTTTTATATCAAAGAAGACCGCCACAGAGTGCCTCCGGTCCCGGAAAGCAGCTTGGATGCAATCCTCAAGAAGTACAAGGTGATCTGTGGTGCACCTGTTTTTCCTAAAACCAACCTGATACGACACTAACACATTACGCTTTTCCAGGTACCATTGAAGCCGGTTGTTAACCATCCTCTCGAGCAGCTTACCCATACAACTGGTAAGACTAATTGGACGATAGCTACTCGGGAGTAAAGGATCTTTATCTGGTTTTAACACCGGTACTACAATTGCCTCTTTCCATTTCTCGGGGTAGATATTATTATCCCACAAGTCGTTGAAGATTACTAATAGTGCTTCTTTCATTTCAGGTGTTAGGTGCTTCAACATGTCATTCGAAATGGCGTCAAGGCCAGTAGCTGTGGATCTTGTATGACTTAAAGCTTCATCCAATTCGCGCATAGAGAAAGGCAAATTGTAATCAAAGTCAACGTCTGTACTAAAATTTAGGTCAATTTCTCTATTTACCTTTGTACGTAGGAACTCACTATTATAATTTTCAGATCTACTAACACTCTCAAATTGTGCGGCTAGGGATTCTGCTATTTCAGTTGCGTGTTCAACTATGTGTCCATCTTCTTCCTTAATACATGTAAGTGAATTTGCTTGATAGCTACCAGCTATAGCTTTAACTTTTTTCCAGGTATTCTTAATGCTTTCCTCAGATGTTATGGATGATGTATACTGGTTCCAGCTGTTACGCTTACTTTCCAACACAACTCGTCTCGCCTCTGCCCGTGCCTTCTTAAAAGCAATCAAATTTGTAATAGTTGGTTGCTTCTTGAACAAATTCAGCGCCCTTTTCCTACAATCAATTGCTTGTTTCACGTGCACACTCCACCAGGGGACCGTACGCTTCAACGGTTTAGTTCCTGCTTTGGGCATACTCTGTGCTGCTGCTTGCACGATAGCATCAGTAATCGTTTCAACACTTCAACACTAGCAGGAGGGGAGCTGTTCAACAATGTGTTCGAGATCCACAACCTCCCAGTTCCCATCAGGAAGATAAATGCTACATATAGACATCTTTATAGGTGTACTCATTTTAATAGCCACTGCCTGGATATGAGTGTCTAATATCAGCTGTTCACATTGTACACCATCTCTGGTAATGACAGCAACACCACCTGAAGCTCTTTGCCGTTGGACAAAGTCATTGCGAACAATATCATATCCTCGGAGAGAATATGGCTGATTAACTTTGAGGTGTGTTTCCTGAAGGCATATACACATGGGATTCAGTTCTTGTAAGAGCATTTTCAAGTCTGTGTATCGTTTCACGAGACCTCTACAATTCCATTGGAGAATGCAGTTTTTGGACGCGAATGATATAAATATCTTAAAAATTACGGTAGTATAACATATAAAATGCTCACGGACAAATAAATAAAATTTTATATAAATAGATACTATGCACATACACAAACATAAATATCACAGAAAAGGTTATAATTTAATATAAAATATCACAGATAATATCACTCGTGTAAGTTGACTAGTCATTGGACTCATTAGTAGCCCGTTGCCTGCTAGAGCCCCTAGGTTTACCCTTAGGCCACCCTTTTTTCTTTTTAGGGTTTTTTGCCTCATTCAGGGTACTATCATCTACGGATGTAATGCTTGAATCCGTTGATGGGGTTCTTGTTAGGAGGGTTTTTCTCTTCGCGCCTCTGGACTCGTCCTCCATTTGTACCTGATCCACGTTGGTCAGCGTTGAGGTAGTTGTCTCATGAGGTGAAGACGGGACTCGGAATGATTTTTCCGTACTGGGATCAGAGGAAATTTGTAGGAGAGGAGTAATCGCTCCTACTAAAAGAGGCAGCAGTTCTTTTGCTAGAGCAGGGACGTCAATTCTGGACTGGTTATCCTGAGTGGAGGTAGTAGCTTTGGCATAACTAATACCTGCTGTAGGCGACGTAATAATAATTTTCTTTTTAGCTTCCATGTAACTTATGTTCTCTCTTGCTCGGAGCTCTTGTATAGCATTTTCTGTTTTATACACGGGGCAGCTCATAGCTCTAGCAGAGTGAGCGCCACCACAATTCACACATACTATTGGTTGTGTACACGGCGACCCTTCGTGTTGCAATTTGCCACAAATGCACATTTGCTGTGGTGCTTCGCATTTGAAAGATGTATGGCCAAATTTGTTACACCTGAAGCATCTTAACGGAGGTGGCACATATAACCGAACACTTAGCGAATAAAATGCAACTCTTATTGTTTTGGGTAATATAGGGGTATTAAATGTTACGATGTGATTAGCGGTATCAACAAGTTCCCCATTCCGTTTTGATTTTAAACGTCGCACCTCAATAACTTTTGACCCTTTAGTTCCTCACAAATGTCCTCTACAGAACAATTAAGTAAATCCCGACAGAACATAACTCCCCGAGATGTATTCATCGTTTTATGAGGAGTGACTACAATCTCAAAGTCTCCCAACCTATTTGTGGCTAGAACTTTAGATGCCTGCTTATTAGACACAGTTTCTACTAGAATGCCATCTTTAATTTTCTTTATCATTTTAAATCACCATACAGACCATACAGAGCTTTTTGAATGTAAAATGGACTAACTCTATCAAAGTTTATCCCGTCTTTCCTTGTAAGAATAAGGAACCGGGGCGTAACCTCCGTCACCATATTCTTGGCGGCGGGTTTTCTAGGTAGACCCTCCTGCACCTCCATGTTTATAGAGTTGGCACTCTGCAATAATTGGGTTTCACTCATACTGTTCCCACGAGTTCACTCGGAAAGGATGTCACTTGCAGCAGAGCCGGTATACTACAAGAGGGCATTTATACTGTGGAGGGCGCCTATTCCCCCACAGGCGTTTCAACGCTAGAGACCAGGCTTCCCCCTGGCCACGCTCAGGCTTCCCCTCGCGCAATCCCTTCAGCACCTAAAACTGCCAAACGACCTTGGGATTGGGGGATTTTTTATAGAGGTTACCTTCCTCGTAGTCCGGGCGGTAAAGCCAAGACCACCGACCGCTAGCTGTACGACGTTCCCTAGCCACGCCCTGCTAGAGTCTCTGAAGTACAGTTCGCGGTTGCGGTATTAGGACACGGCTAGCGCTCAGCCGTATTATCAAACGTGTCTTTATAAAGTATCTACGATTTTGAAAAATTACCACAAACATGTGATCGTTCTACAATAATATCAGTGAAATAGTCCTACAGCGCTTACCACTTAAAAAATGCGCCTAAGGCTCTACCTTACCTACATCTAAATTATAGGTTCAATAAAAAAAACTCAATTATGTCACAGTTCGACTTACCTGTAATCCGATCAAGTGAACAGTCTTTTCTGCATCTACCATATGGATAAATATGAGTGTATAATCTGATTTTCGAATTATCTTCAAACTTTAAACCTTTTTTGTAATGGAGTATTGAATGAGCCTGTATTATATGTAAAACCCAATAAATAACCCATTCTGAAGCGTTAGATTTTTTTTATTATAAAATAAGTAAGTAATATCTACCTAGTTTCTATTATTTAGCATTTGTTTTGGATTTGTGGATTTAGTCTTCTTGGGATGACCCTGTAAGTATGACTCTTTTAGTCTACCTTTAAACAATAAAATAGTACCATAATCTAACTCAGTATGTGAAAATAAATAATTTGTAATATTTCCCTAATGTCTAGATATTTTTTGTTACTATAAAAATTGGTATTTTATAGATTAAACGTTTAATATCTCGAAAAGTACGCTGAGGATATAATTTTACCATCAGGAATTTTGAACGAGGACATCGAGATGTACACTATATCAAATATTCAGAAACTTTGACGGAAGTTTTTTTTCATGTTATTCTACGCTAAAAATGTAAAAATACATGCTTTATCCAAAAAAGGTCTGTGACAACTTGAATCGCCCTGCAACTATCAATATTTTTATTTTGATCATTAAGTGTGTATCTTGGCTACATATATCAGCCAAAAACTTTCAAAAATATTTGAAAGGGACTTTTTGGTACGCATTTTAAAAATGTCGGGATCTCGAACTTCAACACCCTGTATATCGAAAACTAACCATAACATAGAATTGGGCCCATGAAGACTTTTGATCAGAACATCAAGTACTATTACATATTAAAAATTCAGACAATTTGACGGTGCTCTCGTTTGCATAAGAAAAGTGCGTGGTCATTTAGTTTTTTAAACAATTAAAGTTTGGTAATAACTTAAAAGTATTTTATCTCATATCCCTCGCTGCAACAATGTTTAAATATAAAATGAACTTGAAAGTAGATCTAAGAAGTTGAAATAATTAACTCCATGGAAAACTGGTAATAGAGTTGATAGGAATGATACTGACGTAATGTGGTGAAGAATACCTCTCAACAGGATTCACAGAAAACGCAAAGAAACGTTTATCAAAAACCTCATGGCTTGAATTATCATAACATGTAGCCATACTCCAATGTCCCTGCAAAACATGAGTCTAACAAAGACAATGTCTTACAATCTGTTCTGTGCCTTGTCTGCAAAAACCAGTAAACTATTTGCATTAACACCATAGTTATCACTAATAGATGCCTTAAAGTTGACGTAACCATTGTTCCATAACCAGCAGTCAAAAGACCTCTCAGAATTAAGGCATATTTCGCATTATTTGACAAAGGTAGTTTAATGTCAGAGCAGTGAAATATGAGTGACCTCATTAAAAATGTGTCAAATGACAATACAATGAATAAAGTTCAGCCTGAGAGTGTTTGTTTATTCACTTTCAACACGACCATCACAGTAGTTAGATTATATACTTACCTAGTTGCTCACATCATTTGTTTAAAATCATATCCTCTTCCTTAAAAAATTACGTGAATCTGTATTTCGTATTCGTTCATTACGTGTTTTATACGGGGAAAACCGATAAAACCAATAATTGCATATAAATTATCACACCTGTAATATGTAATGTCTTAATTATCGTCAAGTACCCTATATTTGACATTTACGCATCTTAAATTTATTGACCATGTCACAAGTGTTTCTTTGTTACAATACAGCTACGTGGTCGATTCTCACAGTCCTCATCATGAACTGAGCTATTTTATCATATGAAGATTTACATCTATAAAAATGAACTATAAAGTTGTAAAGAGCCTGCCGCCTTTACCTGTTTAATTAAAATTTACAAAAATCATCAAATAATGAATTTATAACCCCTCTGAAGTGAATTTCAAAAACGTCAGAGTCCCCGTCAGTCTATTCACCAATCACGGCATTGGAAGCACGAACAGAAGCCGTCTCCGCCTTCCGCGGATTCTAAATATAACCGCGACACGCGCTACACACTCTCATTCCGTTGGATCAACTCGACACATTCCTCTGGGTCTCTTTCGAAACTCAGGCCTGTTCCTGTTCACTCTCATTCCGCTGAGTCAACTCGACACCGCCAACCTGAACTTATCTTATCCACCAGGGTTTATTTACTGCCTCAATCTGCGCTCACCTGCATGTAAGTTAAACATACAACACCACACTTATACCAGTGAACTCCATTGGACAGAAAGGTTCTCACCTAAATTCTGCCAATTCCCAGGGTATCAATTAAACAGCGCATGGGTATTTGCCCAGATTCTTGTAATTGATACTCCATCTACACACAGCAGACCGACTCACACAAACACGCCTATACTAGGCATACGAAGTGCAGGAAGCCGACAGGTTGAAAGCAGTAAGCCATCCGCACTAGACCATATTTCGGTCACCCAGTTTCGTAAATTACGAACCCCGTACGTAAGTATTACAGTGTAATCTCGCAAAACGTTATACACCGCTTTCTTACCCGCTCACTTATCGTGAGATATCCAGAGGATAGCAACATTCTGATTTAACATCTTTGTTAAATGCCGTCAGCCTGTTTATTTAACAGCGCTGAATACAGAAAGTTCCCGAAGATTTAAAGATCCTACGCCGTTCCCAGGCGAGAAAACTTTACTTCTTAACGGTCCTGAACTTGTCTCCGATTCTGATCGCTTATCACCATAGCCCAGACTTGAAGAAGAAACCCTTCTCCAAGTCTATCGTACCTGTAAAACGTTCAGTTTATCCTGTACCTGAAAATTTTTAAACTAAATCGTTCCAGAAGGTTTAAATACCTTATCATTTTTATTATTAAAACCAGTCCCGCGTTAGTCACTCCAGGTAGTTAATATTGACGCTGTCGAAACCAGAAGTGCATAGAACTACTAAGCGGCCACCGCCTTAAGCGTACCCGCACGCAGAATACAATACGAAAGTATTCATTTTGAATTCCAAAGAGTTTAATAACTCGTAAACACCACCAACTGTTTTACTAAAACTTCTGCTAATTACTAAGGTTAATTAAAAACACGTAATTAATAACCTACTGTAAATAGACAGTTAGTTATTAAAAACCCTATAAATATTATTTAGTACAAACTTCAATTTCATAAAAGTTGCATTTTATAAAGGTAATATAAACTCGTGTTCTGTGTAAAATAATCCCTTTAACAGTATTGATTTTTCTAGTTGACCTCCAAGCAGGTATACCTTGTAAACCCTTGTTATTATATCGAGGAACACATGCCATCAGTTATAACTGTATAAAATTTTTCTGCCGACAGCTACCCGACAGGTCCGGTTTTAAAATATTTATTTTAAATAAATAATTTTAACTAAATTAACGATTAGTTCTTTTGAATGTGTAAACACCTCGCTAAGTATTTTTAGAGAAAACCTAAAGAGCAGAGCTGCCTGAAGATCACCACCGACCAATTCTGAAACAACGGGGCCCATCCGAAGACGAATAAACCAGGTCCCAATTCAGTAGGTGTATTATTTATTTCTGGTTCATTTAAAATACCTTCCCGTTTTTTGTTTCTATTTTAGTTCTACATTAGGTTCAAGTGAAAATATTTAAATTATAAACAATAGGCATAATATACGTCTAAAACCCTTACAAGTACAGTAGTACCAGGACGTCGTGACAGGCCGTGGTACATGCTCAATGGCAAAGTAGAGAGGGGAGCCTGTAACTTGATGTACAGAGACATTCAGAGCGTCAAAAATTTTGCACTGTTGCATTGATTCCTATTATATTTTCTTTGCAAGTGAAATAGGTGATTAGTGATAATGGAACTCAAAACCAAATTATCAGGACGGTCTATTAATAGTCAAAGTCGCAAAATTATTGCTAGTTTGTTAACATGTATGAACGCTGAATCTCAAGGGGAAATTAGAATTCCGCTGCATCTTGCAAAAGGACGGGTGGCCGCAGCAACGGGTATTTGAGAGTCAACGATCTACAGAATATCACTTGAACAACAACAAATTACACCATTGTAACGTTAAAATGTATATTTTTTATGCCGGCCTCTAATGTCAGTTAAAAATACTAAGAAAGCATAAACTCAAGTTTATCGAATGCCATGTGATAAGGTTGCTAAAATATTCGATTAAAAGCTTAAAATTGTTTTCACAATCAATTAAGTAGATTGTTAAACACGGTTGTAAATAGCAATTGCTGATTCTTCACTAACAAATATCTATATAAATGAGATATCAAATACAATAACTAACATTATTTTTAATTCTGATTTTGGTTTGTTTCCATTTATCTTATTAACATTAATGGAGGACATTAATACTTATATCCATTTTCTACCAATACAAATATGACGTGGCACTATACTACAAATATCCTTGATAATAATTTAAATGTTGTACAGTGTTTCCGGTAAAGGAAAATATTTTAAATGCAAAGAAATATCTGAACTTGTACGTGAAATGGATACGATATATCCTTTTTCATTCCCTGTGAGACAGTGGTATGGGAGACATTTACCGCATAAACAATATTTCTTGTCCTTACTCTGGATTTTAATATTCAAAATATTTCGTTGTGCTCCTTATTCATTGCAAAATACGTTAAAATAGATTATACAAGGAATGCACCATGCAGACAATTCTAGCAAAAGAATTATTCTAAACTATATTTTGAATTCTAGGTGAATGTCATCAGTTTTCTTGGTCAAGGGAAACTATTAAAAAGAAACATTGATGATGGGGGCAAAAAGTTTTCATATTGATAATATTGTATGAAAAAGCTGGAACACTGGAACCGTGACAGGATCTGTAACAAAGAAAGTATACTCACGTACCACACAAAACATATGTTTGATAAAAATCATGTAGTAGGTAAGGTATCCTTAACCAAACATGTTACTAATAACCACGAACTCGATTGTTATGAAAGTTTAGAGATCTTCAAAAACAAACAAATTCTAATGAATAATGATGACCAAGACCTTTAGGCTACTCAGGACTCATTAAACTTTCATAACTTTCACTTTCACCAGATAAGCAATGAAGCGTTACTCGCTGATGGTGTATATATATTAAAAATTTTCTTTAGGTCGCCCTAGTCGACCGCTGAGAATGATAGCGTAACTATTGAAACACGTTCGGTGTTTTTTAATTTTGTGTGGTACGTGGGTATATTTTGTTTGTTAATAA
The DNA here is from genome assembly GCA_036346205.1 of Vesta saturnalis. Taxonomy (NCBI): domain Eukaryota; kingdom Metazoa; phylum Arthropoda; class Insecta; order Coleoptera; family Lampyridae; genus Vesta; species Vesta saturnalis. The sequence continues at coordinate 247,723 of JARFJB010001226.1, forward strand.
TATAATTACAAACAAACAATCATATGCAACTAGGAGTCATTATAGTGGCTATAATATCATTAAATAATGCGCACCACACAGAAACACAATATCCTTTAATTATTTACCTTTTTGTATTAGTCGTAAATCAAATATTTTAGTACTACGGATGTCTTATATTACACTTAATAATTTTTAGATAGTAGTTACGCGTACATGGCAATACTGTCTGATCTGCATCCTGGTTTGTACGCATAAATTCTACCCTTTTCTGGCCGAATGCGTTCTCGCTCTGCGCAAAGTAAGCTCCTCCCTGTCACGACATCCCAGTTGTACCGTATATTGCTCAGTGTGGACGAACCTGGTAACAGTGATCTTCCCCAGTAACAACAAACAACTCCCCTTTTTATATAATTAACAACCGGTTGAGCTAGACTGAAGCAAATTAAAGTAAACTTTAATTAAGGTAAGCGTAAGCAGCTTACAAAGTAAAGTGTCTATTTGCATTACATATTAGAAATAGGTTTCATTTTAAATTATATGTGTAACAATTAATAATTAAGACATGCAAAGTTAAAGTAGTTAATGAAATTTTGCAAAGATAACACAATTTAATGATTTCTTTTTATGCAGTCCATGTACAACGTAGCTTAACACGTTGCCTGCCGCCATGAAAAGACAAAATGTGGTCCCTCCGTGCCAAATTTTATTGTCTTGATTTCGACGTAATTTTACATGTACATTCCAAAATTTTTTGCAAAATAATTATAACTATTATTATCTCCCATATTTTTGCAAAAAAGTGTGGCACAGCATTGGTACCGCGCGGCACAGAATATAAAATGTGTACCGCTTGTGCCGCGAGGTACGAATACTGTGCCTCAAAGACAAGTCTGAACAAGTCATAACTTCTAGAATAGATTATTGTGCATCTGCAAAATTTCATGTCAGTTCTGTTTTATAAGTAATTGGGTAAACAGTGCATCGTGATGACTTACGAAAAAAACGAAATTCGTCTCCAAAAACTATAGGACACCACGTCAGACGATGAGGAAGATCCATTTGCTACCAGTGAATCCTCAGATGAATATTCACCAGGAAGCGAGAGTGAAAGTGATAGTGAATGTGAGGAAATCCCTAATAAGAAGAAGAGAGACGCGATATAAAAAGAGGCGTCGATAAACTTCGCAAAATAAGACCGTTGCTAGATTTGCTGATCGATAGGTATAAATATGTTGTAGTACTGCCAGAAAACGGATGTATTGATGAAACCTTGGTACCATTCCAAGGACGACTCGGCTTTCGTCAATACATAAAAAACAAAAGGCATAAGTTTGGAATAAAAATCTATAAATTGTGCATCAAAAACGGATACACTTACAACTTTTCAATATATCATTAACATTCTTCCTCAGAACAAGTTGTTTTAGACTTGATGGAACCACTCCTAGACTCTGGTAGAACCATTATTTGATGACAATTACTACACCAGTGTGAATCTAGCAAATCTGCTGCTTCAGAGAAAAACTCATGTAGTTGGTACACTCCGGAATAGAAGAATGCATTGCTCTATTTATTGATCCCGGAATCGTTATGCTAAGGTGGAAAGATAAGAGAGATGTATTGACTTTTAGTACTAAGCATCTAGATGAAATGAGAGCTATGCCAAGTCGAACAGATCCTGACAGAAAGAAACCAACACTAATCGTTGACTATAATAACTCCAAGGCACATATAGATCTCTCAGATCAACAAAAGCCTATAATTCTCCACTAAGGCGCGGTATAAAATGGTATCGGAACCTAGCAGTCGAGATCATTTTAGGAACTACTCTGGTAAACGCACATGTGGTGTATTCAGAACTAACACAAGACAAAAAAAGCACAGAATTCAAAAAAGATATTTGGAAACACATTTTCGAAAAACAAGTATCTTTTGAGGAGCTCGAAGCTCAACAAAATTTGCAAGCTGATCGACATGAACTAGAGCAAACTGGCAAGCGGTTGCGTTGCACAGTGTGTTACAAGAGAAACAGTGAAAAGTTTGGACGTAAAGTGGCTCAAAATAAAACTACTAGAACGACTTGGTCTTGCTCTACTTCTTTCACTCTCATAGAAGTTATTTAGCATAAATCACATTAGTTATAAACCACGTTTCCATTTTTATTGCGTATTATGTTTATAAATATTTTTCACGAATAAATCTTTTATTTCAGTAAATCAACGTTTTTTTTTATAAGTTGTCCTCTAATACAGGGTTTCTATAAAAGAACTCCGGGGTTTTAAAAATGCATATATTAATAACTGTAGAAGATGCAGAAATGTAATTAATATCTACGAAACGATTAGCTCATCAAGTTTTACTCATACCAATTGGGAATGTTTTAATCAACAGTTGGCAGCGCTGCGGAGCGTTGATCTTGAAACAACGTAGCGGCTGTCAGTGACTCAGTCCCGTCTCGATTGCCGCGCTATGGCGACGCCGCAACAAAAAGCTCAATGCGATATTTGGCTTATAGAAACTAATTCTGTTGTTACTGTACAAAGAAACTTTCGACATAATTACGGTGTTGATCCGCCTACGGACAAACCAATTCGCCAATGTTAAGTGCTTTCAAGGAAACAGGAAGTGTTTTAAAACAAAAGTCAACGGGTAGGCCGCGTCTGTCACAAGTGAATGAGGACAGAATCCGAGCTTCATGCCTGCGAAACCCTAAGAAATCGTTAACAAGACGTAGTCTGGAGTTGGGATTACCGAGATCAACGGTTCATAAGGTAATTCATAAAAGACTTCGTTTAACTGCTTACAAGATCCAACTGTTACACCACATTAAACCGGCAGACAAGATTAAAAGATTTGACTTTGCTGTTTCTATGCTACACAAAATTGAAGAAAATAATGATTTTTTAAAAACTGTTATTTTCAGTGATGAAGCTACTTTTCATGTGAACGGGACTGTAAACAGACATAATTGCAGAATATGGGGTTCGCAGCCGCCCCATGAGTTCATTGAGTATGAACGTGGCACGCCCAAAGTGAATGTTTGGTGTGGCCTTATGCATGATAGAGTCATAGGTCCTTTCATTTTTGTTGAAAGGAATATCAATGGTGATGTCTATTGTGACATGTTTTTCCTCAGTTAGATGACATTGAGGTGGAGAAGGGTTTAGTCCACTTCCAACAAGATGGGGCACCGCCACACTTCAGTATGCGTGTGCGTGAGGCACTTGACGGTCGACTAGGCAACAGATGGATTGGAAGAGAAGGACTTATTCCATGGCCTCCAAGGAGCCCTGACATGACTCCGTTGGACTTTTTCTTCTGGGGGCATATCAAGAATCTTGTGTATGCGGAGAAAATCCGTGATGTTGGCTATCTCGGGGAACGAATAATCAATTGCGTGGCAACCGTCCCCCCAGACATGGGAAGAGATTGAATAACGTTACGATGTGTGCCGCGCCACTAACGGGGCTCATATTGAACTGTATTAATACGTAAAAAACACTTGAAAATGCAACCTTTCCAATAATGTATAAAACATTACGTTTTTTTCTTCATTAAAATATTATGCCTCAAAACCCCGGAGTTCGTTTATAGAAACCCTGCATAATAATACTTCAATTATACACTTTCAATAATAAAGAGTCACTTCCAATAATAAAGAGTATGTGTGGACTTTATACAAAAAATCATAACTCACAATACATAATTATGCCAAAAAAAAAAAAAAAAAAAACTAAAAATTATTTTCGATGGCTTTTTTGCGCGACTTGCTCAGTGTGCCGTACATATTTCTCATAGGAATTATAGGGATTTGAGAGTCGTACGCTGTGCTTCGCAAAATAAAACGATATCAATATGTGTGGCACATCATATGTACCTCGGTGCTCAAACCTAACATTTAGGAAGGTACACACCAAGTTCCTCATGGCAGCCAACATGTTAAATAACTTTTATTCATTTGGTTGTTTCTTTTAAATTGATAAAAATTATTTTTTCTACAGTCGTGCAGCAATCTAATATTCTAGCATTCATTTTACATGCGCGCAAAGTAGTCAATTCTCGCACGACGTACGGAAATATAAATATGGTCGTACTTCTAAGATTTATTACTGTAAATGTTTATAAAGGAATTCTTCAAATTATTTATCTGAATACCTGCAGTACCCCTACATATCAGAACTGAAGATAAAGAAATCATAACTTCAATATTAGAAACGCCCTTATTACCTGTTTATAAAAGATGCTTTTTCCTGTTGCCTGAGCTGAAGCATTTTTTAAATTTTCTTTCCCCCTTTAATACAAAGCGTTACAAATTAATCCATTACCAATTTTATTATTACAATAGGAAAATGGATGGAAGCGGATATGTAAAGTCCACAAGTGATTTTTTCCTATGGAGACACCTTAACCACTTATTCATTCAGCCTCAATGAAAAATCTTAACTTGAGAAAATGCTCTATGGAATTTTATACAAAACAATTTTAGTTTTAATCACATCTTGAAAATATCAAATGATTTTATTTCATTACCCTCTACTTATATGACCAATCTCCACAACTGGTCCAGGTCAAAGTAACAGTACAAAAAGTACAAAACAAATTTTGACCTTAAATATATTAACTTATGAAACAAAACGCTGCTATACCATCAAAAAGTCTCAAATGTCAGAGAAATAGAGTTCTGGTGTTATAAAGGTTTTAGTTAAAGTTCTGACTCATCACTGTAAGTAGTAGTTATTAACGTCGATCAAAGCATGGTTTAAAACAACATAATCCCAAATACATTAGCAATTAAAGTTGTAATAATAAGTAACTGGAGTAATGTGACCTTGTAAGAAGATCTCGTGATGGTGGAGTAGAAGACTGGGGCTGATCTGATATCGTTTACCTACACAGGTGAATAAACGTCGTCTGCATCTTGAGGAACAAAGGGGCGAACAGACAAATTATTATTTTTAGATTCTGCAATGACAGAGGAATATACAAACAGAAAATTATTTGATTCTGCAATCGGCATGCAATGAATTATTTTAGGTCAGTTTAACTTGAAATGGATGGACCCATTACGACTTGTGAAAACATCTATAACCATCAAAAACTGAAAACCGACATGTATGTGTTCCTGTGTAAGAAAACAAAAGTGACACATGTTGCATGTGTGCATTGGGCACATGCATTCTCCGCAGTTTATAAAACAAGACTCACATTGTAACATATACTCATATATAGTAATTGTCAAATCAAAGTTATGAACCATTAGTATGCATACTTTCAACGTTTTGTATCCAATCTCGCACCTTGCACTTTGTCTTTCATTCATATTTTTTGTTTTTGTTATTTTTATACACTTTATGCAATGTTCTTCTTCAACTATTTAGACTCACAAATTATGACTGACAACAATATAGATATGGAAGTACAAAAGAACAGACGAGGACTAAGGGTGTACTTTATGCATAAACATATATTAAAAAGCAATCACCTATCCAGAGAGACAACACTCAAAATATCGGACCCATAATAACATATAGCTCCGAAACCTGGAACATTACAATGAAACACGAGGAACAACTCAGAATAAATGCGAGAATATTAAGAGGAATGCTAGGCTAAATAACTGAAGGGGAAGGAAAAACCATTAACATATGGCACCCAACCATACCCAGGAAAAAAGGTAGACTGAGAAACAGATGGGACGACAGCATAATGAAAGACAAAAATAATAAAAGTGAAAAATCTTAAAGCAATAGTGAAAAGAGTGGGCGAATGAGTGCGCACATGTAAAAATGCATCCAGATTTATAGAGTGATTTCCAGCTGGTGGAGTGATGCCCTCCAGTATAAACTAACCACAAAAGCGAAAGCAGGCTATATGAGAAGCCACCAAAGGAAAAGATGCAATGTTCATATTAACGAACTGTTATACAATTCAGCAAGTATTTTCTTATTATTTCTTAAACTTCCCCAAAAGATTATCTTGACAATAGTAGTACTAGATACCAGAATTACAATACCAGTCAAGCGATAAATAAAAGGTAGAACACCACAGGTTTAATAATAAACATGTAATCCATATTTTGAAAACTCTGCAGATTTAAATATTTAAATAATTAATATTAGTAAAATTTTCCATATTCTATAGATAATTTATTATTATTTCTATATTTAACGTTCACAACTAAACACAGAGTAAATTGCCTTTTTTATGGATCATTTGTAACACAAATAGTTTTCTTGACTTTTTCATTCAATCAAAATATAAAGAGAAAGAATAATAATTATAAATAATTTAAAGCTATATTTGGAAAACGAAACATATGCTGACCTATATTTACATGACAATTTTCTAGTAGTGTGCAAACCCTACTTTTTTCGAACTGAACTCGAGTCAATAGCGATAAAAATAAGAAAAATATTGCGTTACAATATTCTCTGTATCTTAAAAGCAGTATCTACAAATTGCATCGTAAAAGATATAAACGATTCAGTGTTTCTTGATGTCCACATATCTGTTGTGAACGATACTACAGACAATGATTTGAGTTCATTATGTAGTTTTCTTTTAAGATTATCAACAGTATTTGTATACAATGTTGGTACAAAGTGTCGAGAAAAGGTAGTGCTGGTAGGCATATCATACTTTGGTTCTGCTAATCGTAATACACCTCGAAATTCAATATCTTCTACTATGCTATATGGTTGAAAATCTAACACAATCATTTTTGCAATTTCTTGAGACAAAGCTTGTGCTTGTAGATGAGATGCACTCCATGTGTTCGGAAAGTTCAGTTTGCTTTGTTTTGTAACTGTTGTAGATTTTACACTTGAAATATTACGATTTTATTTGTAGTCTACATAACGTTGTTTCACATTTTCATGATTTTTTGTATCTAAATGTCTTTGTAACGTCGTTGTTGTACCAGCTGACGCTTTCATACGTTTATTACAGTTTAAACACTCAGCCTTGAATTTACTAATTTTTTTAAAATAACGCCAACACCCACGGATTTGGAATCATAATTTATAAGTCCATGTTTACCATTGTTGGAACTGTTCATAGCGTCTTGTAGATAGTGTGTATCGCAAAATATCGTAAATAAAATCAAAAACGTGTTCACCTAACCTCAATTTACTTCACAGTACGAAAATCTTTTTGGAACCGAACCCGAACTGAAAGTTCGAGTTCGGTTCAAAAAATTGGAAGCTTCGAACACCACTACAATTTTCCGTTATAAAATGTCACATCAATAAATGCAATGAGAAAGTAACTACAACAAAAGATAAACTACAATTAAAAGATAAAAATTTTGAACTGCCTCAAGAAACGTCTTTAACACCTACCTTTAGTACTCTAAACCACAAATATACCAAACATATTTTTATTTCATAAAATACCTACCTCAAATACTTTTTTGATAGTCTGTAAATATCTCAAAAATGTTTCGAGTTACAGACATACTGTATATTACAAAAGCTGCTCATAAAAATGTTACTCAACAAGATATTCTATTTTATATAATTAACAATATTTTCCCATTCAAGTTCTAATACACTAGTTCACTTAATCAATTTGCATAAGCAAGACTTACTTATGAGTATTTTGCGGTTTTAATTGTTTAATAAACGCAACCCAAACAGCTAAACAACGTAGATAACATCGTAAAGAAGGCAATTGGAGTGTAAGTTGATATAAAAGTGATAAGAAGTCTAAGGCTGAAAACCCTGGTTCGGCTTCAAGTCTCCATAAGTGTTGTTCAACTAACAATGCTAAAAGTTCTGATAATTTATCTACAAAACTATAATAATGATTAATACCAAAAAATACATGAAGAATTAACATACTCATTTCCTAAAGTTTCAATTCTACTTGAATTTGGACAAACGATATCACGTAGTAATTGAACTGTATGATGATATAACTGTGTAAATAAATTTTGTGTTCCCATCGGAGTACACTTCCTATAAAATAACTCATTTAACGCAGACATTGCAAGAACGCACATATCATCATCGTCCTAAAAACCAACCACTAACATATAACCACACCTTTAATTACAACGCACCTGTGCATACGTAGAAATGTTGGTAAAATAAAAAATATCTTTAATTAATAGTAACGGTACTGCCGATAAATGTGCCCAAGTAAATAAATGTTGAATTGTACTTAAACATTCTCTAGTTATAAACTTATTATCAGGACGAAATGAAGCAGCGATTAATTCACGTGTTAAATCCGGTGCTGACCCTGGCTGTGTTGGAGATGGTGGTGGAGTGGCAGTAGCAGCATGACGAGGTTTTATACCTAAATTCTCTAAAATTGTGCATAAAATTTGGAATATCTGTGGAATGTTTTGTTGTAACAACTTAGTTAATTCTTCTTTACGATAACTGCTGAGATCTGGTCTTGAACTCATAAATTCTTCACTTGTTATATGTAACATAACCAAACCTAATAATTGTCCATTAGTTGATTGTAACAACTACAAAAGAAATTGTTAATGTGTAATAAATATGGAATTGAGGTGTACCTGAATAATGTTAACTAAAAATTCGGGGAAAAAATGTGGCCAATCGTACCTCGCAATATCAACAATTAATTTAGCCAATTTATTTCTAAGAAAATGTGGAGCAGTTGCATCTTGCTCAATTAAATAGTTATAAAGAGAACTTTTAAGTTGAGCTCGATGTTCCCATTCTAAAGTCACCCATTGTCGATTTATCACAGACTACAAAAGTAATTATAGAATTAAGTTTATACATTCAGCTTATTACCTCGATAGTTGACAGTGCGTACATAGAAACATATTGACTAGAAGTATGTGTTAGGAAATAAACACATAATTTCCAACAATCCCTTTGACTACTAAATGAATTAAGTTGTGTTTCAATATCGTGTTTTCTGCCATTACTTGTAGTATGGGTAAAAAACTCTTCCATCAAATGCTCGAGTGCTATTAAAGATTCTTTATCAGTCTGCGACTAAAAAAAGTTTGTTATAAAGTACAGGTTAGGAACTCTGTGTTAGATTTATAGACAATTGTAGTAATAATATATAATAATTTATACCATATTTATTTATATCTAAGTAAGTTTATACATTTCACTGTTTTGCTTTTAATAAATAGAAATTAAATGAATATTTTTTAATTTTAACATTTTGACCATACAGTAACACAAATGCCAAATTCCAGTAATTTTAAGTATTATTTTGATTTATGTTGGTTGGCTTGTTAAAGCGTGGATATTCTTCCGTTATTATTGTTCTGACAATTAGGCATATACAGTGACTTCCATAAAAATTGCAACACCTAGAATTTGTTGAACTATTTTATTGAAATTGTCGTCAACGATGTCTTTCATTAGAACAAACAAACGATTAAAATTTGAATAAAATCTAGCTAGTAGTTTTTTTTGTTTTTTCCTTTGCACTAAGTAACAATAAATTTGAAGAAATAAACCAATCAATGTGTAATTAACTGTCAATTTTTCAAATTGTTTGGTCATAATTTCGTTCGAAACTTGGGAACAATGCCAAGAGTACGTTAACATCAACATTTTTCCGAATTGACTGATTTTGAACGTGGCTGTATTATTGGCAAGAGAGAAGCCGGACTTTCGCTAAGAGAAATTGCTCGCCGTGTAAACCGAAATGTTACAACGGTATTGAGATGTTGGTCCAAATGGTTCGAGGAAGAGATGCAATAACGTCGCCCTAGATCTGGACGTCCCCGCAAGACTACAGATCGCGAAAAACATTCGCTTAAAACTTTTGGCCACAAGAGACAGATTTTCAACCACTAGATCGATTGCAAATGATTGGATGAGAGGTGTAAGACCCTGCATGTCAATGTCATCTGTTTATCGCCGAATAAGGTCTTATGGGCTGCGTTCATATCGTCCATTTTTATGTCTTCCACTTACACCACTTCAGCGTCTACGCCGGGTAGAATGGACAAACGAAAGAGCGAATTGGCCGCAAGAATGGCATCGAATTATGTTTAATGACGAGTCCCGATTTTCTTGCGGGGCCAAGATGGTCGTAGGAGGGTCAGACGGATGCGTGGAGAACGTAAAAATCCAACATTTCTTGTGGAATGCAACACAGCCCTCACACAAGGAGTGATGGTATGGGGTGCAATATGTTACGGTATCAGGCTACCCTTGGTCTTCATTGATGGCAACTTAAACTCCGCTGGTTATATTGCCAATGTGCTAGATCCCGTTGGCGCTTCCATACCTTAAGGGGCTGGAAAATTCCATTTTCCAACAGGATAATACGCGCCCTCATACGGCAAGGGCTACAACACGTTTTTTGGAAGAAGCTAACATTGCCGTCCTCCCATGGCCTGCTTGGTAGCCTGATTTGTCGCCCATTGAACATGTATGAGATGAGGTCGGTAAGTGACTGGGTAATTTACCACACCCTCTAGATAACTTAAATGGTCTCCGGCTACGGATTCAAGAAGCTTGAGTTGATATACAACAGGCAGCTATAGATCACTTGATTGGTGGCATGCCGCGCCGTCTAAATGAGAGCATTACAAATCGTGGCGGAGCAACTCATTATTGAAAAAAACATTTTTAATTTCTGTTCTTTTGTTTTCAAATTTTAAAGAATTGTTTGCTCAAATGAAAGACATCGTTGACGAAAATTTCAATAAAATACTTCTATAAATTCTAGGTGTTGCAATTTTTACGAAAGTCAGTATACAAAGATCCCAAGATTTTAAATTTTTTAGGCTTAATATTACTGCTATAAACATATTTAAGGCAAAATGCAAAAATAAACTAAAAACCCAGTAGCGACTGGTATGGAAAAACATATTTGTGTTATATACTGTCATGCATTTGTAGTACAACATTAAATTAAAAATTTAAAGCCCCCGACACAAAAAACAAACATCTAAAAAATAAAACAATTTTTTAGGATCACACAAAATAAATAAACAAATCAATCAAAACGTTTAATAAACCAAATAAATTCTTTAATCAACTACAAAAGAGCTGATGATCTTCAAACGGCTGAACAAATTTTCTTGAATCATAGCTAAGAACGCACTCGATTAATTAACATTAAAAAAAAAACTAAATCATTAACAGCTACTGCGTTTGGAAATGAAGATGTCTGTCTATGTCCGCGTCCGTGTCCGTGACCGTATCCGAGTCCTTGTCCCTGTCCATGTTCGTGTCCGTGTCCGTGTCCGTGTCCGTGTCCGTGTCCGGTGTCCGTGTCCGTGTCCGTGTCCGTGCCCGTGCCCGTGTCCGTGTCCGTGTTCGTGTCCGTGCCCGTGTCCGTGCCCGTGTCCGTATCCGTGTCCGTGTTTGTTTCCGTGTCCGTGTCTGTGTACGTGTCCGAGTCCGTGTCCGTTTCCCGGTCCGCGTCCGTGTCCGTGTCCATGTCCGTGTACGTGTCAGTGTCCGTGTCCGTGTCCGTGTCCATGTCCGTGTCCGTGTCCGTGTCCGTGTCGGTGTCCGTGTCCGTGTCCGTGTCCGTGTCCGTGTCCGTTTCCGTGTCCGTGTCCGTGTCTGTGCCCGTACCCGTGTCCGTGCCCGTACCCGTGTCCGTGCCCGTGTCCGTGTCCGTGTTCTTGTCCGTGTCCGTGTCTGTGTCCGTGGCCGTGTCCGTGTCCGAGCCTTTGTCCGCGTCCGTGTCCGTGTCACCATCTCTGTGTCACTGGGACTGAGTCTGTCTGTGTCTGTGTCTGTGTCTGTGTCTCTGTCTGTGCCTGTGTCTGTGTCTGTGTCTGTGTCTGTGCCTGTGTCTGAGTCTGTGTCTGTGTTTGTGTCTGTGCCTGTGTCTGTGTCCGTGTGCGTGTCCGTGTCTGTGTCTGTGTCCGTGTCCGTGTCCGTGTTCTTGTCCGTGTCCGTGTGTGTCCGTGGCCGTGTCCGTGTCCGAGACTTTGTCCGCATCCGTGCCCGTGTCATTATCTCCGTGTCACTGGGACTGAGTCTGTCTGTGTCTGTGTCTGTGTCCGTGTCTGTGTTTGTGTCTGTGTCTGTGTCTGTGTCTGTGTCTGTGTCTGTGTCTGTGTCTGTGTCTGTGTCTGTGTCTGTGTCTGTGTCTGTGTCTGTGTCTGTGTCTGTGGCTGTGTTTGTGTCCGTGCCTGTGTCTGTGTCCGTGTGCGTGTCCGTGTCTGTGTCTGTGTCCGTGTCCGTGTACGTGTCCTTGTCCGTGTCCGTGTCCGCGTCCGAGTTCGTGTCCGTGTCCGTGTCCGAGTCCTTGTCCTTGTCCGTGTCTGTGTCTGTGTCTGTGTCAGAGTCTGTGCCTGTGTCTGTGTCTGTGTCTTTGTCTGTGTCTGTGTTTGTGTCCGTGTCTGTGTCTGTGGTAGTCTCTGTGTCTGTGTCTGTGTATGCGTCGGTGTCCGTGTCTATGTCTGTCTCTGTGTCTGTGTCTGTGTCTGTGTCTGTGTCTGTGTCTGTGTCTGTGCCTCTGACGGTGTCTGTGTCTGTATCTGTGAGTGTGTCTGTGTCTGTATCTGTGTCTGTGTCTGCGTCTGTTTCTGTGTATGTGTCTGTGTCTGTGTCTGTGTCTGTGTCTGTGTCTGTGTCTGTGTCTGTGTCTGTGTCTGTGTCTGTGTCTGTGTCTGTGTCTGTGTCCGTCTCCGTGTCAGTATACGTGTCCGTGTCCGAGCCCACGTCCGTGGCCGTGTTCGTGCTCTTGTCCGTGTCTGTGTCCGTCGCCGTGTACGTGTCCGTGTCCGTGTCTTTATCCGCGTCCGTGTCCGTGTCACTATGTCTGTGTCACTGTGAATGTGTCTCTGTCTGTGTCTGTGTCTGTATTTGTGTCTGTGTCTGTGTTTGTCACTGTGTCCTTGTCCGTGTCCGTGTCCGTGTCCGTGTCAGTGTCCGTGTACGTGTCCGTGTCCGTACCGGTGTCCGTGTCCGTGTCCGTGTCCGTGTCCGTGTCTGTGCCTGTGTCTGTGTCTGTGTCTGTGTCTGCGTCTCTGTCTGTGTCTTTGTCTGTGTCCGTGTCCGTGTCCGTGTCCGTGCCAGTGTCCGTGTCCGTGTCCGTGTCCGTACCCGTGTCCGTGCCCGTGTCCCTATTCGTGTCCGTGTCCGTGTCCGTGTGTGTCTGTGTCTGTGTCTGTGTCTGTGTCTGTGTCTGTATCTGTGTCTGTGTCTGTGCCTGCGTTTGTCTGTGCCTGCGTCTTTGTCTGTACCTCTGTCTGTGTCTGTGTCTGTGTCTGTGTCTGTGTCTGTGTCTGTGTCTGTGTCTGTGTATGTATTTGTGTGTGTGTGTCTATGTCTGTGTCTGAGTCTGTGTGTGTGTCTGTGTCTGTTTCTGTATCTGCCAGAGTCTGTGTCGGTGTCTGTGTCTGTGCCTGCGTCTGTGTCTGTGTCTGTGTCTGTGTCTGTGTCTGTGTCTGTGTCTGTGTCTGTGTCTGTGTCTGTGTCTGTGTCTGTGTCTGTGTGTGTGTCTGTGTCTGTGTCTGTGTCTGTGTCTGTGTCTGTATCTGTGTCTGTGTCTGTGTCTGTGTCTGTGTCTGTGTCTGTGTATGTGTATGTGTATGTGTCTGTGTGTGTGTCTGTGTCTGTGTCTGTCTGTGTCTGTGTCTGAGCCTGAGTCTGTGTCTGTGTCTGTGTCGGTGTCTGTGTCTGTATATGTTTCTGTGTCTGTGCCTGTGTTTGTGTCTGTGTCTGTGTCTGTGTCTGTGTCTGTGTCTGTGTCTGTGTCTGTGTCTGTGTCTGTGTCTATGTCTGTGTCTGTGTCTGTGTCTGTGTCTGTGCTTGTGTCTGTGTCAGTGTCAGTGTCTGTATTTTTGTGTGTGTGTGTGTGCCTGTATCTGTGTCTGTGACTATGACTTTGTCTGAGTATGTGTCTGTTACTGTTTCTGTATCTGTCAGAGTCTGTGTCGGTATCTGTGTCTGTGTCTGCGTCTGTGCCTGTGTCTGTATCTGTGCCTGTGTCTGTGTATGTGTTTGTCTCTGTCTCTGTGTCTGTGTCTGTGTCAGTGTCTGTGTCTATGTCTGTGTCTGTGTCTGTGCCTGTGTCTGTGTCTGTGTCTGTGTCTGTGTCTGTGTCTGTGTGTGTGTGTGTGTGTGTGTATGTCTGTGTCTTTGTCTGTGTCTGTGTCTGTGTATTTGTATGTGTATGTGCCTGCGTCTGTCTGTGTCTGTGTCTGTGTCTGTGTCTGTGTCTGTGTCTGTCTGTGTCTGTGTCTGTGTGTGTTTCTGTGTATGTGCCTGTGCCTGTGTCTGTGTCTTTGTCTGAGTCTGTCTGTGGTTGTGTCGGTGTCTGTGTCTGTGTCTTTGTCTGTGCCTGAGTCTCTGCCTGTGTCTGTGTCGGTGTCTGTGTCTGTGTCTGTGTCTGTGTCTGTGTCTGTGTCTGTGTCTGTGACTGTGTCTGTGTCTGTGTCTGAGTCTGTGTCTGTGTCTGTGTCTGTGCCAGTGTCTGTGTCTGTGTATGTCAGTGCCTGTATCTGTGTCTGCGTCTGTACCTGTGTCTGTGTCTGTGTCTGTGTATGTCAGTGCCTGTGTCTGTGTCTGCGTCTGTACCTGTGTCTGTGTCTGTGTCTGTGCCTGTGTATGTGTCTCTGTCAGTGTCTGTGTCTGTGTCTGTGTCAGTGTCTGTGTCTGTGTCTGTGTCTGTGTCTGTGTCTGTGTCTGTGTCTGTGTCTGTGTCTGTGTCTGTGTCTGTGTCTGTGTGTGTGTGTTGTGTGTGTGTGTCTGTGTCTGTGTCTATGTCTGTGTCTGAGTCTGTGTCTGTGTCTGTGTCTGTTTCTGTATCTGTCAGTCAGAGTCTGTGTCGGTGTCTGTGTCTGCGTCTGTGTCTGTGTCTGCGTCTGTGTCTGTGTCTGTGTCTGTGTCAGTGTATGTGTCTGTGTCTGTGTCTGTGCCTGTGTCTGTGTCTGTGTCTGTGTCTGTGTCTGTGTCTGTGTCTGTGTCTGTGTCTGTGTCTGTGTCTGTGTCTGTGTCTGTGTCTGTGTCTGTGTCTGTGTCTGTGTCTGTGTCTGTGTCTGTGTCTGTATCTGTGTCAGTGTCTGTGTGTGTGTCTGTGTCGTTGTCTGTGTCTGTGTCTGTGTCTGCGTATGTGTATGTGTATGTGTTTGTGTGTGTCTGTGTCTGCGTCTATGTCTGAGTCTGTGTCTGTGTCTGTGTCTGTGTCTGTGTCTGTGTCTGTGTCGGTGTCTGTGTCTGTATCTTTGTCTGTGTCTGTGTCTGTGTCTGCGTCTGTGTCTGTCTCTGAGTCTGTGTCTTTGTATGTGCCTGTGTCTGTGTATGTGTATGTGTCTGTGTCTGTGTCTGTTTCTGTTTCTGTGTCGGTATCTGTGTCTGTTTCTGTGTCTGTGTCTGTGTCTGTGTCTGTGTCTGTGTTTGTGTCTGTGTCTGTGTCTGTGTCTGTGTCTGTGTCTGTGTCTGTGTCTGTGTCTGTGTCTGTGTCTGTGTCTGCGTCTGCGTCTGTGTCTGTGTCTGTGTCTGTGTCTGGGTCTGTGTCTGTATCTGTGACTGTGTCTGTGTCAGTGTCTGTCAGTGTCTTTGTCTGTGCCAGCGTCTGTGTCTGTGTCTGTGTCTGTGTCTGTGTGTGTCTGTGTCTGTGTCTGTGTCTGTGTCTGTGCCTGTGTCTGTGTCGTGTCTGTGTCAGTGTCTGTGTCTGTGTCTGTGTCTGTATCTGTCTGTGTCTGTGTCTGTGTCTGTGTCTGTGTCTGTGTCTGTGTCTGTGTCCGTGTCTGTGTCTGTGTGTCTGTGTCTGTGTCTGTGTCTGTGTCTGTGTCTGTGCCTGTCTGTGTCTGTGTCTGTTCTGTGTCTGTGTCTGTCTGTTGTGTCTGTGTCTGTGTCTGTGTCTGTGTCTGTGTCTGTGTCTGTGTCTGTGTCTGTGTCTGTGTCTGTGTCTGTGTCTGTGTCTGAGTCTGTGTCTGTGTCTGTGTCTGTGTCTGTGTCTGTGTCTGTGTCTGTGTCCGTGTCTGCGTCTGAACCTGCATCTGAGCCTGTGTCTGTGTCTGCGTCTGTGTCTGTTTCTGTGTCTGTGCCTGTGCCTGTGTCTGTGTCTTTGTCTGAGTCTGTCTGTGGTTGTGTCGGTGTCTGTGTCTGTGTCTTTGTCTGTGCCTGAGTCTGTGCCTGTGTCTGTGTCGGTGTCTGTGTCTGCGTCTGTGTCTGTGTCTGTGTCTGTGTCTGTGTCTGTGTGTGTGTCTGTGTCTGTGTCTGAGTCTGTGTCTGTGTCTGTGTCTGTGTCTGTGCCAGTGTCTGTGTCTGTGTCTGTGTATGTCAGTGCCTGTATCTGTGTCTGCGTCTGTACCTGTGTCTGTGTCTGTGTCTGTGCCTGTGTTTGTGTCTCTGTCAGTGTCTGTGTCTGTGTCTGTGTCAGTGTCTGTGTCTGTGTCTGTGTCTGTGTCTGTGTCTGTGTCTGTGCCTGTATTTTTGTGTGTGTGTGTCTGTGTCTGTGTCTATGTCTGTGTCTGAGTCTGTGTCTGTGTCTGTGTCTGTTTCTGTATCTGTCAGTCAGAGTCTGTGTCGGTGTCTGTGTCTGCGTCTGTGTCTGTGTCTGCGTCTGTGTTTGTGTCTGTGTCTGTGTCTGTGCCAGTGTCTGTGTCTGTGTCTGTGTATGTCAGTGCCTGTATCTGTGTCTGCGTCTGTACCTGTGTCTGTGTCTGTGTATGTCAGTACCTGTGTCTGTGTCTGCGTCTGTACCTGTGTCTGTGTCTGTGTCTGTGTCTGTGCCTGTGTTTGCGTCTCTGTCAGTGTCTGTGTCTGTGTTTGTGTCAGTGTCTGTGTCTGTGTCTGTGTCGGTGTCTGTGTCTGTGTCTGTGCCTGTATTTTTGTGTGTGTGTGTGTTTGTGTCTGTGTCTATGTCTGTGTCTGAGTCTGTGTCTGTGTCTGTGTCTGTGTCTGTTTCTGTATCTGTCAGTCAGAGTCTGTGTCGGTGTCTGTGTCTGCGTGTGTGTCTGTGTCTGCGTCTGTGTTTGTGTCTGTGTCTGAGTCTGTGTCTGTGCCTGTGTCTGTGTCTGTGTCTGTGTCTGTGTCTGTGTCTGTGTCTGTGTCTGTGTCTGTGTCTGTGACTGTGTCTGTGTCTGTGTCTGTGTCTGTGCCTCTGTCTGTGTCTGTGTCTGTATCTGTGTCAGTGTCTGTGTGTGTGTGTCTGTGTCTTTGTCTGTGTCTGTGTCTGCGTATGTGTTTGTGTATGTGTTTGTGTGTGTCTGTGTCTGTGTCTATGTCTGAGTCTGTGCCTGTGTCTGTGTCTGTGTCTGTGTCTGTGTCGGTGTCTGTGTCTGTACCTTTGTCTGTGTCTGTGTCTGTGTCTGTGTCTGTGTCTGCGTCTGTGTCTGTCTCTGAGTCTGTGTCTTTGTATGTGTCTGTGTCTGTGTATGTGTATGTGTATGTGTCTGTGTCTGGGTCTGTTTCTCTTTCTGTGTCGGTATCTGTGTCTGTTTCTGTGTCTGTCTGTGTCTGTGTCTGTGTTTGTGTCTGTGTCTGTGTCTGTGTCTGTGTCTGTGTCTGTGTCTGTGTCTGCGTCTGTGTCTGTCTCTGTGGCTGTGTCTGTGTCTGCGTCTGTGTCTGTGTCTGTTTCTGTGTCTGTGTCTGTGTCTGTGTCTGTGTCTGTGTCTGTGTCTGTGTCTGTGTCTGTCTGTGCCTGTGTCTGTGTCTGTGTCTGTGTCTATGTCTATGTCTGTGTCTGTGTCTGTGTCTGCGCTTGTGTCTGTGTCAGTGTCCGTGTCTGTATTTTGTGTGTGTGTGTGCCTGTATCTGTGTCTGTGACTATGCCTTTGTCTGAGTATGTGTCTGTTACTGTTTCTGTATCTGTCAGTGTCTGTGTCGGTATCTGTGTCTGTGTCTGCGTCTGTGCCTGTGTCTGTGTCTGTGTATGTGTTTGTCTCTGTCTCTGTGTCTGTGTCTGTGTCTGTGTCTATGTCTGTGTCTGTGTCTGTGTCTGTGCCTGTGTCTGTGTCAATGTCTGTGCCTGTGTCTGTGTCTGTGTCTGTGTCTGTGTCTGTGTCTGTGTCTGTGTGTGTGTGTGTGTCTGTGTCTGTGTCTGTGTCTGTGTCTGTGTCTGTGTCTGCACCTGTGTCTGTGTCTGCACCTGTGTCTGTGTCTGCGTCTGTGTCTGTGTATGTGTCTGTGTCTGTGTCTGTGTTCTGTGTCTGTGTCTGTGTCTGTGTCTGTGTCTGTGTCTGGTCTGTGTCTGTATCTGTGACTGTGTCTGTGTCAGTGTCTGTGGTTCTTTGTCTGTGCCTGCGTCTGTGCCTGTGCTGGTCTGTGTCGTGTCTGTGTCTGTGTCTGTGTCTGTGTCTGTGTCTGTGTCTGTGTCTGTGCCTGTGCCTGTGTCTGTGTGTGTTCTGTGCTGTGTCGTGTGCCTGTCTGTGTCTGTGTCTGTGTCTGTCTGTGTCTGTGTCTGTGTCTGTGTCTGTGTCTTGTCTGTGTCTGTGTCTGTCTGTGTTTGTGTCTGTGTCTGTGTCTGTGTCTGTGTCTGTGTCTGTGTCTGTGTCTGTGTCTGTGTCTGGTCTGTGTCTGTGTCTGTGTCTGGGTCGGTGTCTGTGTCTGTGTCTGTTCTGTCTTGTCTATGTCTGTGTCTGTGTCTGTGTCAGTGTCTGTGTCTGTGCCTGTGTCTGTCTGTGTCAGAGTCTATGTCTGTGTCAGTGTGTTTGTCTGTGTCTGTGTCTGTGTCTGTGTCTGTGTCTGTGTCTGTGTCTGTGTCGTGTCTGTGCCTGTGTCTGTGTCTGTTTCTGTCTTGTCTTGTCTATGTCTGTGTCTGTGTCTGTGTCTGTGTCGTGTCTGTGTCTGTGCCTGTGTCTGTGTCTGTGTCAGTGTCTATGTTGTCAGTGTGTTTGTCTGTGTCTGTCTCTGTGTCTGTGTCTGTGTCTGTGTCGGTGTCTGTGTCTCTGTGTCTGTGTCTGTGTCTGTGTCTGTGTCGTATCTGTGTCTGTGTCTGTGTCTGTGTCTGTGTCTGTGTCTGTGTCTGTGTCTGGTCTGTGTTTGTGTCAGTGTAGTGTCTGTGTCTGTGTCTGTGTCTGTGTCTGTGTCTGTGTCTGTGTCTGTGTCTGTGTCTGTGTCTGTGTCTGTGTCTGTGTCTGTGTCTGTGTCTGTTCTGTGTCTGTGTCTGTGCTGTGTCTGTGTCTGTGTCTGTGTCTGTCTGTGTTGTGTCTGTGTCTGTGTGTCTGGTGTCTGTGTCTGTGCTGTGTCTGTGCCTGTGTCTGTGTCGTGTCTGGTCAGTGTGTCTGTGTCTGTGTCTGTGTCTGTGTCAGTGTCTGTCTGTGTCTGTGTCTGTGTCTGTGTCTGTGTGTCTGTGTCTGTGTCTGTGTCTGTGTCTGTGTCTGTGTCAGTGTCTGTGTCTGTGTCTGTGTCTTGTCAGTCTGTGTCTGTGTCTGTGTCTGTGTCTGTGTCTGTGTCTGTGTCTGTGTCTGTGTCTGTGTCTGTTTATGTGTCTGTGTCTGTTTCTGTGTCTGTGTCTGTGTCTGTGTCTGTGTTTGTGTCTGTGTCTGTGTCTGTGTCTGTGTCTGTGCCTGTGTCTGTGTCTGCGTCTGTGTCTGTGTCTGCGTCTGCGTCTGTTCTGTGTCTGTGTCTGTGTCTGTGTCTGTGTCTGTGTCTGTGTCTGTGTCTGTGTCTGTGTCTGGGTCTATGTCTGTATCTGTGACTGTGTCTGTGTCAGTGTCTGTCAGGTTCTTTGTCTGTGCCTGCGTCTGTGCCTGTGCCTGCGTCTGTGTCTGTGTCTGTGTCTGTGTCTGTGTCTGTGTCTGTGTCTGTGTCTGTGTCTGTGCCTGTGCCTGTGTCTGTGTGTGTGTCTGTGACTGTGTCTGTGCCTGTGCCTGTCTGTGTGTGTCTGTGTCTGTGTCTGTGTCTGTGTCTGTGTCTGTGTCTATGTCTGTGTCTGTGTCTGTGTTTGTGTCTGTGTCTGTGTCTGTGTCTGTGTCTGTGTCTGTGTCTGTGTCTGTGTCTGTGTCTGAGTCTGTGTCTGTGTCTGTGTCTGGGTCGGTGTCTGTGTCTGTGTCTGTCTATGTATGTCTGTGTCTGTGTCTGTGTCAGTGTCTGTGTCTGTGCCTGTGTCTGTCTGTGTCAGAGTCTATGTCTGTGTCAGTGTGTTTGTCTGTGTCTGTGTCTGTGTCTGTGGCAGTGTCTGTGTCTGTGTCTGTGTCTGTGTCTGTGCCTGTGCCTGTGTCTGTGTCTGTTTCTGTCTATGTCTATGTCTATGTCTGTATCTGTGTCTGTGTCAGTGTCTGTGTCTGTGCCTGTGTCTGTGTCTGTGTCAGTGTCTATGTCTGTGTCAGTGTGTTTGTCTGTGTCTGTGTCTGTGTCTGTGTCTGTGTCTGTGTCTCTGTCTGTGTCTGTGTCTGTGACTGTGTCTGTGTCAGTATCTGTGTCTGTGTCTGTGTCTGTGTCTGAGTCTGTGTCTGTGTCTGTGTCTGGGTCTGTGTTTGTGTCAGTGCCTGTGTCGGTGGCCGTGTCTATGTCTGTGTCTGTGTCTGTGTTTGTGTCTGTGTCTGTGTCTGTGTCTGTGTCTGTGTCTGTGTCTGTGTCTGTGTCTGTGTCTGTGTCTGTGTCTGTGTCTGTGTCTGTGTCTGTGTCTGTGTCTGTGTCTGTGCCTGTGCCTGTGTCTGTGTCTGTGTCTGTGACTGTCGGTGTCTGTGTCTGTGTCTGTGTCTGTGTGTGTGTCTGTGTCTGTGTCTGCGCCAGTGTGTTTGTCTGTGTCGGTGTCTGTGTCAGTGTCTGTGTCTGTGTCTGTGTCTGTGTCTGTGTCTGTGAGTGTCTGTGTCTGTGGGTGTCTGTGCCTGTGTCTGTGTCTGTGTCTTTGTCTGTGTCTGTGTCTGTGTCTCTGTCTGTGCCTGTGTCTGTGTCTGTGTCTGTGTATGTGTCTTTGTCTTTGTCTGTGTCTGTGTCTGGGTATGTGTATGTGTATGTGTCTATATCTGTGTCTGTTTCTGTGTCTGTGTCTGTGTCTGTGTTTGTGTCTGTGTTCTGTGTCTGTGTCTGTGCGTGCTGTGTCTGTGTCTGCGTCTGTGTCTGTGTCTGTGTCTGTCTGCGTCTGTATCTGTGTCTGTGTCTGTGTCTGTGTCTGTGTCTGTGTCTGTATCTGTGTCTGTGTCTGTGTCTGGGTCTATGTCTGTATCTGTGACTGTGTCTGTGTCAGTGTCTGTCAGGTTCTTTGTCTGTGCGTCTGTGCCTGTGTCTGCGTCTGTGTCTGTGTCTGTGTCTGTGTCTGTGTCTGTGTCTGTGTCTGAGTCTGTGACTGTGTCTGTGTCTGAGTCTGTGTCTGTGCCTGTGCCTGTGTCTGTGTCTGTGTCTGTGACTGTCGGTGTCTGTGTCTGTGTCTGTGTCTGTGTGTGTGTCTGTGTCTGTGTCTGCGTCAGTGTGTTTGTCTGTGTCAGTGTCTGTGTCAGTGTCTGTGTCTGTGTCTGTGTCTGTGTCTGTGTCTGTGTCTGTGAGTGTCTGTGTCTGTGGTGTCTGTGCCTGTGTCTGTGTCTGTGTCTTTGTCTGTGTCTGTGTCTGTGTCTCTGTCTGTGCCTGTGTCTGTGTCTGTGTCTGTGTATGTGTCTTTGTCTTTGTCTGTGTCTGTGTCTGGGTATGTGTATGTGTATGTGTCTATATCTGTGTCTGTTTCTGTGTCTGTGTCTGTGTCTGTGTCTGTGTCTGTATTTTTGTGTGTGCTTGTGCCAGTGTCTGTGTCTATGTCTGTCAGAGTCTGTGTCTGTGTATGTGTCTGTGTCTGTGCCTGTGTCTGTGCCTGTGTCTGTGTCTGTGCCTGTGTCTGTGTCTGTGTCTGTTCCTGTGCCTGTCTGTGTCTGTGTCTGTGTCTGTGTCTGTGCCTGTGTCTGTGTCTGTGTCTGTGTCTGTGTCTGTGTCTGTGTCTGTGTCTGTGTCTGTGTCTGTGTCTGTGTCTGGGTTTGTGTCTGTGTCTGTGTCTGTGTCTGTGTCTGTGTCTGTGTCTGTGTCTGTCTCTGTGTCTGTGTCTGAGTCTGTGTCTGTGTCTGTGTGTCTGTGTCTGTGTCTGTCTATGTCTATGTCTATGTCTGTGCCTGTGTCTGTGTAAGTGTCTGTCTGTGCCTGTGTGTCTGTGTCAGTGTCTATGTCTGTGTCAGTGTGTTTGTCTGTGTCTGTGTCTGTGTCTGTGTCTGTGTCTGTTCTGTGTCTGTGTCTGTGTCTGTCTATGTCTGTCTATGTCTGTGTCTGTGTCTGTGTCAGTGTCTGTGTCTGTGTCTGTGTCTGTGTCTGTGTCTGTGTCAGTGTCTATGTCTGTGTCTGTGTTTGTCTGTGTCTGTCTTGTCTGTGTCTGTGTCTGTGTCTGTGTCTGTGTCTGTGTCTGTGTCTGTGTCTGTGTTCTGTGTCTGTGTCTGTGTCTGTGTCTGTGTTGTCTGTGTTGTGTCTGTGCTGTGTCTGTGTCTGTGTCTGTCTGTGTCTGTGTCTGTGTCTGTGTCTGTGTCTGTGTCTGTGTTGTGTCGGTGGCTGTGTCTATGTCATGTGTCTGTGTCTGTGTTTGTGTCTGTGTCTGTGTCTGTGCCTGTGTCTGTGTCTGAGTCTGTGACTGTTTCTGTGTCTGTGCCTGTGTCTGTGTCTGTGTCTGTGCCTGTGCCTGTGTGTGTCTGTGTCTGTGTCTGTGTCTGTGTCTGTGTCTGTGTCTGTGTCTGTGTCTGTGTCTGTGTCTGTGTCTGTGTCTGTGTCTGTGTCTGTGTCTGTGTCTGTGTCTGTGTCTGTGTCTGTGTCTGTGTCTGTCTCTGTGTCTGTGTCTGAGTCTGTGTCTGTGTCTGTATCTGGGTTGGTGTCTGTGTCTGTGTCTGTCTATGTCTATGTCTGTGCCTGTGTCTGTGTCAGTGTCTGTGTCTGTGCCTGTGTCTGTCTGTGTCAGTGTCTATGTCTGTGTCAGTGTGTTTGTCTGTGTCTGTGTCTGTGGCTGTGTCTGTGTCTGTGTCTGTTTCTGTCTATGTCTATGTCTATGTCTGTGTCTGTGTCTGTGTCAGTGTCTGTGTCTGTGCCTGTGTCTGTGTCTGTGTCAGTGTCTATGTCTGTGTCAGTGTGTTTGTCTGTGTCTGTGTCTGTGTTTGTGTCTGTGTCTGTGTCTGTGTCTGTGTCTGTGTCTCTGTCTGTGTCTGTGTCTGTGACTGTGTCTGTGTCAGTGTCTGTGTCTGTGTCTGTGTCTGTGTCTGTGTCTGTGTCTGTGTCTGAGTCTGTGTCTGTGACTGTGTCTGGGTCTGTGTCTGTGTCTGTGTCTGTGTCGGTGGCCGTGTCTATGTATGTGTCTGTGTCTGTGTTTGTGTCTGTGTCTGTGTCTGTGTCTGTGTCTGAGTCTGTGACTGTGTCTCTGTAGTCTGTGTCTGTGTATGTGTCTGTGTCGGTGTCTGTGTCTGTGTCTGTGTTGTGTCTGTGTCTGTGTCTGTGTCTGTTTCTGTGTCTGTGCCTGTCGGTGTCTGTGTCTGTGTCGGTGTCTGTGTGTGTGTCTGTGTCTGTGTCAGTGTGTTTGTCTGTGTCGGTGTCTGTGTCTGTGTCTGTGTCTGTGTCTGTGTCTGTGTCTGTGTCTGTGTCTGTGTCTGTGTCTGTGTCTGTGTGTCTGTGTCTGTGTGTCTGTGTCTGTGTCTGTGTCTGTGTCTTTGTCTGTGTCTGTATCTGTGTCTGTGTCTGTGCTGTGTCTGTGTCTGTATCTGTGTATGTGTCTTTGTCTTTGTCTGTGTCTTTGTCTGTGTATGTGTATGTGTATGTGTATGTGTCTATATCTGTGTCTGTTTCTGTGACCGTGTCAGTGTCTGTCAGTTTCTTTGTCTGTGCCTGCGTCTGTGCCTGTGCCTGCGTCTGTGTCTGTGTATGTGTCTGTGTCTGTGTCTGTGCCTGTGCCTGTCTGTGTCTGTGTCTGTGTCTGTGTCTGTGTCTGTGTCTGTGTCTGTGTCTGTGTCTGTGTCTGAGTCTGTGTCTGTGTCTGTGTCGTGTCTGTGTCAGTGTTTTTGTCTGTGTATTTGACTGTGTCTGTGTCAGTGTCCTTGTCTGTGTCTACGTCTGTGTCTGCGTGTGTGTCTGTGTCGGTGTCTGTGTCTGTGTCTGTGTCTGTGTCTGTGTCTGTGTCTGTGTCTGTGTCCGTGTCTGTGGCTGTGTCTGTGTCTGTGTCTGTGTCTGTGTCTGTGTCTGTGTCTGTGTCTGTGTCTGTGTCTGTGTCTGTGTCTGTGTATGTGTCTGTGTCTGTGTCTGTGCCTGTGTCCGTGTCTTTGTCTGTCTGTGTCTGTGTATGTGTATGTGTCTGTTTCTGTTTCTGTGTCTGTGTCTGTGTCTGTGTCTGTGTCTGTGTCTGTTTATGTGTCTGTGTCTGTGTCTGTGTCTGTGTCTGTGTCTGTGTCTGTCTCTGTCTATGTCTATGTCTATGTCTGTGTCTGTGTCTGTGTCAGTGTCTGTGTCTGTGCCTGTGTCTGTCTGTGTCGGTCTATGTCTGTGTCAGTGTGTTTGTCTGTGTCTGTGTCTGTGTCTGTGGCAGTGTCTGTGTCTGTGTCTGTGTCTGTGTCTGTGCCTGTGCCTGTGTCTGTGTTTGCTGTCTATGTCTATGGCTATGTCTATGTCTGTCTGTGTCTGTGTCAGTGTCTGTGTCTGTGCCTGTGTCTGTGTCTGTGTCAGTGTCTATGTCTGTGTCAGTGTGTTTGTCTGTGCTGTGTCTGTGTCTGTGTCTGTCTGTGTCTGTGTCTGTGTCTGTGTCTGTGTCTGTGTCTGTGTCTGTGTCTGTGTCTTGTCTGTGCTGTGTCTGTGTCAGTATCTGTGTCTGTGTCTGTGTCTGTGCCTGTGTCTGTGCTGTCTATGTCTGTGTGTCTGTGTCTGTGTCTGTGTCTGTGTGTCTGTGTCTGTGTCTGTGTCTGTGTCTGTGTCTGTGTCTGTGTCTGTGTCTGTGTCTGTGTCTGTGTCTGTGTGTCTGAGCCTGTGACTGTGTCTGTGTCTGAGTCTGTGTCTGTGTCTGTGCCTGTGTCTGTGTCTGTGTCTGTGACTGTCGTGTCTGTGTCTGTGTCTGTGTGTGTCTGTGTCTGTGTCTGCGTCAGTCTGTTTGTCTGTGTCGGTGTCTGTGTCAGTGTCTGTGTCTGTGTCTGTGTCTGTGTCTGTGTCTGTGAGTGTCTGTGTCTGTGTCTGTGTCTGTGTCTGTGTCTGTGTCTGTGTCTGTCTCTGTGTCTGTGTCTGGTCTGTCTGTGTCTGGTTGTTCTGTGTCTGTGTCTGTGTCTATGTCTATGTCTATGTCTGTGCCTGTGTCTGTGTAGTGTCTGTGTCTGTGCCTGTGTCTGTGTCTGTGTTTGTGTCTGTGTCTGTGTCTGTGTCTGTTTCTGTGTCTGTGCCTGTCGTGTGTCTGTGTCTGTGTCTGGTGCTGTGTGTGTGTCTGTGTCTGTGTCTGTGTTTGTCTGTGTCGTGTCTGTGTCTGTGTCTGTGTCTGTGTGTCTGTGTCTGTGTTTGTGTCTGTGTCTGTGTCTGTGTCTGTGTCTGTGTCTGTGTCTGTGTCTGTGAGTGTCTGTGTCTGTGGGTGTCTGTGTCTGTGTCTGTGTCTGTGTCTTTGTCTGTGTCTGTATCTGTGTCTGTGTCTGTGCTGTGTCTGTGTCTGTATCTGTGTATGTGTCTTTGTATTTGTCTGTGTCTTTGTCTTGGTGTATGTGTATGTGTATGTGTCTATATCTGTGTCTGTTTCTGTGTCGTGTCGTGTCTGTGTTTCTTTGTCTGTGCCTGCGTCTGTCCTGTGCCTGTGTCTGTGTCTGTGTCTGTGTCTGTGTCTGTGTCTGTGTCTGTGTCTGTGTCTGTGTCTGTGTCCTGTGTCTGTGTCGTGTCTGTGCAGTGTCTTTGTCTGCGTATTTGACTGTGTCTGTGTCAGTGTCCTGTGTCTGTGTCTACGTCTGTGTCTGTGTGTGTCTGTGTCGGTGTCTGTGTCTGTGTCTGTGTCTGTGTCTGTGTCTGTGTCTGTGTCTGTGTCCGTGTCTGTGGCTGTGTCTGTGTCTGTGTCTGTGTCTGTGTCTGTGTCTGTGTCTGTGTCTGATCTGTGTCTGTGTCTGTGTCTGTGTCTGTGTCTGTTCTGTGTATGTCTTTGTCTTTGTCTGTGTCTGTGTCTGTGTAGTGTATGTGTATGTGTATGTGTCTATATCTGTGTCTGTTTCTGTGTCGTGTCAGTGTCTGTGTCTTTGTCTGTGTGTCTGTGCTGTGCCTGTGTCTGTGTCTGTGTCTGTGTCTGTGTCTGTGTCTGTGTCTGTGTCTTGTCTGTCTGTGTCTGTCGTGTCTGTGTCTGTCTGTGTCGTGTCGTGTTTGTCTGCGTATTTGACTGTGTCTGTGTCAGTGTCCTTGTCTGTGTCTCGTCTGTGTCTGCGTTGTGTCTGTGTCGGTGTCTGTGTCTGTGTCTGTGTCTGTGTCTGTCTGTGTCTGTGTCTGTGTCTGTGTCCGTGTCGTGGCTGTGTCTGTGTCTGTGTCTGTGTCTGTGTCTGTGTCTGTGACTGTGTCTGTGTCTGTGTCTGTGTCTGTGTCTGTGTCTGTGTTGTGTCTGTGTCTGTGTCTGTGCCTGTGCTGTCTTTGTCTGTCTGTGTCTGTGTATGTGTATGTCTGTTTCTGTTTCTGTGTCTGTGTCTGTGTCTGTGTCTGTGTCTGTTTATGTGTCTGTGTCTGTGTCTGTGTCTGTGTTGTGTCTGTGTCTGTGTCTGTGTCTGTGTCTGTCTGTGTCTGTGTCTGCGTCTGTGTCTGTGTCTGGTCTGCTGTGTCTGTGTCTGTGTCTGTGTCTGTGTCTGTGTCTGTGTCTGTGTCTGTGTCTGTGTCTGTGGGTCTATGTCTGTATCTGTGTCTGTGTCTGTGTCAGTGTCTGTCAGGTTCTTTGTCTGTCCTGCGTCTGTGCCTGTGCCTGCGTCTGTGTCTGTGTCTGTGTCTGTGTCTGTCTGTCTGTGTCTGTGTCTGTGCCTGTGCTGTGTGTTGTGTCTGTGACTGTGTCTGTGTTCTGTTGTGTCTGTGTCTGTGTCTGTGTCTGTGTCTGTGTCTGTGTCTGTGTCTATGTCTGTGTCTGTGTCTGTGTCTGTGTCTGTGTCTGTGTCTGTGTCTGTGTCTGTGTCTGTGTCTGTGTCTGTGTCTGTGTCTGTGTCTGTGTCTGTGTCTGTGTCTGTGTCTGTGTCTGTGTCTGTGTCTGTGTCTGTCTATGTCTATGTCTATGTCTGTGTCTGTGTCTGTGTCAGTGTCTGTGTCTGTGCCTGTGTCTGTCTGTGTCAGAGTCTATGTCTGTGTCAGTGTGTTTGTCTGTGTCTGTGTCTGTGTCTGTGGCAGTGTCTGTGTCTGTGTCTGTGTCTGTGTCTGTGCCTGTGCCTGTGTCTGTGTCTGTTTCTGTCTATGTCTATGGCTATGTCTATGTCTGTCTGTGTCTGTGTCAGTGTCTGTGTCTGTGCCTGTGTCTGTGTCTGTGTCAGTGTCTATGTCTGTGTCAGTGTGTTTGTCTGTGTCTGTGTCTGTGTCTGTGTCTGTGTCTGTGTCTGTGTCTGTGTCTCTGTCTGTGTCTGTGTCTGTGACTGTGTCTGTGTCAGTATCTGTGTCTGTGTCTGTGTCTGTGCCTGTGTCGGTGGCCGTGTCTATGTCTGTGTCTGTGTCTGTGTCTGTGTTTGTGTCTGTGTCTGTGTCTGTGTCTGTGTCTGTGTCTGTGTCTGTGTCTGTGTCTGTGTCTGTGTCTGTGTCTGTGTCTGTGTCTGAGTCTGTGACTGTGTCTGTGTCTGAGTCTGTGTCTGTGCCTGTGCCTGTGTCTGTGTCTGTGTCTGTGACTGTCGGTGTCTGTGTCTGTGTCTGTGTGTGTGTCTGTGTCTGTGTCTGCGTCAGTGTGTTTGTCTGTGTCTGTGTCTGTGTCAGTGTCTGTGTCTGTGTCTGTGTCTGTGTCTGTGTCTGTGTGTCTGTGTCTGTGGGTGTCTGTGCCTGTGTCTGTGTCTGTGTCTTTGTCTGTGTCTGTGTCTGTGTCTCTGTCTGTGCCTGTGTCTGTGTCTGTGTCTGTGTATGTGTCTTTGTCTTTGTCTGTGTCTGTGTCTGGGTATGTGTATGTGTATGTGTCTATATCTGTGTCTGTTTCTGTGTCTGTGTCTGTGTCTGTGTCTGTATTTTTGTGTGTGTTTGTGCCAGTGTCTGTGTCTATGTCTGTCAGAGTCTGTGTCTGTGTATGTGTCTGTGTCTGTGTCTGTGTCTGTGCCTGTGTCTGTGTCTGTGCCTGTGTCTGTGTCTGTGTCTGTTCCTGTGCCTGTCTGTGTCTGTGTCTGTGTCTGTGTCTGTGTCTGTGTCTGTGTCTGTGTCTGTGTCTGTGTCTGTGTCTGTGTCTGGGTTTGTGTCTGTGTCTGTGTCTGTGTCTGTGTCTGTGTCTGTGTCTGTGTCTGTGTCTGTCTCTGTGTCTGTGTCTGAGTCTGTGTCTGTGTCTGGGTTGGTGTCTGTGTCTGTGTCTGTCTATGTCTATGTCTATGTCTGTGCCTGTGTCTGTGTAAGTGTCTGTGTCTGTGCCTGTGTCTGTCTGTGTCAGTGTCTATGTCTGTGTCAGTGTGTTTGTCTGTGTCTGTGTCTGTGTCTGTGGCAGTGTCTGTGTCTGTGTCTGTGTCTGTGTCTGTGTCTGTGTCTGTGTCTGTTTCTGTCTATGTCTGTCTATGTCTGTGTCTGTGTCTGTGTCAGTGTCTGTGTCTGTGCCTGTGTCTGTGTCTGTGTCAGTGTCTATGTCTGTGTCAGTGTGTTTGTCTGTGTCTGTGTCTGTGCCTGTGTCTGTGTCTGTGTCTGTGTCTGTGTCTGTGTCTGTGTCTCTGTCTGTGTCTGTGTCTGTGACTGTGTCTGTGTCAGTGTTTGTGTCTGTGTCTGTGTCTGTGTCTGTGTCTGAGTCTGTGTCTGTGTCTGTGTCTGGGTCTGTGTCTGTGTCTGTGTCGTTGTCGGTCTGTATGTGTCTGTGTCTGTGTTTGTGTCTGTGTCTGTGTCTGTGTCTGTGCCTGTGTCTGTGTCTGAGTCTGTGACTGTTTCTGTGTCTGTGCCTGTGTCTGTGTCTGTGTCTGTGCCTGTGCCTGTGTGTCTGTGTCTGTGTCTGTGTCTGTGCTGTGCCTGTGTCTGTGTCTGTGTGTGTCTGTGTCTGTGTCTGTGTCTGTGTCTGTGTCTGTGTCTGTGTCTGTGTCTGTGTCTGTGTCTGTGTCTGTGTTCTGTGTCTGTGTCTGTGTCTGTGTTTGTGTCTGTGTCTGTGTCTGTGTCTGTGTCTGTGTCTGAGTCTGTGTCTGTGTCTGTGTCTGGGTCGGTGTCTGTGTCTGTCTATGTATATGTCTATGTCTATGTCTGTGTCAGTGTCGGTGTCAGTGTCTGTGTCTGTGCCTGTGTCTGTCTGTGTCAGTGTCTATGTCTGTGTCAGTGTGTTTGTCTGTGTCTGTGTCTGTGTCTGTGGCAGTGTCTGTGTCTGTGTCTGTGTCTGTGTCTGTGTCTGTGTCTGTGTCTGTTCTGTCTATGTCTTATGTCTGTGTCTGTGTCTGTGTCAGTGTCTGTGTCTGTGCCTGTGTCTGTGTCTGTGTCAGTGTCTATGTCTGTGTCAGTGTGTTTGTCTGTGTCTGTGTCTGTGCCTGTGTCTGTGTCTGTGTCTGTGTCTGTGTCTGTGTCTGTGTCTCTGTCTGTGTCTGTGTCTGTGACTGTGTCTGTGTCAGTGTCTGTGTCTGTGTCTGTGTCTGTGTCTGTGTCTGTGTCTGTGTCTGTGTCTGTGTCTGTGTCTGGGTCTGTGTCTGTGTCTGTGTTTGTGTCGGTGGCCGTGTCTATGTATGTGTCTGTGTCTGTGTTTGTGTCTGTGTCTGTGTCTGTGTCTGTGCCTGTGTCTGTGACTGTGTCTCTGTGTCTGTGTCTGTGTCTGTGTCTGTGTCGGTGTCTGTGTCTGTGTCTGTGTTTGTGTCTGTGTCTGTGTCTGTGTCTGTTTCTGTGTCTGTGCCTGTCGTGTCTGTGTCTTGTTGTCTTGTGTGTGTCTGTGTCTGTGTCAGTGTGTTTGTCTGTGTCGGTGTCTGTGTCTGTGTCTGTGTCTGTGTCTGTGTCTGTGTCTGTGTCTGTGTCTGTGTCTGTGAGTGTCTGTATCTGTGGGTGTCTGTGTCTGTGTCTGTGTCTGTGTCTTTGTCTGTGTCTTATCTGTGTCTGTGTCTGTGTGTGTCTGTCTGTATCTTGTATTGTCTTTGTCTTTGTCTGTGTCTTTGTCTGTGTATGTGTATGTGTATGTGTATGTGTATGTGTCTATATCTGTGTCTGTTTCTGTGTCCGTGTCAGTGTCTGTCAGTTTCTTTGTCTGTGCCTGCGTCTGTGCCTGTGCCTGCGTCTGTGTCTGTGTATGTGTCTGTGTCTGTGTCTGTGTTTGTGTCTGTGTCTGTGTTTGTGTCTGTGTCTGTGTTTGTGTCTGTGCCTGTGCCTGTCTGTGTCTTGTTGTTCTGTCTGTGTCTGTGTCTGTGTCTGTGTCTGTGTCTGTGTCTGGTCTGTGTCTGTGTTGTGGTCTGTGTCAGTGTTTTTGTCTGTGTTTTGCTGTGTCTGTGTCAGTGTCCTTGTCTGTGTTCTCTGTGTCTGCTTGTGTCTGTCGGTGTCTGTGTCTGTGTCTGTGTCTGTGTCCGTGTCCGTTGTGTCTGTGTCTGTGTCTGTGTCTGTGTCTGTGTCTGTGTCTTGTCTGTGTCTGTGTCTGTGTCTGTGTCTTGTTGTGTTGTGTTGTGTCTGTGTCTGTGCCTGTGTCCGTGTCTTTGTCTGTCTGTGTCTGTGTATGTGTTGTTTTGTTTCTGTTTCTGTGTCTGTGTCTGTTTATGTGTCTGTGTCCGTTTCTGTGTCTGTGTCTGTGTCTGTGTTTGTGTCTGTGTCTGTGTCAGTGTCTTTGTCTGTGTCTGCGTCTGTGTCTGTGCCTGTATCTGTGTCTGTGTCTGTGTCTGTGTCTGTGTCTGTGTCTGTGTCTGTGTCTGTGTCTGTGTCTGTGTCTGTGTCTGTCTGTGTCTGTGTCTGTTCCTGTGTCTGTGTCTGTGTCTGTGTGTGTGCCTGTATCTGTCTCTGCGTCTGTACCTGTGTCTGTGTCTGTGTCTTTGTCTGTGTCTCTGTCTTTGTCTGTGTCTGTCGTGTCTGTGTCTGTGTCTGTGTCTGTGTCTGTGTCTGTGTCTGTGTCTGAGTTGTGTCTGTGTCTGTGTCGGTGTCTTGTCTGTCTTTTCTTTCTGGTCTTGTCTGTGTCTGTATCTGTGTCTGTGTGTGTGTCAGTGTCTGTGTCTGTGTCTGTGTTTGTGTCTGTGTCTGTGTCCGTGTCTGTGTCTGTGTCTGTGTCTTGTGCCTGTGTCTGTGTCTGTGTCTGTGTCTTGTCTTGTCTGTGTCTGTGTCTGTGTCTGTGTCTGTGTCTTTCTCTGTCTGTGTCTGTGTCTTGTCGTCTGTGTCTGTGTCTGGGTCTGGGTCTGTGTCTGTGTCTGTGTCTGTGTCTTGTCCGTGTCCGTGTCTTTGTGTGTGTCTGTGTCTGTGTCTGTGTCTGTTTGTCTGAGCTGTGTCTGTGTCTTGTCTTGTCTGTGTCTGTGTCTGTGTCTGTGTCTGTGTCTGTGTCTGTGTCTGTGTCTGTGTCTGTGTCTGTGTCTGAGTCTGTGTCTGTGTCTGTGTCTATGTCTGTGGGTGTCTGTGTCTGTGGGTGTCTGTGTATGTGTCTGTGTCTGTGTCTGTGTCTGTGTCTGTGTCTATGTCTGTGTCTGTGTCTGTGTCTGTGTCTGAGTCTGTGTCTGTGTCTGGGTCTGTGTCTGTGCCTGTGTCTGTGTCTGTGTCTGTGTCTGTGTCTGTGTCTGTGTCTGTGTCTGTGTCTGTGTCGGTGTCTGTGTCTGTGTCTGTGTCTGTGTCTGTTGTTTCTGTGTCTGTGTTGTGTCTGTGTCTGTGTCTGTGTCTGTTGGTCTTGTCTGTGTCTGTGTTTGTCTGTGTGTCTGTGTCTGTTGTCTGTGTTTTATGTCTGTGTCTGTGTCTGTGTCTGTGTCTGTGTCTGTGTCTGTGTCTGTGTCTTGTCTGTGTCTGTGTCTGTGTCTGTGTCTGTGTTTGTCTGTGTCTGTTTTGTCTGTGTCTGTGTGTGTCTGTGTCTGTGTCTGTGTCTGTGTCTGTGTCTGTGTCTGTGTCTGTGTCTGTGTCTGTGTCTGTGTCTGTGTCTGTGTCTGTGTCAGTGTGTTTGTCTGTGTCGGTGTCTGTGTCTGTGTCTGTGGGTGTCTGTGTATATGTCTGTGTCTGTGTCTGAGTCTGTGTCTGTGTCTATGTCTGTATCTGTGTCTGTGTCTGTGTCTGAGTCTGTGTCTGTGTCTGTGTCTGGGACTGTGTCTGTGCCTGTGTCTGCGACTGTGTCTGTGTCTGTGTCTGTGTGTCTGTGTCTGTGTCTGTGTCTGTGTCTGTGTCTGTGTCTGTGTCTGGGTCTGTGTCTGTGTCTGTGTCTGTGTCTGTTGTCTGTGTCTTGTCTGTGTCTGTCTGTGTCTGTGTCTGTGTCTGTGTCTGTGTCTGTGTCTGTGTCTTGTTGTCTGTGTCTGTGTCTGTGTCTGTCTCTGTGTCTGGCTGTCAGTGTGTTTGTCTGTGTCAGTGTCTGTGTCTGTGTCTGTGTCTGTGTCTGTGTCTGTGTCTGTGTCTGTGTCTGTGTCAGTGTCTGTGTCTGTGTCTGTGTCCGTATCTGTGACTGTTGTCTGTGTCTGTGTCTGTGTCTGTGTCTGTGTCTGTGTCTGTGTCTGTGTCTGTGTCTGAGTCTGTGTCTGTGTCTGTGTCGTGTCTTGTCTGTGTCTGTGTCCGTATCTGAGACTGTGTCTGTGTCTGTGTCTGTGTCTGTGTCTGTTTCTGTGTCTGTGTCTGTGTCTGTGTCTGTTCTGTGTCTGTGTCTGTGTCTGTGTCTGTGTCTGTGTCTGTGTCTGTGTCTGTGTCGTGTTGTCTGTGTCTGTGTCTGTGTCTGTGTCTGTGTCTGTGTCTGTGTCTGTGTCTGTGTCTGTGTCTGTGTCTGTGTCTGTGTCTGTGTCTGTCTGTGTCTGTGTCTTGTTGGCTGTCGTGTGTGTCTTGTCTGTGTCTGTGTCTGTGTCTGTCTGTTTCTGTGTCTGTGTCTTGTCTGTGTCTGTGTCTGTGTCTGTTTGTGTCTGTGGGTTCTGTGTTGTGTCGGTGTCTGTTCTGTGTCTGGTCTGTGTCTGTTTGTCTTGTCTTGTCTGTGTCTGTGTCTGTGTGTGTCTGTGTTGTCTGTGTTGTGTTCTGTCTGTGTCTGTGTCTGTGTCTGTGTCTGTGTCTGTGTCTGTGTTGTCTGTGTCTGTTTGTCTGTGTCTGTGTCTGTGTCTGTGTCTGTTTCTGTGTCTGTGTCTGTGTCTGTGTCTGTTCTGTGTCTGGTTGTCTGGTCTGTGTCTGTGTCTGTGTCTGTGTCTGTGTTTGTTGTGTGTGTTTGTCTGTGTGTGGGTGTTGTGTGTGTCTGTGTCTGTGTCTGTGTCTTGTGTCTGTGTCTGTGTCTGTGTCTGTGTCTGTGTCTTGTGTCTGTGGTCTGTGTCTGTGTCTGTGTCTGTCTGTGTCTGTGTCTGTGTCTGGTCTGTTCTGTGTCTGTGTCTGTGCCTGTGCTGTGTCTGTGTCTGTGTCTGTGTCTGTGTCTCGTCTTGTTTCTGTGTCTGTGTCTGTCTGTGTCTGTGTCTTGTCTGTGTCTGTTTCTGTGTCTGTGTCTGTGTCTGTGTCTGTGTCTGTGTCTGTGTCTGTTCTGTGTCTGGTGTCTTGGTCTGTGTTTGTCTGTGTCTGTGTCTGTGTTGTGTCTGTGTCTTGTCTGTGTCTGTGTCTGTGTCTGTGTCTGTGTCTGTGTCTTGTCTGTGTCGTTCTTGTCTGTGTCTGTGTCTGTGTCTGTCTGTGTCTGTGTCTGTGGCTGTGTCTTGTCTGTGTCTTGTGTCTGTGTCTGTGTCTGTTCTGGCTTGTCTGTGTCTGTGTCTGTGTCTGTGTCTGTGTCTGTGTCTGTGTCCTGTGTCTGTGTCTGTGTCTGTGTCTGTCTGTCTGTGTTCTGTGTCTGTGTCTGTGTCTGTGTCTGTGTCTGTGTCTGTATCTGTGTCTGTGTCTGTGCTGTGTGCTGTGTCTGTGTCTGTGTCTGTGTGTGTCTGTGACTATGTCTGTGTCTGTGCCTGTGTCTGTCTCTGTGTCCATGGCCATGTCTATGTATGTGTCTGTGCCTGTGTCTGTATCTGTGTCGGTGTCTGTGTGTCTGTGTCTGCGTCTGTGTCTGTGTCTGTGTCTATGACTGTATCTGTGACTGTGTCTGAGCCTCTGTCTTTGTCTGTGTCTGTGTCTGTGTCTGTGTCTGTGTCTGTGTCTGTGTCTGTGTCTGTGTCTGTGTCTGTGTCTGTTCTGTGTCTGTGTCTGTGTCGTGCTGTCTGTGTCTATGTCTGTGTCTGTGTGTGTCTGTGTCTGTGTCTGTGTCTGTGTCTGTCTGTGTCTGTGTCTGTATCTGTGTCTGTCTGTGTCTGTGTCTGTGTCTGTGTCTGTATCTGCGTCTGTGCCTGTGCCTGTGTCTGTGTCTGTGTCTGTGTCTGTGTCTCAGTCTGTTTCTGTGTCTGTGTCTGTGTCTGTGTCTGTGTCTGTGTCTGTGTCTGTGTCTGTGTCTGTGTCTGTGTCTGTGTCTGTGTCTGTGTCTGTGTCTGTGTCTGTGTCTGTGTCTGTGTCTGTGTCTGTGTCTGTGTCTGTGTCTGTGTGTCTGTGTCTGTGTCTGTGTCTGTGTCTGTCTGTGTCTGTGTCTGTGTCTGTTCTGTGTCTGTGTCTGTGTCTGTGTCTGTGTCTTGTCTTGTCTGTGTCTGTGTCTGTGTCTGTGTCTGTGTCTGTGTCTGTGTCTTGGTCTGTTTCTGTGTCTGTTCTGTGTCTTGTGTCTGTGTCTGTGTCTGTGTCTGTGCTGTGTCTGTGTCTGTGTCTGTGTCTGTGTCTGTGTCTTGTCTGTGTCTGTGTCTGGTCTGTGTCTGTGTCTGTGTCTTGTCTTGTCTGTGTCGTGTCGTGTCGTGTCTGTGTCTGTGCCTGTGTCTGTCTGTGTCGTGTCTTGTCTGTGTCTTGTGTCTGTGTCTGTGTCTGTGTCTGTCGTGTCTTGTCTGTGTCTGTGTCTGTGTCTGTGTCTGTGTCTGTTTGTCTGTGTCTGTGTCTGTGTCTGTGTCGTGTCTGTGTCTGTGCCTGTGTCTGTGTCGTGTTTGTCTGTGTCTTGTGTCTGTGTCTGTGGCAGTGTCTGTGTCTGTGTCTGTGTCTGTGTCTGTGTCTGTGTCTGTGTCTGTGTCTGTCTATGTATATGTCTATGTCTGTGTCTGTGTCTGTGTCTGTGTCAGTGTCTGTGTCTGTGCCTGTGTCTGTGTCAGTGTCTATGTCTGTGTCAGTGTGTTCGTCTGTGTCTGTGTCTGTGTCTGTGTCTGTGTCTGTGACTGTGTCTGTGTCTGTGTCTGTGTCTGTGTCTGTGTCTGTGTCTGTGTCTGTGTCTGTGTCTGTGCCTGTGTCTCTGTCTGTGTCTGTGTCTGTGACTGTGTCTGTGTCTGTGTCTGTGTCTGTGTCTGTGTCTGTGTCTGTGTCTGAGTCTGTGTCTGTCTCTGTGTCTGGGTCTGTGTCTGTGTTTGTGTCTGTGTTTGTGTCTGTGTCTGTGTCTGAGTCTGTGACTGTGTCTGTGTCTGAGTCTGTGTCTGTGTCTGTGTCTGTGTCGTGTCTGTGTCTGTGTCTGTGTGTCTGTGTCTGTGTCTGTGTCTGTGTCGTGTCTGTGTCTGTGTCTGTTGTGTCTGTGTCTGTCTGTGTCTGTGTCTGTGTCTGTGTGTGTCTGTGTCTGTGTCTGTGTCTGTGTCTGTGTCTGTGTTTGTCTGTGTCGGTGTCTGTGTCTGTGTCTGTGTCTGTGTCTGTGTCTGTTAGTGTCTGTGTCTGTGGGTGTCTGTGTCTGTGTCTGTGTCTGTGTCTATGTCTGTGTCTGTGTCTGTGTGTATGTGTCTGTGTCTGTCTTGTCTGTGTCTGTGTCTGTGTCTGTGTGTATGTGTCTGTGTCTGTGTCTGTGTCTGTGTCTGTGTCTGTGTCTGTGTCTGTGTCTGTCTTTGTCTGTGTCTGTGTCTGTGTCTGTATTTTTGTGTGTGTTTGTGTCTGTCTGTATCTATGTCTGTCCGAGTCTGTGTCTGTGTCTGTGTCTGTTTCTGTATTTGTCAGAGTCTGTGTCGGTGTCTGTGTCTGTGTCTGTGTCTGTGTGTGTGTCTGTGTCTGTGTCTGTGTCTGTGTCTGTGTCTGTCTGTGTCTGTGTCTGTGTCTGTGTCTGTGTCTGTGTCTGTGTCTGTGTCTGTGTCTGTGTCTGTGTCTGTGCCTGTGTCAGTCTGTGTCTCTGTATGTGTCTGTGTCTTTGTCTGTGTCTGTGTCTGTGTATGTGTATGTGTCTGTATCTGTCTGTTTCTGTGTTTGTGTCTGTGTCTGTGTCTGTGTCTGTGTCTGTGTCTGTGTCTGTGTCTGTGTGTATGTCTATGCCTGTGTCTGTGTCTGTGTCTGTGTCTTTGCCTGTATCTTTCGTGTCTGTGTATTGTATTGTCTGTTCTGTGTCTGTTTCTGTGTTTTTTGTGTCTGTGTCTGTGTCTGTGTCTGTGTCTGTTGTGTCTGTGTCTGTGTCTGTCTTGTTGTGTGTATGTCTATGCCTGTGTCGTGTCTGTGTCTGTTTGCCTTTCTGTTCTGTGTCTGTGTCTGTGTCTGTGTCTGTATCTGTGTCTATGTCTATGTCTGTGTCTGTGTATGTTGTGTCTGTGTCTGTGTCTCTGTCTGTGTCTGTGTCTGTGTCTGTGTCTGTGTCGGGTTTGTCTGTGTCTGTGTCTTTTCTGTGTCTGCGTCTGCGTCTGCGTCTGCGTCTGCGTCTGCGTCTCTGTCTGCGTCTGCGTCTGCGTCTGCGTCTGCGTCTGCGTCTGGTCTCGTCTGCGTCTGCGTCTGCGTCTCGTCCGTCTGCGTTCTGCGTCTGCGTCTGCGTCTGCGTCTGCGTCTGCGTCTGCGTCTGCGTCTGCTCTGCGTCTCTCTGTTCTGCTCTGCGTCTGCGTCTGCGTCTGCGTCTGCGTCTGCGTCTGCGTTGCGTCTGCGTTTGCGCCTGCGTCTGCGTTGGTCTGTCTGCGTCTGCGTCTGCGTCTGCGTCTGCGTCTGCGTCTGCGTCTGCGTCTGCGTTGGTCTGCGTCTGCATTGCGTCTGCGTCTGCGTCTGGTCTGCGTCTGCGTCAAGTCTGCGTCTGCGTCTGCGTCTGGTCTGCGTTTGGCCTGCATCTGAGTCTGCGTCTGTGTCTGTGTGTTTTCTGTGTCTGTGTCTTTGTCTGTGTCTGTGCCTGTATCTGTGTCTTTATGTCTGTCTGTGTCTGTGTCTGTATCTGTCTCTGTGCTTTTGTCCGTGTCCATGTCCGTGTTCTTGTCCGTGCCAGTGGCCCTGTGCATGTCCGTGTCTGTGACCATGTCCATGTCTGTGTCCTTGTGTACGTGTCACTGTGTCTATGTCTGTGTCTGTGTCTGTGTTTGTGTCTGTGTTTGTGTCTGTGTCTGTGTCTGAGTCTATGACTGTGTCTGTGTCTGAGTCTGTGTCTGTGTCTGTGTCTGTGTCGGTGTCTGTGTCTGTGTCTGTGTTTGTGTCTGTGTCTGTGTCTGTGTCTGTGTCTGTGTCTGTGTCTGTGTCTGTCTGTGTCTGTGTCTGTGTCTGTGTCTGTGTGTGTGTCTGTGTCTGTGTCTGTGTCTGTGTCAGTGTGTTTGTCTGTGTCGGTGTCTGTGTCTGTGTCTGTGTCTGTGTCTGTGTCTGTGTCTGTTAGTGTCTGTGTCTGTGGGTGTCTGTGTCTGTGTCTGTGTCTGTGTCTATGTCTGTGTCTGTGTCTGTGTGTATGTGTCTGTGTCTGTCTCTGTGTCTGTGTCTGTGTCTGTGTCTGTGTCTATGTCTGTGTCTGTGTCTGTGTGTATGTGTCTGTGTCTGTGTCTGTGTCTGTGTCTGTGTCTGTGTCTGTGTCTGTCTGTGTCTGTGTCTGTGTCTGTGTCTGTGTCTGTGCCTATGCCTGTGTCTGTGTCTGTGTCTGTATCTGCGTCTGTGCCTGTGCCTGTGTCTGTGTCTGTGCCTCAGTCTGTGTCTGTGTCTGTGTCTGTCTTTGTCTGTGTCTGTGTCTGTGTCTGTGTCTGTGTCTGTATTTTTGTGTGTGTTTGTGTCTGTCTGTATCTATGTCTGTCCGAGTCTGTGTCTGTGTCTGTGTCTGTTTCTGTATTTGTCAGAGTCTGTGTCGGTGTCTGTGTCTGTGTCTTTTTTTTTTTTTTTTTATTGATCTTTATTAACGGCATGCTCCATTACATTTCATATATGTAATACTACATGCAATATCTCTTACAAAATAAACAATTTTGGGAACAATTTATAAGTAAATATGTATATTTAAATTATATTGTTAATTTAAACTATAAACTCAATTATAATTATTACTATTTTTCTGTTTTGTGTTAAATTTAATAATTTAAATGAACATTCACAATTAAACTAATAATATGTATTGTAATAGATACATCAAACTTTTATTAATTATTAATAATATTAGTTCATTAAAAATTGTGTTCAATACTTTTTTAAAATTTTAATTTGAATTAATTATGTTACTCTCAAATAGTATTATGAAATCATAATATCTCATTTAAATTATTTATAAAATATCAAAATCAATTTTATTCAAAAAATTTGAAAATAAATATAAAAAGTTGTGTGTCAAGTCTCTATGATTTATTGGCCAGTCACCACCTTTTAACAATATATTGTATTTTAAATTTTTTCTTAATGCTTCTAAAATTTTACAGTTATATATTAAATGATCTATAGTTTGATCTTCTTCATTGTTACATACACATTTAGGATTATCTAATATTTTATATTTAAATAAATAGCTTTTTAATTTTCCATGGCCAGTTACAAATGTAGTGAAATTTGAATTCAGAGAAATTTTTAATTTTAATCTATCATGAATTGATGGAAAGAATTTTTTAGTCTCTGAACCTTTTAAAGAATTTTGCCATAATTGTTGCCATTTATCTAAACTTGATTTTTCTATTTCAGTAATTATTGTAGTTTTTGGAATTTTATCATAGATAATACAATTTTCATGTAAATTAGTTGCGTCCTTTGCTAAACTGTCTGCTAATTCGTTAAATTTTAATCCTGTATGTGCTTTTATCCATTTAAATTTTACTTTCCATTTATTATCTTGTAAAATTTTTATAACTTTTCTAATTTGATCAATTATATTATAATGTATATCAAAGTTTCTTATACAATCCAATGTAATTTTACTATCAGTGTATATTATAACTGATTTTTCACATTCTAGAATTTCCAAATTAAGCATTTTTTCCAAAGATTTTAGAATTGCTAAACTTTCCGCTTGATTATTTGAACATTTATCATGCAGTTTATATTTAAAAGTGTGTAATAATTGTTTATATTTACTTATTACTATAGAACAACCAACTTTTTCATTAAATTTACTACCATCAGTAAAAATTTCAAAAATGTAATCTAAATTGTTATCAACAATATCTATGATTGGTAATTTTCCAGGATGTATCCATTTCTCAATTGGTGTTAAACTATCAAAATTTATATCAGTTAAATTATGAGTAGTGTTGTAAATGTTTGCTAATTCTATTAATTTAATGGTAATGGGTGTTAAACCTGTTAAAACACATGATGCAGGATAAGAAATTGTTCTATACCCCTTAGCTATTTTGATATTAATAATTCTGTGAACTCTTTCTAAATTATTTCTGTTCTTTTCTTTTTAAACCATTAAGCCAAATAGGAATACCATATGATAATAGTGGTAAAATAGCACCCTTATAAATGGTTTTAAAATATTACTACCTAAACCCCATTTAATTTTGGCAGATTTTGATATAATATTAATAAATCTTGAACATTTTGAAGAAATATAAGAAATATGTTTATCAAACGTAAATTTGGAGTCTATAAAATTCCTAAGTACTTCATTTCAGTTACTTGTTCTAATACATTGTGCTTTAAATATATGTTAATTTTTATATTTTTAACAGATCTTCTTTTAGATATTAATATAACTTTAGATTTCTTTTCATTAAAAAGAATTTTGTTATTTTTTGCCCAAATTAAAACTTCTTTTAAATTAATATTTGTTAAATTTTCTGTTTCAATGACACTGTTTCCTTTTGTAATAATAATAAGATCATCAGCAAAAGCAATCACTTTTGTATCTTTTTGTAATTTTAAATTAAGAACTGAATTATAAAGAATATTCCAAAAACCAGGAGCACAACATGAACCTTGTGGACATCCTTTATTTATAATTTTTTCTTTTGAAACGTAATTTAATTGAATTGTAGCTTTTCTTGAACTGAAATAATCTTTACTAAGGTTATATAAATTTCTTGGACATTTAAAATTTATTAAGGTATTTAAAATAGAAGGCCACCAAGCAGCATCAAAGGCTCCTTTAACATCTAAACTTGTTATAATAATATCTTTATTCCTACTTAGATTTGATTCTATATCATCTTTTAAAGCAATTAAGGCATTTAAAGTACTTGATTGAGGTTTAAATCCAAATTGGTTTAAATTTAATAGTTTGTTGGAATATAAATAAAACATAATTCTATTAATCAGAAGTTTTTCTAGAACTTTACCGGCAATATTAAGTAAACTTATTGGTCTAAATTTTG
Organism: Vesta saturnalis; assembly: GCA_036346205.1. Classification (NCBI taxonomy): domain Eukaryota; kingdom Metazoa; phylum Arthropoda; class Insecta; order Coleoptera; family Lampyridae; genus Vesta; species Vesta saturnalis. The sequence goes on from JARFJB010001226.1 coordinate 288,206, forward strand.
ATAAATCTTCATCATTTTCTTTTCCTGGCTTAATAATTGGTATAATTATAGATTTTTTCCAAATTGTTGGAAATATTGCTCTTTTTAAACATTCATTATAAATGGTTGTGAGAAAATTTGGAAATGTACAAAATAATCTAAATATAATTTTACTGTTCATTCCATCTTCACCTGGAGCCTTATTGTTATTTAACTTTATAATTACTCTTTCAATTTCTTGTTTTGTAAATTTTGTATCATTATTAGTTTCTAAATCTTTAACTATTCTTAGTCTAATTTCTGTATGACAATTAGTATCAGTTTCCATGTTATCAGTTGGAATAATATTATTCATTAGATATTCAATTGTTTCATTTAGATCTTGAGTGTAATTACCATCATTTTTCTTTAACGTACTTAATACAGAAACATTTTTAACTTTATTAAAAGCTAGTTTATAAACTAAATTCCAGGGATTAGAAGAATTTGTTAAATTACAAATATTTTTCCAGGATTTAAATTTATTACTATTTATTTTTAACATATACTGTTTTCTTTCTTCTAAATAAATGTTTCTTCTATGTTGTCTAAGAGTATCATTATTTTTGGTCCTTTGAAATCTTTGTCTAAGAGCGTTTACTTTTTTACGCAAGATAGTTAATTCCATACTCCACCAAGGTACAGTTTTTGGAAACGTTTTTATTTTGGATTTTGAAAATTTAAAAGATTGTTTACAAGTATAAATTAAGGTTTGTTGAAATAAATTCATAAATCTGTTTAAATTAAGTGTAGATTTAACTAACTTAGATAATTCTAAATCTAGATTATTTAAATCCGTTTCTAAATTATTACAATGGAATGTCTTTATAAAGTTATTTCTTAAATTTTGGTCAAATTTTTCATAATTATCATTTGAAGTTATAAATTTTGCTATATGAAATCTTTTAAGTGAATTATGATTTTGATGACAATTTATTTTAAAATTTATAATGCTATGATCAGAGCCACTTTCATATTCATTACACCTCCAATCTTTAATTAATGAACTAATTTTATTATTAGTAAAGGTTAAATCTATTCTACTACTACCTCTACAATTTAAAAATGTAGGAGTATCATCTAAGGTGTTAACTATATATAAATCTTTTAAAATTAAAAAGTCTTCTAATTTCCTACCTCTAGAATTTGTGATAACATCGTTCCAAAAAGTTGATCTAGCATTACCATCAATACAAAATATACAACCAAATCCATTAATAAAATTTATAATTTTTTCCATTTTTTCTAAATCCTTATTAATGTCTTGATTAATGTCGAAATACATACTAACAATAAAAATTTTTAAAGTAAAATACCTAATTTCAATAACAATACAATCTTCATCAGATAGTTGATTAATTAAAATAGCATCAATCATTTTATTATTAATTAATATTGCAGTTCGTTTTCTTTTTCCAAAACTATATACACTAATGTTATTTAAAATTCCAGTAATTTTGTTATTCAATATATAAGGTTCTTGTAGAAATATTATATCAATTACATTTTCCAATATTAAATTCATAATATTATGAGTTACATTTCTTGAATGATTAACATTTAATTGCATGCAAGATAGTTTAGTTATTTTATTTCCTTCAAAATTGTTACTGATAACTTTCCTATTTCTATTATTTTGTTCTAAAAACATTAATAATCTATTAACTGTTTATATCTATTAACAGCTGTCAAATAGCATGGACAATCTTTACTTAAAGAGGAATGTTTAATTTCTAATTCTGAATTCTTGGTATATTTATTTTGGTTAATGCAATTTATGCATTTGTGTTCTTCAATAGAGCTTGTACAATCTTGAAGTTTGTGATCTCCACAACAAAGAGGGCATGTTAAATCACCACTACAAATTTTTGCATCATGATTATATCTTGAGCATTTAAAACATCTTCTAATTGAAATGAAATCATTAATATTACAAATGTTCCACATCATCTTTAATTTTTTATTAATAAGAATATTTCTAACTCCTGACTGAACCTCAATTACCAAATTTCTGTGACGTTTTTTATCAAAAAATATAAATTTTGGTGAAATATCCTCCGATTTTAGATTTAAATCACTGTTTTGATTAATAATTACATTAGACACATTATCTAAATTTACTTCCTCTGGTATATTATAAACAACCATCTTTGGTAAAATTAATTTTGGTGTATAAGCTTCAAGTTCATTATTACATCTTTCGTCTATAGATCTTTTTATAATTTCAATTTCTTCTTTAGATTGTGACTCTATTATAATTTTTCCATCTCTAGTTGATTTTAAAGAGTTAATCCCTACCTTCATATCAACTGGATTTATTTTACTCTTTATGACAGTTTTTACACATTCGGCAGATTGGTTAGATTTCGACTTTACAATAACTTTGAATTTTGGTTCTTCTTGCTTCATTGTATCAACCTTCACAATATCAGCAAATGATTTTTTTATTACATTCACATTGTCGATTTTGGCATTTGATTTTGACACTTCATTTTCTAAATTTTTATTATCTTTAATTTTTTCTTTCAATAAGTTAATAATGTTATTGTAAGATTTTCTCAAAGTACAAACCGATTCCAAAATATTTTGCCTCAAATCCTTTCGTAAATTTCCACTTTTTTCGGTGACACTAATTATAACTTGTAAAGCTTCTTCAATATTTGATTCTTCGGATATATTAACATCATCCGACATTTTAATATGAAATTTAAACTAGAAAAATCTTATAATCACTGCTATTTCTAATTTAAAATAATTTATACTATTTTTTTTTTTAATTAAATATATAGAGAAAATTTTTTGACAGGTTCTTGACAAATTAATATCTCGTGTGTCTGTGTCTGTGTGTGTGTGTGTCTGTGTCTGTGTCTGTGTCTGTCTGTGTCTGTGTCTGTGTCTGTGTCTGTGTCTGTGTCTGTGTCTGTGTCTGTGTCTGTGTCTGTGTCTGTGTCTGTGCCTGTGTCAGTCTGTGTCTCTGTATGTGTCTGTGTCTTTGTCTGTGTCTGTGTCTGTGTATGTGTATGTGTCTGTATCTGTCTGTTTCTGTGTTTGTGTCTGTGTCTGTGTCTGTGTCTGTGTCTGTGTCTGTGTCTGTGTCTGTGTCTGTGTCTGTGTCTGTGTCTGTGTCTGTGTCTGTGTGTATGTCTATGCCTGTGTCTGTGTCTGTGTCTGTGTCTTTGCCTGTATCTGTGTCTGTGTCTGTGTATGTGTATGTGTCTGTATCTGTGTCTGTTTCTGTGTTTGTGTCTGTGTCTGTGTCTGTGTCTGTGTCTGTGTCTGTGTCTGTGTCTGTGTCTGTGTCTGTGTCTGTGTCTGTGTCTGTGTCTGTGTCTGTGTCTGTGTCTGTGTCTGTGTCTGTGTCTGTGTCTGTGTCTGTGTGTATGTCTATGCCTGTGTCTGTGTCTGTGTCTGTGTCTTTGCCTGTATCTGTGTCTGTGTCTGTGTCTGTGTCTGTGTCTGTGTCTGTATCTGTGTCTATGTCTGTGTCTGTGTATGTGTCTGTGTCTGTGTCTGTGTCTGTGTCTGTGTCTGTGTCTGTGTCTGTGTCTGTGTCTGTGTCTTTGTCTGTGTCTGCGTCTGCGTCTGCGTCTGCGTCTGCGTCTGCGTCTGCGTCTCTGTCTGCGTCTGCGTCTGCGTCTGCGTCTGCGTCTGCGTCTGCGTCTGCGTCTGCGTCTGCGTCTGCGTCTGCGTCTGCGTCTGCGTCTGCGTCTGCGTCTGCGTCTGCGTCTGCGTCTGCGTCTGCTTCTGCGTCTGCATCTGCGTCTGCGTCTGCGTCTGCGTCTGCGTCTGCGTCTGCGTCTGCGTCTGCGTCTGCGTCTGCGTCTGCGTCTGCGTCTGCGTCTGCGTCTGCGTCTGCGTTTGCGCCTGCATCTGCGTCTGCGTCTGTGTCTGTGTCTGTTTCTGTGTCTGTGTCTGTGTCTGTGTCTGTGCCTGTGTCTGTGTCTGTGTCTGTGCCTGTGTCTGTGTCTGTGTATGTCTGTCTGTGTCTGTGTCTTTGTCTGTCTCTGTGCTTTTGTCCGTGTCCATGTCCGTGTTCTTGTCCGTGCCAGTGGCCCTGTGCATGTCCGTGTCTGTGACCATGTCCATGTCTGTGTCCTTGTGTACGTGTCACTGTGTCTATGTCTGTCTCTGTGTATGTGTCCGTGGCGATGCCCACGCCCCTAAGCGTGTCCGTGTCCGTATGTGAATCTGTATATTTCTGTTTTTGTGCCTGTCTGTGTGTGTTATGTATGTGTGAGGAGTGCGTAAGACGTGTGCGTGCACGCGTTTGTGTGTTTGTGTATTTGTGTGCGTATGGGTATGTATGTGGGTGTGCGTGTGGGTGTACGTGTGTGTTGTGTGTTACATTAATAGACTCTTTTTGATCGTTTCTAGCGCTCTGATAGCCGAAACAGTAAAGTAGTGTAGCAAGATGCGTACACCTTGTTACGGATTTTAGTGGGAAGCTATGAAAGACGAGAGTTCGCTACTCACCTGTTGTAAACTTATTAACCGTGTACCTCACTCGGTTTTGGCGGTGTGTAAAAAATTCCGTGTTTAGGTCCAGGCGCCAGAAGCCGCTCGCCTAAAGTCAAAGAGTATTACTATCCGACTTCTTGATAACGAAGGGACAATATATGGGTAGGAAACTAGAAGTAAAGGAGTGTATACTTTGAGAGAAGAGAATAAACTACGGTAGTGTGCAAGAAAAGAAAAGAAAATCTTTAATTTCTGTACATATTACTTTGAAACCTTAACAGGTTAAATTAAACAAACGATTTATACCCACAGATCTTGCCACAGTTCCATTGTTCTAGATTTTCCAGGTTAAATTAAATCTTTAATTTAGCGTAACTTTACGACTGTAGGTAACATGAATAACTAAAGCGGTGAACCTATAATTTGACCCACAAACAAAAATATTGTGATCCGTGAGCAACCTAGCAGGTATCTAAATTCGACCCTCAAAGGAAATTAGTATTTGTAGACTGAAATTAGTTAATTTAAAACGTTTGGCTTTCTTTCAATGAAAGACCATTCATTTGTCAAGTTGAAAGAAAAACGTATATTCACGATAAAACAAGAGCGTTTTAAATAACCCAAAAGTAGTGAGTCATTACTTGCTGTGGTTTACACAACACTAAAGATCATTTACATAGTCAAGAATCATGCAACTCGAAAACGAATAATATCAAGATTCAAAAGTCATGTAACTGTTAACTTAAACAAATTGTTTATAAGGCGAACAATTTAAGAAAAGGAATTCAGCTGGCCCCATTTTATTTATTGAAAATCAAAATTAATTAATAGCAACTCATCGATATAGAAAGTAAGAAAACAAATTAATAGGGTACGGAACCTCCTCGAAGGGAAATTACTTTTTTCTGTAAGGAGCGAAAATCACTAGCTTTAGCAATATTCATTTAAAAGTTTATAGTATAAGCAATGTCCATGACTTCGACTCCACAACTTACAAATAATAATTACACACATGGCAGGGGAAGTTATGGGTACAGCGTAAGGTACATCAAAAGTATTAAGCCAAAATGACGCTTAAACCTTGTGTAATTTGAATCTAAAGGATAATGACGTATTCGTACGTAGATCAACGTGAACGTTGTCAGATTTATATTAAGCAGTTCTTGTGCGCATCCCTATAATCGTAATCGTCTTCTGCGCATATACCAAAATAGACACCAAAGCTGTGTTTATATGTGCAATTCACAGATCAATCAACTAATAGGATAAACTTTAATATCATACAGGACAAGCAGGAGGGGTCCATTAAATACAGGTTAAGCTGCTTAATGAGGCAACACGGTGTAATATGAAGAATGTGTGAAAACTGATATATAGGTAACCTGAGTAATATCTATAAATCACATTCAGCTTAACGTAAGTAACTAACTGCCGTAAGCGCTGAGGGACTCAACATTTATTTTTACATGCCGCAGCAGCGTACAGCAATGGATGTAGCACCCGAGTTCAGGAGAAAAGTAATAACAAGATTTCTGACCTTTTGGCGACTTTAAGTCCTTACTCTTAGGGTGGTGTCGTAGCGAAGCCTGTGTAGACGAATCACATCGGTATGAACACATTCATGGGATGTATAATGGTTCCTGCTAAGTATTAAGGTTTCTATCGAAGTACCAAGGTCGAGCAACGGTTTAATTCAAGGAGTATCGCCAGTGTAAGATTGTAGGTGTGTAGAGGTACGAAAGATGCTAAAAAGGAAGGTTACGTGAGTATTAACATGAGGTGAACTTTACGGTCTTTACCACTAAGATTGTAGAGGTGCGCGACAGGTGGTACGAAGTACCTTCGAATCGTCGAATCGAAGATTTATACTCTTAATTACCAGTCGCTAATGAAGAATGTCTGAGTTAATATCAAATAAGAAGGTCTTAAGGAAATATCTTACCCATTTGACGACGAAAAATTTATTTATATCCGAAATCAACGCGATCAACAAGAGAACAGAAAATTTGTAGAGAATGTCTTGATGTGCTTGAATTTCCCACTTTACAGCCGAAATCGGATGGGATGAAGAAATTGTAGAACACTTTACAAATGTTTCACGCGTTATAAAATAGCAATTTTCCAGAAAGGCCCGAACATTTTTCGTTTTAAATGTTTTGTTATCAACCAGACGCTCAATAAAATAGACTTCAGTGTGTTTGAATTTCATAACCTCGCCCTCTAACGACCGTTTCTTAAGCTAAATCAGTTATTTGTTAAAGAATTCCAATAAATATTTCAGTATTCGACTATTGGCAAACAGATGGCGCACATGTGCACTTCCGTTCGCTAAAATTTGTTGTAAAATACCTTAAATAACAAGGAATAACGAAATTTAAATTAGTAGAAGAATTTTCAATACAGGGTGTACGAATTGTACGTTATCTGGCATCGACAAAATATCAGAATATGTAGGTAATGATCAACCCTGTAAATAGATTTGTGAAAATATGAATTTAGCTTTTTTTTTTTTTTTTGGTTAGTATGCTCATGCTTATGGTTAGTAATTACTTATTTTAGCTTATATATATCTTATTGTAAACTATTCAGGATTCCTTTTCCTCTTCAGCCCTGGTCATTCCCTTGTTGTTAGTATTGCGCTGCTTTGTGTTATTGTATTCTGTACAATCATGAGGTGTGGTAATTTTTGATAATAAAAAGAAAAAAAATTGTTTAAATTTATTGAGTTTGAATTTTGAATAGTGTGTGGTTGGATTTAAGTGTGCGTGTGGGTTAGTGTGGTGTGGCGTGCAGTGTGATTAATTAGATCGTTGGCCGGTGTCATGCTGGGTCGTCATCGAATAGAAGGGGGGGATGCGGAGGGCATACGTGGTATTATCGAGGGATTTTTCTACATCCTCGGGGAGGTTGTCGAGGAGTTGTGTGAGGATTGCAGGAGGATGTTTGAATTTTAATTTGGGTTTTTTTCCGAGGGAATTTGGGAATGCGGTAGTTGTAGGGAGTGGTATGGATTTCTTTGGTTGGGATAGTGTTGCCAAAAATTCTTTATATGCGAAGTTTTCCTGGAGTTTTTGGATACGGTTTGAGATTGGGGGTATATTGAAGTGGTGTAGGGTGAGGTCATTAGGGTACCTGAGGGGTAATCTGTGCATCCGTCTAAAAATTTGGCGTTCACAGGAGGCGATTGAGGAAAGGTGATTGGAATTAATGTTCGTGTATATAGGAGCTCGGAAATCCATAACAAGGCGGATGTACGTTTTATATGTGCGTAGAAGTGTTTTGGGGTGGCAACCTCTGATTCTACCCCGAAGGGTGCCCCGTAGGTTTGCGAGGTTTCTAATCCTGTTTAGTGTTCTTTTTACAACGGGGAGCCAATTGAGGGTTCTAGTGAAGAGGATTCCTAGGTAGGTGATTTCATCTTGGAGTGTGAGCCTTTCTTGGTTAAGGGTGAGGGAGACGTTTCTGGAGGAAAGATTGGGGAACTTATCCTCTGCGTAATGAGGATGTGGGAAAAGGGTTGTTTGGGTTTTGGTGGAATTTACGGATACTCTCCACTGGTTCGCCCAGTTAGAGAAGGGTTTTGAGTATGAGACGGGAGGCCGTTTCGCTGTTCCGATTAACCGCCCAACCGGTGTCATCCGCGAACTGCGCAAGGACTACTCCGGGTTGGGTAACTTCGGGAATGCCGGATGCAAAGATGGTGTAAAGGTTAAGGGCTAAGGCAGAGCCTTGCGGAACGCCTGCTGTTGGTTGAAAAGGATCGGAGAAGGTTTTCCCTACTTTGACACGAACTGACCGATTGGTGAGGTACCAGAGTAGGAGTTTGGCAAAGGGGTCGGGTATGTTAAGGTTTCGGATCTTTTGCAGGAGACCGACGTGCCAGACCCTGTCAAATGCTTGCTTAATGTCCAGAAACACAGCCAGATTACATTGCTTGTGATTGAATACTCTGGTGGTCTCTGTAAGCAGCTTCAACAAGGGATCGTGACACGTTCGGTTAGGAAGGAAGCCGAATTGGCTGTTGGGAAAGAATTCGTTGTATTCTAGGTGGTCCCTGAGTCGCCTCGCTAAAATCTGCTCAAAGCATTTTCCGAGGCAGCTCAGGAAGGAGATTGGTCTGTAGGAGGAGGACGAGGTAAAATCAGCGTGGGGTTTAGGTATTATGACGGTGAAGGCCGATTTCCAATCCATCGGGAAGTACGATAGGGTAATGCATTTATTGTAAATAGTGGAAAGTAAACGGAGGGCTGGGTCGGGTAGGTGGCGGAGAACTTTACGGTTTAGGTCATCATGACCTGGGGCAGAATTTTTACTATTTTTGAAATATGAGCTGACCTGGTCGGGCATGATAGGGGTGTAAAAGGGACTCTCGTTATCGAGTAGGGTTTCGGGAAGGTTAAGGGTACGGAAATGTTCAAGGCGACTCTCAAGGAGTGCTTTGAATTGGTTATCAAATTGGGGATCATCTGGGGATCGGAAAATGGATTGGAGGTGGCGACCAAAGAAATCGGCCTTTCCTTAGTCGGAGGAGATTAGGTTGCCCTGAAGGTCGGTTAGGTGGGATTTGGGGTTTACTTTTCTTCTGGTCAGTCTATCAAACTGTTGCCGGAAGAGTTTACCATTGTTACGTGATTAAACGGAGAGCTGGAAGAAAAAGGAAGAAGAAAAGGATTCTCTGCTCATTCACAGATAGTGAGCACACCGAACTAGCTCAAAAATGTCGGTTCGGGCGGGGTTAGAGAAGAAAAGATGTTAAAGATGCCGGCGCCAAGAGCCGCTCCCCTACGTACAGATATGATTCACCGCTGTCTCGACTCTTGGACAGTGGTGCAGGATGGAATGAGCAAGGAGATTCTAGGAAAAAGGAAGTGCAAGAGGAAATAGGAATAATAACACTGCTGTAGTGCCACAATTTTTAAAATCAAAAAAACTGAATAATTGAGGATGTGGATCCAATTAATCCACAACACAAAAAAATATATACGTAAATAACCTAAATGTACAAAAAAGAAATAGTAAATACCGTTCGCAAGTAAACTAAAGTTGTTCGACACCTGCGAACTAGTAATTGTTTAATTAATCCTAAAAAACAAAACTTACATAATTCCCCTTTTCAAGGGAAGGCCTTCCTTTGTATAAACTAAAAGAGAAACATGTTTTAACGCCTTTACAAAGCGTAAATTATTACCAAATAATTAAAAAAAACAAAAAACTTGCGGTGGTTTACACAAAAGAAATAAATTTTTATAGTGAGTACTAATTTTATAGTTTAGAAAGTATTTTATCTTTTAAAACAATAATGAATCTAATATCATGGGAATTTAATAATATTTAATAATAAAAAAAAGTAGTCAAACTACTTTTACGCATCCAAATTAAAGTGATGCTGCGCACACACAAAAATGGCAGCCAAAATAAGTAGAGTTAAACGTTACTATTATAATTACAAAACAAAATGAGGGAAACAAATAATGGTAAAAGAACAGGTAATGAAGGTCACGTGGTTGTGAAGTGAAAGATTAAGGATACAGTAATAAGGATATAGTGATAACAGGTACACAAATATAGGTTAATATGTTATAACAGACTAATCGGTTTAATTATTTTTAGTAGGTGTACTTTAGCATTACTTATCTAAAGATTTACACAACAATTATTCAGTTAAATCTCATGTGATAATAGAAAAAGGAATGATCTAACCTTTATATAAGCAGGTAGTAATTCTGTTTAGTCGATGCCGAATGTGTCACGATCCGGTTTGATTTTAGTTACGATTCAGAGTTAAACCAGAATGTAGATATATGGAGGTATTAGTTGAAATCAAAGTAGAAGGTACTTCGTTGAAGCCAAAGGAGAAAATTTGTTGAAGTTAAAAGTAGAAGGTACTTCGTTGAAGCTAAAAGGACCAGTTAATTCGTTGAAGCTGAAAGGAGAAGGTAATTAACGTTATGTAAGTAAATAATCTTTATTCGTTACCCCTTAGATGGAACGGGCCAAGTGAGAAGCTATCGAAGTGCTTTCCTTTCTTTACGAAAGCATCAATAATTCGTGTTTTGGTTAAAACGTCTTCAAACGTCGATCTTGCCGAAGAAAATTTTTCTAAAACCGCATGTAAGCGAGCAACAAAACTTGCAGATAATAATTAGAAAAGCACCAATTGTTTTATTGCAAAATATGCTTCTTGAAGATATATCCGATTATTTATATCGTATGGTATTATAAGGAATTTTTCCAAGAAGGCATCAAAAATTTTGAGCTTGGCAAAATGGGAGCCACAGGAAAGAAAGAAGACGTAATTTTTATGTTAAAATTGTATTATTCAAAATCTAATGTTATCAATATGTTATCTATATCAGTAAATACCCAAAAATTATAAATTGTGATTTCTCCACTAACGCCATCTAGAGAGGACTTCTAAAAGCTTGTAATATAGTTCACCTTAATTACCTATATTTTAGGATACGTCACTAGAGGGAGTAACAATGCAGATTTTAAATGAAATATTATTTAAATGTGAATTTATAACGTTTGAATAATCAAACGTACGAAAGTTTATATTAGGCTAATACTAAAATTACTTAGAAATATTATGTAGTCCAGGTTATGAACAGAAACAACGTAAGCATTTCTAGAAATAAGGTTTGAGTAAACAGGTACAACTTGTACAGAAATTTATAGAAAAGTACCAAAGTAACTTAAGTATACCAAAACCCAAATTATTTCGTTACACCATTTCTATAATCAAGCTGGGAGGTGGCTTTGGTCCAGGAGTCTTCAGAATGTTTATTGGCTTCTCGCCTGATTAAGGCGTTAAGGCGATTGTATTCGGTCTTGAGAGCCGGGTCCCTGGATCGCAAGAATTGACGATAGATTCGTCTTTTCTCTTTGATCTAGTACACAATGTGCCGTGAGAGCGGTTTTTGAGCAACGTCGATGTTTTTTTAATGGGACAGAGTTATCGACCTCTTCCGCAATAACGGAAGTTAGGTCCCTAATGGCTCTCTCGAGATCTTGGGTCGTTTAAAGGTTAGGTGTGGGAAGGTTGTTGGAGATGTGTTCGGAGAGCACATTCCCGTCTGCTTTTGAAAAACCTTTAATGACTGTGTATTGAGGGGGCGAAGGGGGGCTGGACAAGATGCAGTTTTGACCAGTAGGGGAATGTGATCTGATGTGATCGTGGTGCCTAAAAGGCACTCACTATCGAAATAGTGAGCTGTGGATTCGGAAACTATGATGTGGGCTATTATTGAGACACCTAAGTGCTCGAAGTAGGTTGGCTGTGTGTTGGCGATTCGCAGGAGTGGCAATTGCAACAGAGCAGATGATAGTCTGTTACCGTTGCCATTCGTTGCGGTGTCACCGAATTGGGTGTGGCGAGCATTGAAATCATCTAGCATTACTGCGTTAGGGAGGCTAGAGGCATAGATTAGAGGAGCATCGGATAGAGAATTCTGGCCTGACGGGTTATAATATGATATAAATATTATAGGTGTGGGAAAGTGCACCGTCACAGTAACGCATTCGAAATGTTGTAGGTGCGCAGGAAGTTGAAAAGGAGTGGATGGGAAGCAGTTTTCAATTAAAAGGGCGGTTCCGTGGTGGCTATTGTTTAGGAATGAGTGATACGTGTTGAAATTGAGTGAGCGGCGGGGTGTGAGTTTTGTTTCCGTGATGGAAAGGATGTGTATATTGTGTGTGTAGAAAGTGTTTAAGTAAGGGACGTTTCCGACGAACGCCCCTGGGATTAATGGCCCCTGCTGTGACAGCCATTGGAAAGGAGTTAAGGAGTGGGTGGGCAGATTACGGTGTCCTACATCCGCGTACCGGATACGCAGATGCTGATCCTCCGTTGGAAGAAGGTTTGGGATAGCGAGTCTATGGTCCGAACAACCCTATCTCGCCGGTCAGGAAACATACTGGTAAGGGCGTGGGTAAGGACTTGCAAGAAGTCCTTAATGGATAAGGATTGGGTATCGGGAGAAGGTTTGAGGTGGGCTGTGTCTTTCGAGTCAGACTCTTCAGAAGACAGGATAGGATCGAGGGATGCCATCATCGACGGGGAACTGGGAGGTTCCCATCGCTTCCGGCACTGGAAGGACTAGGTGGGATGCGCTTCCCCGCAGTTGTTACACTTTGGGTTGGCGTCGGATTTGCATGACGAGGATCTGTGACTTTCGACACAGTTAGGACAACGGATGGTACGGGAAGGACACTCCTCAGAAGTATGTCCCACCTGCGTGCAGGTGGAGCAGTACTTCGGAAGAGGTTGCGGAATGAGGGAGGGTTCACAACGGTAGTGTCGCCCGAACATGACGACACCGCGTGCCAGGAGGTATTCTATGGTGGCTTGGGAAGAGGTAATGACTCGGATGAGGGATGTAGGGGTGTTCGTCGCCTTATAGGTGATGCGAACGGCCTTTCTCACATGCGGAAAGTTGATCGCACCCAGGATCTCTTCGACTAGCATAATCTTAACTACGTGACGAATTACGCAGGAAAAGGAGGGAGGTCTAGGATTGGAGTTGGATTGGGCAGTTGGGAAAGGGTTACTGAAGGATCATCGAAATAGTGTCGCAGCCTAAGCTGCGTATCATCCTACAAGGGAGAAGAGGTCTCTAAGAGACAGGTATTGTTGTGGTTGAATGTCAAATTCAACCAGGGAAGGTTAAGGGGTTTGAGGGAATTAGACATGGATTTTTGGCTTGTAATAGTTTTTGGGATATTGCGGACGCAATATCTCGAGTATTGTTAGCGGGGTGGGTAAAGGATTAGGATTGGGGTTAACAGGTGTAGGACTCACGGCGGGTACAGGTGGTTGAGCAGGTGTTGGTAAGAGAGCGGGTTGAGGTGTGTGTGCGGGATTGTGTGTGTGTGTGTGTGTGTTTGTGCGGGTTTGAGTGGTTTTGTGGAGGCAGTAGAACGTTTGGAAATGTAGGAGTGAGTTGATAAAGTGGAAATCGATGAGGCGTTTGAATGGGAGCGTGTACGTGAGGAAGATGGAGGTGAAACGCGTGTGTGTGCGTAGGATTGTGTGGTGATTGGTGGTGTGGGAGGACGGACGGCATCGGGGATAGGGGACACAATTTTGACAGTAGCTCGGTGATGACCTTGCTTAACCATCTCGGCTGCGTTGTTAGTAATAGGGTTGCGAAATTTGAGGATTAAAAAAATTTGTTTATCGAAAGGCCGAGGTGCAGCTTCACACCCCGAGGAAAGAAGGCTCGGAAATCAGAGACCCAATTCGAAACGGAGGAAATACATAGTTAAAATAAAAACAAAAAAGTAATTAAATTAGAATGTTTGTATTAATGATACCTATTACCGTTGACCTTGACCCGACGACGATCCTGCTGTTGGCGACTATGTCCTGGAATCCCTCTGTATCCGGCTGTAGTTGTAGATCCTCTTTTATTGACCGCTTCTTCGTGTTATGTGTATACACGCAGTGACAGATCTAACTCCGATGCAGCGAAGATCACGAAGCCGGAACGATGAATAACGTTGAGTTGGCTTCTTTTTGGAAATTAAGCTATTCTAATAAAAATCACAAACGCTTACGTTGGCTAGGGGCTTACGTTCGTAACGAGGTTCGGACTGCCCTGATTAATTTAGCCCGCACAACCTGTAGAACCAAAAATCGTGGTAAGAATTCAGTGTTATATTTTTTATCATTAATCTTTTACATTTTGTTGTAGAAGCAACGCTTTCCCAGACATAGTGAGATACAGCTAGAGGACGTCGTAGTAAGTAGTCGTTATTATTACATTTTATTACTATCATTAACGATATACATTTGTAGGAGCAACAATTTGGCAAAAATTTATGGCAGGTAGCTAGAGGTTATTGCCCCATATTCCAAAAATCACCCCACGCCACATTAACTGTTTGTCGTGCATATCCGTTGTTTTACAAAATGTATGTGTACATGCCATATCGGGCGAAGAAGAATATTGTTAACTTATTCATTTGTGAAGTTTACTTTTGTAGTTATTGTTTAACACGTAATAAACTATTAAAGCCCTTCCTTCCTTAATTCCTCCTGGGACAACTGCGGAAAGCCAAAACAGAATGTGGCGAACAAAGAGAGAGGGCCCTGAAATTGATCTGCGACTCAGGTGCCACTTGTGGGGCACCAACGACGTCCCATGAGATGGTATGGGGCCCTACTTTCGGACCGTTATATCAAGCTTTAGGTTTTTACGCCTTCCAATACTTCTAAAATATACCGCTCGATGGGACCACGATCAGATGCTATTACAGAAAACTTTCATTAGGTTTTTCAAAAATACACAACTAGATGCACTACAAACAGCCAAAGGGGGCCTCTTCCGTAGGTCTAACACTTTGCGCCAAGTTCAAGAAGCTTAGCGCTGTCCTATGAGATAATCTAAGGGTCCAATGATTAGAATACAATTTCAAATTTTGAGTTTTCCCGCAATAACAAACAAGGGGGCTCTGTAAGTGGCTAAGACCCGAGATCAAGTTTCTGAACCTTATCGGTGTAGTTTTTAAAGTATACCACTAGATGGGGCTCCAAAGAAACAAGGGAGTCCCGCAAGGAATTAATCCTCGAGAACATGTTCCGGAACCCTATCGATGTTCTTAGAGATGATATAGGGGCCTCATTACTAGAATACTATTTCAAATATCCAGTTTTTCCACTATAACAATTACAGGGATCTATCTTTATTTTTAAAATACACCACTAGGTGGAACCACGATCAATCTCTATTACGGAAAATATTTGTTACCTTTAAAAATACGGCACTAGATTGCGCCAGGAACAAAAAAAAAACAAACACACCCATCAGAATGCGAGGTAGTCAAGATTATTCAATCCCTCCAATCAAATTACAGAGCCTGTGAGAGAACCAATGAGAAACCAATTATCACAGCCTGTCTTTAGGAACTCCAATCAGAGCATTCATCTCGGGACTATATGCGAGAGCAAGAACCAATCAGGTGAAAAATCGGCTTGCGGTTGACCACTCTATAGGGACTGGACTGCCAGGAAGGCTCTATTTGTTGTCAACAGGGCCCTAGTTAGGGGCGAAAATTTAATCCTGTCTACTACATGAATTTAAATTATTCTAGAAAACATAAAAACTATTTTAATTACTAGCACACAAATTATAAATTACTTTTTTGTAATTTTCTTCCATTTCGATTCCTTAATAGATATATAAGAAACGCTACGTCATCATCCCATTACAGACATTAAGTTCATGGAATATTTTACAATTTTTAGATTGGCAAAGCTTTATCCAGAATTATTGTCACTCTTAAAAGCAGTATGAATCCAGTGGAAAACTTTGATATGAGCAAATTCGCGAACGTATTTTTGGGAGTTTGACGTATTTCAGGGGGTTTATATGCAAGATTATCTTCCATTTTCGTGTTTTGTGACAGAATTCGGATAAAACAAAGCGCGACTAGATCAAATTTTCACTTTTAAAGTTAAGAGATTACCAACTACTGCAATAATCAGTAAATCAACTAAAGTAAAAATGTTTGTTTAAAAACGGCATAAGGACAAATTACAAAAAATGGCACGAAAAACGTGTTTCATAAGACCTTAAAGCACTCATTCTTTCAAGAACTCGTGGCCACGTCACTCGCGTTTTAGCTTGAATTCGTACTTCCAGACTGGTCTTATGAAATTTGTTTTTTAAAATACTATTAGACCTTGACAAAGAAAATGCGACTGTTGTGGTAATGGATATGGATGGGGGCGAGTACAAACAAATATCATAAGACACCACACCATCAATCGAAAGACGGAGATACCAAACGCTTACAAGGCATAATGGGCTATTCTCCGATTACCAGAGTACTAAACTGATCCCACACTACAGCACACTATGTGATACCCATTATCATACGTTTATAGGGAAAAACCGAGTCCATCATCAGAAACTTCCAACACAATCACGTTTTGACATAGTGAGCCTATTCACAAATGTGCCCGCCGACAAGGCATTAACTATCATAAGGGACATGCTCCAACCTGCCAGTATGGAACGTTGGACGGATGCACGCAACTCTCGGTAAAAACAATAATAGAACTGACAGTATGCATTAGAACAATATACATCCAAGTAGAAGACAAGAGTTTGGAATGACAATTGCTTTGCCACTATCACTCATAGTGAGCAAAACATGAAGGACTTCGAAAGCCATACGATATCCGAATTCACTAACCAAAGATGTAGCTTAGATATGTACCTTCGTACTTTGGAAACACTGCAAGTATTAGCTGGATGAATTCTTATATCATCTAAATAGTCACGTAACCCTCCAGAAAATTCACAATGTAATTGGAGTCAGGACAAAAACTGCCATTTATGAATGTACTTGTACACAGGAATGACAGTACTTCCACGACGGGTGTATGCAGGAAACCCGCCCACACGGGGAGGTACCCACACTATAGCTCCAATATTCAGACAAACGTGAAGGTAGGCGTAACAAAATGATTGTACGATATAGCTGAAACAGTACACTCGAAACACTTAAAGAAAGTGGCTACCCCGATCTAACAGCTATCCTCAAGAAAAGGGTAACCAAACAAAAAGAACCTAAACACACAGCGGTGGTGTATACAACCTACCATGTGAATGCGGCCGATCACACATAGGAAAAAGCAGTAGAAAAGCACAAGAATAACATCCGCGAAGGCGAAACAGAAAGATCAAGAATTGTCAAACATGTCTGGAATGAAGACAACCGAATCCAATGGGATAACATACAGATAGCGGAAAAGTACGAGAACTCAACTAGTCTCAAAGAAACCACTTACATCGCACTGGCATAAAATCCGATAAGCCGAAACGTTGGTTGAAGATTTGGCGCTAGCGTCGAAAACGACACTCAGCCTTGTAGTCAAGGACGACTGCTTGATAACAGCGTGATGCGGCAAAAATTGAGGGGGGATATCCGCTATGTCAACGGGACCATTAATGGTTTCGATAAGCAGGGATTCAACAGGGCCGTGACTCCCGGATTCAGAAATTTTGGTCATGTGACCCATGGATTCGTATTCATCCATGAACTTAGAATACTCCCGGAGAAGATCGGGAGATTTTTGAGTCGCTTCTCCAAATTAAAGAAGCGGGATTCAGCGCTGTGCCTTGAATCACCTAGAGTTTTGAGTTAGATATGTGAGTGATCAGGAACGAAATATTTTTAATTCTAAATGTCCGACGAATCGAATTAGCCTATGAAATAAACGCAAATGACAAACTCACGTCTATGGATGTTCTTATAACAAGAAACTAGACATAGATGTATAAATTTGGGATATTTGAAATGCAACACTCAGTAAACAAACGTATTTTGTAAGTTCTTGGTAATAAACAGGGTACATGTATATATACATATATATATATATATATATATATATATATATATATATATATATATATATATATATATATATATATATATATATGTATACACATAGGTTGAATCACGATCAACACCACGGAGCACTACGACGAGGCGGCATATAATCGTTAATTTCTTATACAGTGATATTATGTAAGTCAATATGAGCAACATTTTCAAAATATTTTTAAATATACAGGGTGCTCCAAAAAAAAATAGCACATCAAAATTATGTTTCTTTAAATGACACACCGTATATTATTGAATTTGAATTTGGAATTTGTCTGTTACTGTATCATTTGTAGATTGAAATATCCTCCCAAAATCCCTACCCTTAATAATTTTTGGCTAATGTAACACATTTTCAAATTCAAATCATAGTAGCTTTAATTTAAACATTATAGAGTTATTTCTACACTATGTAGATTAAACTAAACATTGCAATAGATTTTTATACACTTATCTTTACTCTCGATAACAGTAACAACAAATTGTCACCTTTCAAAGCTCTGACGATGCTTCGATCGTCCAACCGAAACAGATCTGCCTCAATTTTAAAAAATAAAGTGAAGGGTTAAAAAATCTATCGCTATTTTTAGTTTAGTCTACATAATGCAACAGTTTCACAGAGTATATATATATATATATATATATATATATATAAAGTCCTAAAAAATTCGTAAACTAATTACTAATTATCGGCTCAAAATTTTTCCTGTTTACAGAATATTTATTTCTCCTTCTTCCGTGGTTAGAAATCGTTTTAGATTTTCACGCAACACCCCACCAATGCGCCACCTGCAATATCTCGCCTAATTACGTTCGATCGCGAACTGTATAAACGGACGCGCGACTCGATATTTTTTTTCATTCGAGGTTGAGATCTAAGGTGAACTTATAAATAAAAGGCAGATTTGTCTAATTCAAAAAAAGACAACATCGTTTTCACGATGTTAGAGCCGGGCTACAAAAAAGCGCTGCTTCCAGTAGTTCCTAGAGGAACGAACAGTTCAGGGAGAGCTGTCACCGACGACGTCCCGGGAGTTCGGGATACCGCTAACGATACAGTCACTACTCGATCTACCGTTCAATAGAGCGAGCAGCGACGCCCCACCTGCCGACACCGCACAAAAGAAAGGGCGGCAAAAGAAGACGAGACCACCACCGTTGGAATCCATCGCCCCCTAGAAGAGGAGCATCGAACATAAAACACGCCGACGACTACCACTGCCTCAGCCGCTACCGACACCATCTCAGAAGAGACCCGCCTCTGGTATAACAACCCCGGCGACTTCATGCTACAGAAGAAGAAGCCACTACAACGCTTTTTTGGACATACCATAAATCTGAACTCAAAGATGTCAACAGGTATTATACACAATCACGCAACCCAACAACCACTGAATCCACACGCTAAAGAGGATGAATGATCC
>JARFJB010001226.1:312500-477500 GCA_036346205.1 Vesta saturnalis
GATCATATTTAGCAGACCAGTTTTCCGTTATAACACTTCTTTTCTGCCTTGGTAGATTATTAATCGATCCCGTCTGCAGAACACCACCATACCTTTACACTAAACACATATTCGGGCGTATGCGTAAATAAACATGTCCTAATACACAAAATCCTACTCCTTGCTTTTAGGTTGTCACCTGAAAAGTACTGATAATTCCTGGGGAATGCCTGAAAGGTGTATACCTGTGTAGACATTTTTATACCTTAGCTTGTCTGAAAGGTGTACTCCTGTTCAGTCTAGCGTCCTTCTAATCAACCAAAGGGTGTACGCCCGTTTGATTAATTAATCCTATCTTACCGCCAAGCACCTAACATATACACGACCGAGCTGGGATATAATATAATCCAGAATACTAGTAAAGCATTATAACCCGCTTCTTAAAGAAATAAATAAATTCCCTTAATTTAAGCCAATTTATATAAAGCGGAAATTCCGATTTAATTCTCAAAAGATAATCCCATTCATGTGTACTTTCTTCGAAGCGATAAGAATAAATCTTAAATTGAAAATGAAATTTAAAAATTTATTACGCCTTTTAAATCAGATACAAAATTATCACCTTTCGTAAAAGGTGGTTTGAAGAAAACCACCAACCGTTTCTTACTTTGCTCACGTCTTGCAAGTTTACGATCCCGTTATTTCATGTTCCATTTTATTGCATAATTATAGTAATGACAGTAACCACCAGAAGTTAAATTAAAGTTACGTAAATAAAGCGATACTTTTATTTTATGCCATTGTTGCATTGTACTCTTCCAGGAATAAAATATAAATACTCATCCTATACTCACATGCTATCTACTTTAATCGTTAATACAAATTCATTAATTTCTTCTCGATATAAATTGCAAATTTATTTGCGTAAATTCTTTAATTGCTCCAAACATCCAGAGAGAATTAGATAAACAATTAAACAACCGATTACATATTTTGAATGACAAAATAAATTAGAGTATTGTACCATCCCGTTTTACTACTACTTATCGATCCACAGAAATTAAACACCCGTCAGGTATTCATAACCGGCCTGCAGCATTCGAGCTCTTCAAGATCGTAACCACCTGGAGAATCCGTTCCTTGTTATATATTTTTTGGTTAATTTGTGTAATGTTGAGTTTGTTTTATTTAGGTGAAATATAAAGTAGGTTTAAACATTTTAATTTAGAATTGTATATTTCTAGTGTTTGTTAAGTTCTCACAAATTACTATGCGAACGACATCCTTTCCTGATTAAGCTATCGCCGGGTATAGCAAGAATAGATAAAAGTAAAATCAGCTGTTAAGGAGCTGTTAACTATATATATATATATATATATATATATATATATATATATATATATATATATATATATATATATATATAGTAAACAGCTCTAACAGCTGGTATAGTAGAGTTCCTATACCTAAACCTTACAGTTTCCGAAATATTGAACATTTTTGAAAATGTTGGGTTGTCAAAAATTCAAGTATTTTTCGATTCAGAAAAGATGAGACAATCTAATCTAGGTCATCGTAATAAGGATATTTAGAAGTACGTATTCTGTTGTTTATTGTTCCAAATCATAATTTATAAAATACAAAGAGTAACGCGTAAAGTTAACAAACTTCAAAGTTAAATATCTTTGTTATTTAGATGCAACGCCAAAGAAATTTTTATCGGAATAGAATAGTCTTTTGACAATAGTTATTAGGGTTCTCTATACCTTACTTCAATACTTTTCGAGAAATTAGTGTATTTGTTACATTTTTAGAAATTACGCCATTAACTCATGTCGATCAGTTAGACTTCTTTGATTTACAAAGGTTACAAACGTGTTAAACGGTTTTTGGTTTATTAAGGTTATCAATGTTATACGGTTGCTGGCCTTGAAAAAGACCGTTTTACATTATGCACCGAGAGCCTACTGCTGGATTTGTCACTACAGTAAATGTTCAAACTGATGACCGTCTTCTTGAATGCATAGTCTAATTCTTTCTTCCAAATTTGGCTGACTTTTCTTAACATATCTGGAGTAATTGTGTCCACCGCATTTTTAATTCTCTCTTTCATATTGTCTGCAGTAGTAGCAGGAATATTGTAAACAATATTTTTAATATATCCCCATAAAAAGTAATCCATTGGAGTAAGACAAGGCGATCTTGGGCGTTGTATTTAAAATAACAAAGATATTTAACTTTGAAGTTTGTTAACTTTACGCGTTATTCTTTGTATTTTATAAATTATGATTTGAAACAATAAACAACAGAATACGTACTTCCAAATATCCTTATTATGATAACCTAGATTAGATTGTTTCATCTTTTCTGAATCGAAAAATACTTGAATTTTTTGACAACCCAACATTTTCAAAAAATGTTAAATATTTCGGAAACTGTAAGGTTTAGGTATAGCGAACTCTAATGAAAGTCTACCTTACTTTCACACCTTATTTAAAAAAAAATTAAAAAGGAGGGTATTCCATTTAAAATAATATAACAAGTTTATAGATCACCCTGTATAAATCAAACTAATTTTAGATTGTAGTCCTAGAAGGCTTACATATTCTCGCCCAAACAGATTTTGAAAAAATTCAGTCGTTTGGGTGCTAGAGACCGACGCGTTGGTGGTGGCCCACCTGCATATATATATATATATATATATATATATATATATATATATATATATATATATATATATATATATATATATATATATATGTATGTGTGTGTGTGTGTGTGTGTGTGTGTGCGTGTGCGTGTGCGTGTGCGTGTGCGTGTGCGTGTGCGTGTGCGTGTGCGTGTGCGTGTGCGTGTGCGTGTGCGTGCGCGTGCGCGTGCGCGTGCGCGTGCGTGTGCGTGTGCGTGTTCGTGTGCGTGTGCGTGTGCGTGTGGGTGTGTGCGTGCGTGCGTGCGTGCGTGCGTGCGTGTATGTGTTATTGGGATGCAGTTTATTTTAAATTGAAAGTGACTATATAATTCGAGCTTTCGATATACCTTATTTCTTTATCAGGAATCTGCGTCAAATGAACATACGTAATAATTAATCTGTGCACATAAAAAAAATTACTTACTTAATGCGAGTATTATAAACTAGCACTATTACACAGCAGAATTGATAAATACAATGTGACATGTATAAGTTAAAATGACTGCTTAAAATGTGAGTTATTAAATTTATGGAATTTTTTTTTGAAAATTTTTATACATACCCACCGCGTCGCAAACTAAAATTGTTAGAAAGTATGATCTATGACACCTGTTGTATTGATTGAATTAAAATTAGTACTTAGAATAAGCGAATGTATGTTATTTAGGTTGTCTACATCAGGTTTGTAATTTAAAGTACATTGAATACCGAAAATTTGGAATGTGGTTGGAGTCTTTGTTATGTTTTGATAAAGCAGAAAATTTTTTTCCTATTTTGCAGTCACTTCTACGCTGAGCAAGCCTTGTTTTAAGCCATTAGGATGTTTGCTCGATATATACATTGTTGCAATCGCTATAAGGGATGGAATAAAAATATATCATGGATTGTCAATCTGACAGCATTGCAAAAAATACTAATGGGTAAATTGGCCAAGAGAAATCGCTGGAAATTAGTTTGAAGTTCCTGCGACGGCAGCTGGCGGGCGTACACTAACACTAAATTAGAAAATCGGCTTTCTCTCCGAAATGGACGTTATCAATGTATGTCCCAAATAGTTTTATTATAAAGTACGTAAGCTTAGAAACATT
This sequence comes from Vesta saturnalis, assembly GCA_036346205.1. Lineage (NCBI taxonomy): Eukaryota > Metazoa > Arthropoda > Insecta > Coleoptera > Lampyridae > Vesta > Vesta saturnalis. The sequence goes on from JARFJB010001226.1 coordinate 316,257, forward strand.
TTCTTTTTTTAGCATTTTCCTCTATTTTATTAAATGAGGGGAGGGGAGAGAGGTAAATGTTCACTTGGAAAAAATACCATAGTTTCTTTTTAACTCAACCGATTTTAATAAACTGCGAGGCTTCTCGGGTGCTTCTAATAAAATAGCATTGTCGTTTTTTTTCTCGTTGGTGGATGGCGTTTTGTGACAAAGCCGTAAATTTTCTCGATAATTTTAAATGTAAAGGTATAATTATTATTAACCAACGAAAAGAGCATTTGAACATATAGAAATTGGTGAAAACTGCAAGTCGATAACTTCTTTCTTTGCACATATATGAAAAAAATAGGTGTAAAAATATATTTTATAACAGAACTAGTTATTAAAATATATTAATTATTAAGCTATTAAAATAAAGGAATAAAATTTAATATACTAAATGTCCCCTGAGGGGCGCATGTTTAATTTAGAACGGAAGTAAAAGGATCGATGTTATAGAAGAATGGTGTGCAACAGCCCTAACGCTGCAGAACTAATGACGCCTCATATGTTTATATTGTCACCCGTACTGTTCAATACAGAGCTGCAATCTCTCACGAATAGACAGGATAGCAGTCTAGTAAAAACAAGAAGGCCTTGAAATGCCAAAAATAACACAAAAAAAATGCCCGTTTTAAATATTGCTATGCGTCAAAATAATATTAGCTCCATTAAAGTTTTTCGTGTTTGATTAACGAACCGTTGATTTCCAAATGCTGTTAACAAATGAAATAAGATTTGATATGCTTGCTGTATATTTTGAATGCATTAAGAATTCCATAAAAAAACATGAAACATGCATTGGAAAAAAAGGTTTTCGACATTTAAAACATCAACATAAAAACAAATATTTCCCAAAAATGCAAATTTACTACGGTAGGTATTATTGCCTTCTAAGGTAATAAATAAAAAATGAAAGTCCTAACATATTGATAAAAACCATCATCTTTCTCAAAACCGACAATTTATGCACAAGAAGAGAATAAAATGCAACACAAGTAAATAATAATCATTTGTTAGCGAAGGTATTTGTCATAAGCGTTAGTAGACTGTGAAAACAAAATTGCAAGCAAATTATTACAACATTTTAGTTTCACGCCTGTGTCATTTAGTTGGTATTTTTCAAAGCTTGCTCTTGATTTTCCAAATTGCATTGGTACCATTTCGTGTTATTGTTCAAGTTTTGCGTGTTGCTTGTTTTTTTCTTCTTGTTCGTGTTGCGTTGTCTTTTAGTGTTACAAAATACTTGATAACAACGTGATAGGTTTTTATTTGGAATGCATGAGAAATGCTACAGTTGCTGCAAGGGGATATGTGCAGCAATATCCTAATAGGCGCCAACCGAGTAAAAAAGTTTTTCTTCGAGTTATCCTTCGTTTGCGAACAATTGGAAACGTTCATGTTCCCGTATACCGCAAACAACGCAGGGGACGCACCAAAGAGAACATTATTACTGTTTTAGATTATGTCCAGTTTAATCCTCCCCTAAGTATTAGAACTATTGTGCAGGACCTGAGAATAACTCGAATTACCGTTCAAAACATTCTCAAGGAGCACAGGTAAGCGAGTTTTCGACTTTGAACATCTACTATGAACTTACAAAGGTTTACTTAATGATTTTCCTACAAAAACCAGTAATATCCTGTTGATTCAATGGCCACCATCTTGTTTCAGGTTACATCTATATCACCTATTCCTGCAACACTATTGCAGATTTTGACCAAAGACTAGACCATTGCCTCTGGATTTTGAGTATGATGGTAGAAGGACCTTTCATAGCAGTGAAGGTGTGAATCTCCATCATACGCACTATTGATCAAGAACGAATCCACATTTGATGCGAAAAGTCCATCATCAAGGGCGTTGGTCTGTAAACTGTTGAGCAGGAATTCTAGGAGCGCGAAGTATCGGCTCACTCTTTTCTAATAACCAACTAAATTTTGACAATTGCCTAGAGTTTATAAAAGAGGATTTAACGATTTTGTTAGAGGAAGTGGCCCCTGAAATTCGACAACGAACGCTGGTCCAGCACGACGGCTGTCAAGTTCACTTCGTGGTAAATGATTGGGAATTTTTAGATAGTTAGAACAAGGCGGAATTTTTTCATGGCCGGCATCAGATTTAACATGCCTAGATTTTGATTTATGTGGTCGAGTAAAAGACATGGTTTTTGCAACCGGGCCCACTACACAAGATAACATGATTGGACGCATAAGGGTCTGTATGCAAACTATTTCAGTTGCTGAACTGGAGAGTTCAGTTTGGTCCACGCGGGAAAGAATGCTTAAATGTATCGGAAACGATAGACGGTAGCTTCAACATTTAGGGCGGAATTGATTAAATTGTGGCAATTAATTTAAATTTCTTTCCCAAGTAGTTCAAGGAATTTTCTCCTCTATTTAACTATGTAAAAAGAGACAGCGTACTATTCCAAATTTCATGATAATACGCAGTAATTGTTGTAATGCCAAACAGCACCATCTAGCTACCACGCAAAATTTATTCGGACATGTTTATGCAGCAGACTATTAGGTAAGAAGAGCTCTGTTAAACGAGACCTAGTTTGTTCAATTCCGTTAACTCATACCGCAGTTATTGCCATTTAAATAAAAATATGTTTGACGTTTCCTCACCAGTACATTTTATAAGTAAAAACGCTAAGCAAAAAAAAAAGTCAACAACTTTCCAGTGTTTACTATGGCAATATTTAAAACATATCTTTACTTGCATGTCGTCTGAGAAAGGGGCCGTTTTATAATTGACCATAACAATTGCTATATTTCAAACAAAGTAATAACTAATGACAGTTAAACTTACTCTTTAATTCTGTTACTTGTAAAATATATTTTTACACTTATTTTTTTCATATCTATGTAAATAAATAGAATATCCACTTGAGTTTCTCACCAATTTCTAAATTTTTTCACACTGTTTTTCGCGAGTTAAAAATAATTATACCCTTACAATTAAAATATTGGGAAAATTGCATTAATTTATAACTAGAAAAAAAAACTGAACCGACAATGTTAGCATTTTATTAGAATCACCCGAGAAGCCTCTCTCAAATGAGACTCAGTTCATAAAAATCGGTTGAGTTAAAAAGAAGTTATGGCTTTTTTTTCAAGTGAACATTTACCTCTCCTCCTTCCCTGATTTAACTAAATGGAGAAAAATGCTAAAAAAAGAAAATGTTTCTAACCTGCGTAGTTTATAATTAAACTACCTTGGACATATCTTGATAAAGCCGATTTATGAGAAAAAGCCGATTTCCTAATTTGGTGTTAGTGTACGCCCCCTAGCGGCCACAGCAGGGACGTGAACTAATTTCCAGCGATTTCTCTTGTCCGATTTACGGTTCCCAAGATGTAGTCGGCGTCCATGCTTAGTTGGCCACCCGGTACAATATAAAAAGTATACCTAATACAGTCTCCTGCGGTATACATCGGTTGGTTTATAGAGGGTTACTCTAAACTTTATTAAAACGTTAAGGTTGGAAGATACCTTACTCAAATCTCTAACAATTATAATTCGTACATAGGCCACTAAAATTGCATGATTTGTCTGTTTTGTTTATTTTTAACTTGATTACATGAAAGTTGGCGTAGCTTCAAAATTACCTAACGAAAAAGTGCCTTTGCCGAGTACCCCGTCAGTAATTCTTAAGCAATATCAGTTTAACAAAAGATCACATTTTACCTAGGAATTGTTTTTATACGAGATTTGTTACTCGACTGTATTACCTTGTTATTGTATATAAATTAATACCATGTATGTACTATCTTGGACGTAAGTGATGTCCCGGTATGTGGTAGGCAACACACACTCTTCTGATTCCACTCGGAAATATTTAGATGGAGAAGCCATATAGTCATTAAATAATGTGTAAAGTTAACGTGTTAACTGCAAAGATTGCCTCAGAGCGCGCTTTCACGTATTACCTGTTCAGCTTACATAAGAGGTAACCTCTTTTAGTAGTTATATAAAAATTGGAAAAACCTAATCATTACTTGTTTCAATTCAAACACGCAAATTAGCAATAAGGTTTTAAACTTGCTTTTCTACCAAAATAATACTTAAGGAATCACGAGATGGAATATTTGAAATACTAATTTTGAATACTAGCAGTTTTAATTATTTATGTTGTAGTAATAGAATTAGACTAGCTGCAAGCAAATTTAGAGCTACGGGAATTGATGCGTTCTAATAAATGGTTTAAATAACAGTTTCAACGTCAAAATGGAGAACCGTGGGTTTGATATGTTACAGTAGTTTCGTTTATGTAATCTACTTTTGTTAGGTTGCAGTAGTTTTGTTTATGTTTTTTCCTATTATACCGTAGATGTTAGATTTTTATATTAGTCCAGTCAATGACCGTTTTCCGTATAATTTTGCCAATAATGCATAAATGGACTAATTCTAAGCAACTTTTGATCCTTTTCAGTTAACACGCTACCTTTACACATTATTAAATGACTGTATCCCTTCTCCATCTAAATATTTTCGAGTGGAATCGGAAAAGTGGAATGTGTGTTGCCTACCACATGTCGGGACATTACTTATGTTGAAAATAGTACATGTACGATATGACAAAAACTTATTATGTGATAAAAAGAATTAACAATTTATTTGTTCATTTGAATAAATGACATTGAATGCATAATAAAGTTGATACAAATGTACAGCAATGATATCTCTAATTCTCACTACAATAGAAACGGGCACAAGATTATAGTAAATTTCATTATTACAATATTTTCGGAACTATCGATGTTACAAAAAACTTTACTAACAAAAAATATTAATTTTTGAATTGCGCTGAAGCATTTTACTCATAATATAACACATGCAAAAAATACATCAAACGTTTTTTGTTAGTTTTCTGTTTTTCTGAGCATTCATTATTAATTCCCAATCTCTAGCTTGCAAACCTTTAGGAATACGCGGATCAGCTATTTCAGGTAACATGCAATTTAAAAATAATTTGTTTAATTTGGGTAACATAAAACTTCTCCGCATTTCTTCATCTTTCATAATTTTGATTATCTCTAAATCGTTGCCTGTATACAACACCAAATCACAATAATTCCTACTTAATATATTTAATTGGCCTTGAATTTGGTAATACTATATGTGGTTTTTCACAAATTGTCATTTTTGAGTTTTACACGCAGATGTTTAAGTTTTTTATGTACTGATTTCCTAATCTGTTGATGTCGTATCGAAAATAAACACTTCCATTCTATTAAGCTGCGTGAAGTTGGCAGCCAAAATACAGCAGCCAAAATACCGAAAACGACCGAACGACCAGTGGAGCGCCGTCTATCACTAGAAAGAAGCATGCGCATGTGCACACGTCTAAGTTGCCATTATCCGGCAGCCAAATAGGAAATTTTAGATCCCACACTTAACACCAAAATCAAACTTGCCCTTGAGATTCAAAAAGCACAACAACATAAGATATTACACATTTTCCATCACTCTAACACAACAGCTTTTATATTTTGACAATTACAAGCTAATTTGGATATAACGTTAGTGTACCCAAAAAAATTATCAAGAAAAAGGTTTCACATTTTAACCCTTATAATGTCATTCGCATCTACCATTAGTATCCCAAAAAAATTTATCATTTACTGTCCATCTGAGCGGTCGAAACCCACCCCAAAGTATTAAAAAATTCATATAACACCCATAGAAAATATGTTTTACAATCTAACAAATACAGTGTAATTCGCATTTACAACTATCTCCAACAAAATTGGCAATCATTTACTGTCCGTCTAAGGGGTTGAAAACCACCCCCAAAGTATTACAAACTGCATATAACACCCTTAAAAAGGGTTCACATTCTAACCCTTACAATATTATTCACATTTACCATTAGTATCCCTAAAAAATTGGCTATGGTTTATTGCCCGTCTGAGGGGCTGTAACCCACTCTCAAAGTTTAAAGGAATTCATATAACACCATTAGAAAAAGGTTTCACATTCTAAACCTTACAATGTTACTCGCATTTACCGTTAGTATCTTAAAAAAAATGGAAATCATTTACTTCCCGTCTGTGGGGTTAAAGCCCACCCCAAAGTTTTAAAAAATTGGTATAACACCCTTAGAAAAAAGGTTTCACATTATAACCCCTACAATCTAATGTCTACTTACCACTATTATCACCAATAAAATTGGCAATCATTTATTTCCCGTCTGAGGGGTTGAAATCCAATACAAAGGTATATACCGTACTCAAAAAAATTGGCAAGAAAAAGGTTTCACATTTTATCCCTTACAATGTCATTCGTATTTACCATTAGTATTCCCAAAAAAATTGACAATCACTTACTGGCCATCTGAGTGGTCGAAACCCGCCCCAAGGTATTAAAAAATTCATATAACACCAGTAGAAAAAAGGTTTCACAATCTAACCCTTACAGTGTAATTCGCATTTACCACCAATATCTCAAAAAAAATTGGCAACCATTTACTGCCGTCTAAGGGGTTGAAATCCAACCCCAAAGTATTAAAAAATTCGTGTAACACCCTTAGAAAAAAGGTTTCACATTCTAACCCTTAAAATGTAACACTTTGGGAGTGGTTTTCAACCACTTAGACGGGCAGTAAATGATTGCCAATTTTGTTGGAGATAATAGTGGTAAATGCGAATTACACTGTATTGGTTAGATTGTGAAACCTATCTTCTAAGGGTGTTATATGAATTTTTTAATACCTTGGGGCGGGTTTCGACCACTTAGATGGGCAGTAAATGATTGTCAATTTTTTTGGGGATACTAATGCTAAATGCGAATGACATTGTAAGGGTTAAAATGTGAAACCTCTTTCTTGCCAATTTTTTTGGGTACACTAGCGTTATATCCAAATTAGCTTGTAATTGTCAAAATGTAAAAGCTGTTGTTTGAGAGTGATGGAAAGTTTGTATTATCTTAAGTTGTTGTGCTTTTTAAATCTCAAGGGCTAGTTTGAATTTGGTGTTAAGTGTGAGATCTAAAATTTCCTATTTGGCTGCCGGATAATAGCAACTTAGACGTGTACGCATGCGCATACTTCTTTCTAGTGATAGACGTCGCACCACAGGTCGTTCAGTTGTTTTCGGCATTTTGGCTGCTGTATTTTGACTGCCAACTTCACGCGGGTCTTCTATTATACTGTTATTTTTCAGAAGCCCACCGGGACTGCACCCAAGTAAAAATATTCTTTTGGAATAAAAAACCACAGGATGTTACTTTTACTTGCTTCCTTTCTTCATATTATTCCACAGCCATTCTCTCATACGTTATTCCTTAAGCACTGGTCGTGAGACTAGGCGAGTTGTAAAGCATAATTTTTAACAAGCTGTGGCAGGAGGTATACTCTCTTGTTATGGTTAACTGAATTAAATGCCTTTGCTAAGTCTATGTGGTATTGCCGTGTTCAGATGTTAGGTTTACAGTAACTTTTTTCTTATTCGTGTCTTCAAGAATTTAGTTTGCTTCTTAGATGTAATATTGTTTCTTTCAACGAAACATAGTAATTAATTAGCCTTTAACAACAAACTCAAATAATTTGCCGTGAGAGTTAATCCTACTGGTGGGTCTTTAAGCTCAACACCGAGGAAGTTGTTTTCTTTTCGGATCTAAACTTTATTTCTTTGAACTTATCTTCATAATGCACATGTACTGTATGAAATTCCATCATTTTTAAGGAATCAAGCATATATAATACACTGAGCAGATAAGAGAATAAAACGCGATGCCTTTTCGAGTGCTAGAGGCATTGGCTTAAATTCATAACTACTTTTTACTTGGTTTATTTTGCCGAGAAGAAGTTACCAAATCATAATTTTAACTTTTTTTTAATCCGTAACCTTTATAGTCCACGGGTACCTAGTAGTTAATATAATTAAAAGTACAAAGAAAATTAAATTCAAGTATGTCACGTGCAACGCTTACTTTTAACGACTTATAAAAAGTAAGGCAATGTTTTTATCACAAAAAACTTAATCGACTATAAAAATGTAAATTTTAATATTCATCAAATTTTTCTTGTAAGTAATTTGTAGGCTGCATTTAAATTTATACCGTTTATAACACGATTAAAAGCTTTCAAAACGTAAAACCTATTTAGCGTCCATTTATAATTATAGTATTTGTTTTATCACACCCCCTTTTCATACGAAGATTGTATGTACGTGTTACAATTAATAACCTTCCATAATATTATAGTGTCGAAAGATTACATTTAAATATACATCATCCTTATCAAATGGTCATAAAATAACCATTAAACGTACAGTATTTGGTGTATGTAAAGTAAAATTGCTCATAAATTATCGGGTCATGTTGATAATGTGAGTACATATAAAGCAATTATTTAATTAAATTATTTAGCTAACTTTATACAAGAGTATACCGTAATACAAACACTTAAATTACATACTTGTTAAGAATAAATTTATTAAACATTCACAAAATGCAGTCAACCCGTAGGTTATTCTTTGGTCAAACGATAAGAAAATGTAATACTTTTATGATTTGCTGTAAATATTTCAACCTAGTTTATACTTTTGTAATATGATTGTCTCATGTTAAGATTAGATACATCTACAGAATTTACATTTTGTATCAATTTAGAATATCTTATTTCATAGTTTAGAACTTAGATCATTCTTTAAACATCTACAGTTAATTTATAGTTAAACAAATTCCTATTGGAAGAACAAATACCGAAGCCTTGGAAAAACGTGGAAGTTATTCTGCTCCATAAAAAAGGCGATATAGAAAATTACAGACTGATAAGCCTGCTGTCACACCTTTACAAGTTGCTAACTCAAATAATAACTAATCGTGACAGCGAAGCTAGATGCGTACCAGCCAGTAGAACAGGTAGGCTTTCGTAAGATATTTAGCACTATCGAGCATTTACAACAATTCGGACAGTACTTGAAAATACAACAGAATACCTATCCTTCGTCGTTTACCATAAAGCCTTTGACAGTGTAGGTACGTGAGGAGGCGGTAAACAGAGGACAGAGTATGTGGTGCCGTTGACAAATTGCGCATGCTTCTCAATATAAACAGGAATTTTTATAAATGGTATAAATATCACTTTCAATGTCAAACTGCTATAGCGCTGGCGGAGTAGTAGTAGAGGTCGCATTCCACGCTGTTGGTGCGGGTTAGAATCCCGGCAAATGCAACTTTTTAAGGTTACTGTTCTTTTGTTTGTGTCTAACCTAATTCTGTTAGGTTACAGTAGTTTTGTTTATCTTATCTAAAATAGATACTCACCAGATAGCTACGATGACGTCACACATCGGCACCACATCCTCTGTTCCTCTGTGTACCGCTTCCTAGAGACGTGGGCTTTTCTGACAGCTCTAGACGACGCCAGAATTGATTCCAGATATTCTGCCCACATTAAGGATTTATATGACGGAGCTACCTTTCGCATAAAAATAAACGAAGACCTAATAACTGAAAAGATAAACCTTGGTGAGGGAGTGAGACAAGGTAATACCATCCCACTTTGGCCTTAGAAAGTGAGTTCAAAAGATTATCTTGGGATGGAAAGGGACTAAAAATCGATGGAGCGTATCTCAGCAACTTAAGATTTGCGGATGATATAATACTGATAAGCACAGACATCCAAAAATTAAAATCAATGCAGCAAGACCTAAATGAAAAATCAAAAGAAATAGGGTTAAAGATGAATCTTGACAAAACAAAATAATAAGCAACATCCAAGAAGATATTATAGACAACACCATCATAGGAAAGGTGTAATAAAAAATTACTAGGGTGTCGCAGGTTGTTATTAATAATAATTCCCCTAGTATTATTTATACTCATAATAAGTAGAAGACTTTGTGCCTTCAGCTAAGCCAATGATTAATCGGGTCCATGATCCTAAACTTTGATTTGCTTTAATTAGAAAATGTGCGTGTGGTTAGATATGTTCGCTTTACAAAAAAACGTAACTTCAACCTGTAAATAAATGTTAAAATGCCTCGGACGCCAACTTATGTTATGGAAAACAAGTAAACCGTAAATGTAATAAATGTGAAATTGAAAACAATAACAATGTTTATTATAAAATCTTTAAGCCAAGTTATAAAAGTAGAAAATCTTAATCCTATTGTTAGTAACTTAAAAATACCTTATTCTAAGAATTAGAAACGAAATACACTGGTACACTGTTAGTATAAGATGTGCTGACGAAGCCACGCTTTCAATTTTGGTTGTGCAATTAATCTTGAAATGGAAATATAATAAGAGTTTTCATATTCGTTGATCCCAAATGAATAAATTCTTTTACAAAAAGTCAAACTTGGTTGATTTAAATCGGTTAATGTACCATTCATTTATAATTTTCTTCATAGCAACAAACATCTATTGCGTCATCCTCGTTAAATTGAAACGTAATAATACAATGAAATTACGTAATAGGGAAATGTAACGTAATAAAAGTAGAAATAACAGTAAAAATAAAAGCATAATAAAAGTGCCGTAAAATGTACGACACTTTTTTTTTCAAAATACTCAAGAACAAAATAGAAGCTTTTTGATTTCATATCGTAACAACAACGACTCCCCACTTTAAAGTATCTAAACATATACTATTTCAGCCACTAAGGTATGCAATTTACATGACACAAAAATGAACGAAGTTGCCTAAATTATGGTATATTTTTAACACAACTAAAATGGTTTTTTACCCCCTCCCCCCTAAAATTTCGACTCGGAGATCACTAAAGCGGAGGTTCCAAACCCTAAGCTAATAAATTACTTCATCAAAATCTGATGAAATATAAAAAAAAATGTTAAGCTAATTAAAATTCAAGCAAAATGTAAATAGTAATACCTAAAATCTAAATAAAATGTAAGTAAAAATAAAAAAGGGTAAAATCAAAATGCTAAATAAAAGATTAAATAGAGCAAAATCCTACTCTAAGTGTACGAAGAAGTACGGAAAATGCAGTGATGTTGGTCAGGAAAGACCCCTCGCAACACCATAACAAGCTAACGACGCGCTACCAACCGCACACGCCAGTAGTCGAGAATAAAGGACCCGAAACCTTAAATAAAGCAAAGGAACACTTTAAGCTGGTGGGGTTTGTGAAGCAAACCACCATCAGAGGAGCAAAATGAAAAAACCGGTAACAAAAATTGAAGCTAAAGTAAAAGAGAACAGAAACCAACCTTGACCTGAAGGGTCAGAGGACGGGGAACCCGGGAACAGTTTTCCTTTGCAACGATAAAAATCACTGCAAAATGCCACTCCACTCAAGAGTCAAACTTCTTCCACACAAACCATAAAAATCGCGAGAATTGAGGCCGAGAGAGAGAGAGAGAGAGAGAGAGAGCGGTTCCATTACCCTTCCCGGTGGTCTCAAACCAAACCCTCTAGGTACATCAATACAAAACTACCACACTCACATTCGGTATCAGTCAAAATCGCTAAATTAAAGTCTTCGCCAGGTCACGGTGTATACATGCATTGGATTGTGCACTCTTACGAACACATTCATAACCCCCCCAAAAATACCCAAGTGTCATAATCAGGAATCATCAAAAGCTAGAATTTCGAAACAATTTTAAGTAACCAAAATAAAATAATTCCAATCAAAACAGATAAGTATTTAAGCATTTCTAGTATTCTTACAAACGCTTTAGAGTTTGAAAGTTTCACGTAAAAAAAATAACGATCATAGGTTATTTCAATTTTTACTACTGTAACAATAGTAAGTAGTAACTCCAATAATGAAAATAATTTACCTGAGAACTAATGTCCCTAAAAATCGGCAAAATAAGTTGCACAATGTGATCTAAATATCAGCAATCGTGCTAAACAATTGTAGCAAAAATAAGATAAGTGGTTTGCAAGGCCACATAAATTATAAATAAAATAAAGTGCGAAATAAGCGAAAATAAAATCAAATTACTTTTGAAAAGTAATCAAAGTAATAAAAATGTGAAGTAAGAAAACTAGAAGGTAATAATCCTAAAAGTATTTATGAATAAAAATAATTTCGATTTAATGTGGTTTTAAATCTTTAACATGAAAAACACCTAAAGGTTTATCATTAAGAGTGGCCAATCGGTATGTAGTTGGAACTAACATTTCAATGACTTTTGCTTCAGTAAATTTAGGAGCTAACTTTTGACTATAATTTTTCGTCACATCAGATACGGTAAAGTTCTTTTTCCAAACTAAATCGCCAACGTTTAGTTTCAATGGATGTCGTCGCAAATTGTAAGGTTTTGAATTTCGTTCATAAGCTGCATGTAAATTTTGCTTAATACTCTTAAAAATTGGTGATAGTTCATTTAAATCTTGAACCAACTGTTCACGGTTGTTAATTGATAAATCATCCTCTTTAAAATCCTTTAAATCGACCATAAAAATCTCCAGTAATCGGAACAGTTCAACCAAACGCCAAAAAAGAAGGTGAAAATTTAGTAGATTCATGAACAGCGTTACGAATAGCATGGGAAACTTTGTGAATTTCAGCAACCCACTTCTTGTGATTATCTTTAATGTAAGACCTTATTGCAGTACCTACTACTTTATTAACTCTCTCAAAAAATTTATTGGGGATGGTAACTTGCATTAAACCAAATAGATTGAACTTTGTAAGAATCTATTAAATTTTTAAATACTGTACACTTAAATTGAGGGCCGTTGTCCACCATACAAATCTGTGGTACACCGTAAACTAGAAATGCATAATTTTCTATATATTGGCAAATTCCTTTAGCAGTTGCACTGCGCATTGGGTGAATCAGAGTAAATTTGGTAAACCAATCGCAAGCAACTAATACAACAGTATTACCATTTTTCGATCTGGTAAAAGGACCTACTAAATCAATTGAAATGCATTGAAAAGGAAAAGAAACATTTTTCTCTTTATCCATAAAACCATAATGATTAAATGTGAATCTTTACTTTGATTACAAACATTGCAATTTCTACTGTCTGAATTCATCTTTGGCCAATAATAAAATTCTTTAACTTTCGAAAAAGTTTTAAAAACACCAAAATGTGACGATGTAGGATCATCATGAAATTTTTGCAAAATATCTTTCCTTAAAGATTTAGGAACAACTAATTTCCATTCCTCTAAATTGGACAATATTTAAATCATTCGAAATAAATTTGTAAAGCTGATCATTTTCAATTCTCCAATCGGAAAATAATTCAGAATTTTTTGAAACATTAACATTTTCTTATACCACCCGTCTAAATCTACAGTTGAAAATTCCAAAGAGTTAATTGCTAAAGGTGCTATTGAAAGTGCATCACGAACAACATTTAATTTACCCTTCCTATGAATGACCTCAAAATGAAATTGTTGTAGTTTAACACTCCATCGGGCTAATCAACCTAAAGGATCTTTTAAATTATTGAGCCAAATCAGTGAATGATGATCAGTGATGACTTTAAAATGGGTGCCTTCAATATAAGGTCTAAACTTTTGAATTCCAAAAATAACAGCAAGTAACTCACGCTCAGTAATAGAATAATTTTGCTCGGATTTATTTAAAGTTCGAGAACCGTAAGCAATAACCTTTTCGTCGTCTCCCTCACCTTGGGTATTGCATTGTAAATAAAACTTTTTTGAAGAATCTGGGCTCGCTAAAATAGGAGCATCTACTAATAAAGATTTAATTTTTCAAAATGAATCATTAGATACGTTGGTCCACGAAATCTTTTGAGATTTCTTTATCCTTTTAAGTAAATCGCTAATTGTAGCTAAAACGGCAGAAAAACTGGTAAGTCCCATGGGCATAACAGTGTATTCAAATAAACCTCTACGTGGAAAAGTAAAAGCAGTTTTTTTCACAACTTTTGGGGTCCAAAGGAATTTGCCAAAAAGCTTTCTTTAAATCTATTGAAGTTAAATATCTAGCATCTCTTAGTTTATCCAAAATATCGTTTAAAAATGGTAAGGGGTAAGCACCTTCCTAAGTAACTGAATTTAATTTTTTTGCATCAAAGCAGACTCTAAACTCGCCTGATTTCTTTCGAACTAAAACCATTGGAGAATTTTCAAGGGGAAGAACTGGGTTTAATAATTCCTTGGTCTAACAATTCGTCAATTTCTTCATTTGCATGTTCCAACATAGCAGGGGATAAACGATAATACCGTTGTTTAATTGTTCACTTGTATTAATGGTATGAAAAACTTTATTGGTTTTACGCAATTTGGAATTTGCTAAGCTTTTAAAAAGATTAACAACTTGGTTCAATTCAGAAAATTGACTAGTATTAAGATCATCTATACTTTTAATCATTGAAAAACTTACTCCGCAGAATTTGCAACAAAAGAATTTTCACTAAAATCAGCTTTAATTTCAAATAATTGACAAAAGTCCATTCCTAAAGTAAGTGCAGTGGTAATAAATTCAGAAACAATAACTGAAGTTATTTTTGTAATATTATTAATAGTCAAAGATAAATCAACACTTTCTAAAATGGATTGTAAAGAACCATCGGCAATAATCAATGATGAAAACGGTGAATCCCTATATAATTTTAAATCATATTTATCAATTAAAAACAAAGTGGGCTTACCTAAGATTGTAACAGTAGCTCCACTGTCTAATAAAGCAACAAAACTTTTATTAAAAATGTTTACGCTAATACAAGGTCTAATATCATTTCTTTTCTCAACAAATTTTGAACAAAGTTTTAGAGTTCCATAAATTTTATTTACTGTAATTAATCACTCTTTCCAAACAGGTTTGTCAGCCTCTGTAAAATTGTTAGGAATGTGTCGACCAACAGAACACTTCCCAATTAAAAGTTTTTTGAAAATTTGCACTTATGGCAATTAGTGAAAGTCACATCCGAATAGCCACATTTATAACAAAAGGTAACATTAACATCACTGTCACAGGTGTGATAGGTATGTCCTAATTGTTTACATTTGAAACAAGGAGTGGTTGGTTCAGCTGTATTGCTTTTAGAATTTTTGAAAGTTAAATTTGAAATGTTTGGTTTAGCACCAGTAAAATTTACTTTAGGTTTACTATTGTGATTCGAAGTAAAAGATATTGATTTGTGTTCAAGTTGCTTTTGAAACTCAGAATTTGAATTGTTTTTAAATTTAGAATTTTGTAATTTGACCTGTTGTGATTTTTTACATAAATTTAGAAGATGAAAAATATCGGTAACATTAACAAGAGCCAATTGGGTTGCATACCAAGGCTGTAAATTTTTCATGATAATTTTAAGTTGTTCAACCTCAGAAGGAGGAATGTCTAATTGAGAAAGTAAATTAATCATTTCAGGTATAAAAGGGTTGGAATTTCATCAAAAATCTGTTTTCTGTTCCTAATTTTATTTAACAAAGCTTTATCATGTCCTTCGGATGAAAAGTCGCTTTTCAATTTAATAATAAGTTCATCCCACGATTTAATTTGAGATCTGATGGCACGAAACCACATCAAACCCTTTCCTGAAAATATATTAATTTCGGATAATAACATATCAGACTTTGAAATATTGCGAGCAAGCATTAATTCTTGACACCTTTGAATACATGAGAAAACTTCTTTTTCACTACCATTAAATTTTAGATTTAATTTATAAACAGGAACAGAACTTCTCGAAATATTTAAATTCTTAATTAAATTTGAAAAATCTTCAGTTGGGATGTTTACTGAAGTTCTAATTGGTTCATTATTTGTCATTGAAGTGTTGGAATGATCAAGATACTGTGAGTCGTTACTCAAATCAAATTTTCGTCAATCGATTCAATTAATTCAATATTGTCATTACATAGTGAAAGCAGTTGATCATGTAAACGTTTCAAGATGAGTAAAAGACGAGTATGAAGTTTGAGATATTCACTTTTTGTTGAATTAATTTAGTAGTTAGTATAGGGCCGGTTCTGGACCAGTTCAAGGTCACTCGCACTCTGGTGGTGAAAAACGTAAGCTTTTGGAGCTTTTTCAAGGTAAAAGTTTAGGCGGTAAATTTAAAATGTTGGAGATGGTCAAGGTCAAAGCTAAAAATAGAAGTTGCAAGGTAATCATAAATCTAAAAATAGTTTTCAAGGCCAGAGGTTATTGACCTGCGGTGGAGTCATATTACATTTCTTAGAAATATAAAAAGGGTCAAGGTGAAAAGCTAAAAATAGAAGTTGCAAGGTAATCATAAATCTAAAAATAGTTTTCAAGGCCAGAGGTTATTGACCTGCGGTGGTGTCATATTACATTTCTTAGAAATATAAAAAGGGTCAAGGTGAAAAGCTAAAAATAGAAGTTGCAAGGTAATCATTCTTAGAAATCTAAAAGTTTTTTGAGTAGGTTAGTAGTTTTGAATGGATGCATGTTTATCCAGGATTGCATGATTCAGTAAACTTTTTATTGCCAGAAATGGTGAAAGTAATAAGAATGATAAGAAGAGAAATAAAGAAAGAATTATTAAGTATTGATGAGAGAAAGAAAAGACTCGAGGTGTTAATCAAGGAAATAAAAAAATTGAGGGTAGATTTAGAGCTGTATGAGCTAAAAAAGAAAATGATGCAACTTCGAATGAATGTGCCATGAAAAGTATGAAATAAAGGTGCATTGTAATTTGAATGAAAGACGCTTTAGTAAATAAGTAATTATAGTAGTGCATGTTATATTGCATAAGGAAAAGGCACTTCAACAGTATTCATTTGAAAAAAAAAATAAAGTGTGTGTAGGCATAGAAGAAGAAAAAAGTGAAAAAAGTGAAATTTAAAATAAGTTTCCGTATGGTTTTAATTGAATATATATATATATATATATATATATATATATATATATATATATATATATATATATATATATATATATATATATATGTTTCATTAAGGCTGGCCACCGGCCATATTTCAGAATAGTGGACATAAAAAGTGGAGAAAAAAAATTCATTATAAAAGCCGCCACGAGAAAATCCTGGAAATTATTTTTAAGTTCCGTAATTCATCGCAAGGGGGCTCAATTGAAAATTAAAAAATAAAATTATAAATTTCTCCGAAAATTCCCACATTAAGGCATACCTTTGGTGACATCGTTAGAAAGCTTAGACAATTCTGCATCATTTTGGTCTAAGGCTCATTGGCGTACCGACCTTAATAAGAGTGGGGAAACTATTGAATGTGTAATCATTTAAATCGCTGTTATTTCTAAACGACTTATCCGATTGTAGTAAACCTAGGCTTGTTTAGAAGAAAAAGGTAAGTACTTTTAACTGTCGCATCCATTGGTACGCGATAGCTCATAATAAAATTGTTAGAGGGCGCAATTTGTAATAATACCAGTATTTTGATTTTATTCAGAAAAATTAAATCATACGGTATAATTATGACATCATAAGCGGAAAGTAGCTTAAATTTATAACAAAAAACGTAAATAACGCAATTTGATATCTTTATTTGTTCCAGAGTTATGGCGAAAAGAAGACTTTTTAACCGTTTAATTTAATAATTGATTGTTGCTATGGTTTCTTAAGGTGTATAGGTTGGATTAGTAATGAGGACTCTGCATTTATCATAGTCTGTGCCTCCCTTCACACTCTATCTAGGCTTAGGACTAGTCCAAACTAAGCAAATTGCAAAATTTGGAGCGTGTTTAGAGGCCAACGGGCCATAACAACGATATCAAAGTAATGATTGATTTTTGTTTAAGAAACTTTTTAATAGAATGGTAAAAAATCATGAACAACTGTTAAAAAACAAGTGAAAAGCTATAAATGTTCAAATTGACGGCAGTTAAATAAATTCGGAATTTAAAAAATTTCAAAACAAATAGTCCTGTGAAAATAGTACATAAAGGTTGAAACTTGCGTACATTTACAAATTTATATTTATATTTATTTATAAATCGCTAGTCCTTTAGTCAAAAATTTTAATTTTTTACATGTAGACTAAACAAATAACAGCGCAAAAGATAGCAGTTAAAAAATTCTCAAAACTAAAAAAATGTGAAAAAAAAATTTTCAATTGTTAACGACAAAGTTTGTAGTTAGTATGTACAGAAGAGTTGAAACTTGCACAAATGGATAAATTATAACACTTTAGTCCTTTACCCAAAAATTCCAATTTTTTGCATGTAGAATAAACAAATAACAGCGCAAAAGGTAGCAGTTTCAAATTCCAAAAATGTGGAAAAACTTTGAATTTCCAACTAGCGCATGTGTGCTTAATAATTGCACAATCAGAGTAATGTAAGCGCTAAATATAGACTGTCTTGTAACGTGTACAAGCGTTTTTCAAAGCAAAATGCTTGCATTATCCTCTTTTTTTTTGTTTATGCAGTTTAAAGTGTTGTTTTATTGAAAATTTTGGTAACAGTTGCAAAAATCAATCAATTTTAACAACGTGAATGCTTGTACAAAATTGTGTATGTTTTAGTAAGTAGAAAAAGTAGTTTTTTTGCTTAAAATCAGAATCTCAATTTAGTGGGCCAATTTTATTATTTTTTGGTTAATTAATTAATTAAATGGATAAAATGTCACTTATAAAATGCAATAATGTTAAAAAAAAATTTTTTTTCTGAGAATTAGGCGCAAATTTTAAATTTTTAGGAGCGCATTTTTCTAGGACTTATTCTACTAACTTAAATGTCTAAACTATCCAATATTCTTAAAGCATTTTGTGTATTTTTAATGTTCTGTCGTGCAACTTGTAAGTTGTTGTTCACTGCAGCCAACTCACTATTTAATCGCTCCACTTTTGCCTCTTCCGATTTTTCAGAATTAATACATGTTGATAACATGTTCTGCAAACTCCTAACACTTTTTATTTTAAATTGCTGCAAGTCTGTATGATCCTGAGATATTGCTTGTGAAGGTGGTGGTGAACACACTGGTCGTATTAATTCTAAATTTGTTCCTCCATATTGGAGGAGTATAGTTGGCTGCGGTGGTGGTAGTGAAGCTTCAATTCCTCCTTATTGGAGGAGTGTAGGTGACTGCAGTGGTGGTGGTGAAGCTACAACTGTGGTTGCGGGCGTGATGCTAGAAAATAATTGGTTTGGTTAATAATATATTTATTAAGGAAATCACCACATAAAAACAATACATTAAGCAAGGAATACTTACTTTTCAAAAAACCTTGCAAAATCATCATCCTCTACATCACTGTCGCGTATAGAGATGATTGGTATCTCATTTTCACTTACAAGTGGCTCAACTTGTTTTGACCCCCACACTAATACATCTTGCAGTATGTTGGCTTTCTTCTTTTGTAGTGACAGTTTTGAGCGTTTGCTGTTTGATGCCATTTTGTCTGTATAGTATGTATGTAACTACTGAATATTGAAATAAAATTATTATTATTATATACATGTAAATTTGTTAACGTGTACAAAAAAAAGTGGAAGTGATTACTATTGAGCTGTGCAAGCAAAGGTGATGAATGCATCATAATCTAGACATGAAAAGGTATTTCATTCCATGTCAGCAATGTTAGGTTGTTAGATATTACCAGTAAACGTCTACTAAAGATAATACTAAAGAAAGTGCAATATCTGCATCTTTCTGAACTAAAGCTCTTGGGAATACGCAATCTAAAGGCAATGAACTAAAGAGTGTGAAAGTATCAAATTTCATTTTCATATAAGTCGAGTTTTTGTATGCTGCATAAGGTCAAATACAAGTTGAATGGGGGGCTTATATGACTATATAAACCGATAAACAGCATTTCTGTACCAGTCAGTATATTGCACTCGTAATATTTGAAATTGTAAACCTAAAGTACTTCTATAGTTACTTAAATTATTATTTTTTTACGTATCAGTTATAATAAATAAAATATTTGCTACAAGTCCATGACTGTGTGATCGTGTGTGCTTCATATTTTTGCATTGTTGGATACAGTTTTGAAGGTAACTATGAGTGAGGTTGTACCACGTAGTAGTGATATTGTTAATTTAACAACACGTATTATTCCATTGCTAAAAACCAAAAATGAATTTGTAAAGCACATCCGTATAATTAACACTAATGTTAAGCTATTCCAAGATATAATTCAAAATAAAATTTATTTAGAATCAAGTGAAAATTTGCTTAAACTTGAAAGTAATTTATCATTGTTAAAGTGTTATCTTGTGAGACTTAAACGGTTAAAGAACGCTTCAGAGAAAACAGGTAGTGGAATTGTCACTAAAAAACGTACACATAAATTAGGTTGGTACTCTATAGATTCATGTTCTAATGGTAGGTTACTTACAGGAATTATAGTCAATATAGCAAACATTAAGGACCCTCTTATTTTTTTACAAAATGCATACAATAGTTTTGCACGAAAGGTTAAAGTAATGCTAAGGCAAACGATGCTAAAGGTCAATGTCATTTTAGCCTGCAATTTCATGCAACCTCAAAATCATGTTATCGAGTTGAAGACTTTTGCCATTAAAAATTATGCCATCGATATTTCCACCAATTTGCGTGAGTGGTATAACAATAACGTTTATTACAAATTACAAAAAAAAATTAGAGGAGTTTTCCGAAAGGGATTCCGGTTGGGCATTACATGAAGTTTTACATTTAAAGGTGAATATTAATAGCTATACTCCATTTAGAAGTGGCCTTTCGACTTACGTTAAAGTTCCTTACTTCATAGCAGTAAAGCATGCGGTAGTGAATGTTAAGAACGATGACGAGTATTGCTTCCTGTGGGCCGTTGTTTCGGCATTATACCCAGTGCAACTTCATTCGGATAGAATTTACAGTTATCCTAATTTTAGAGATGTTTTGAATTATGATTCAATTCCCTTTCCCATTACAATAGATGTAAAAAAATTTGAAAAATTAATCAACCTCTCCATTAATTTGTTTTGCATTCAGGGGAAAGGTGTATTACCGCTAGTATTAAGTGTAAATCAAGAAAATAGTCTCAGGGAACCTATAAATCTTTTAGTACTTTCGCCTAATTATCATTCTGCGGGTTCTACTGCTGATGCTATTAATACAAAAAATTATACTGTTTATCATTTCGCGTGGATTAAAAATATGTCAGCTCTTTTTTCTAAACAACTATCGAATAGGGGGCACAAGGTGTTTATTTGTTATCAATGCTTGAATCACTTTTCTTCAGATCACCTTCTACAAAAACATGTCACTCTCTGCCATCAACTTAATCAATGTTCAGTCAGGATGCCTACCGAAGCGGAGATGTTCCTGCAGTTCAAAATTTCGCATTTCAGGAAAAGGTACCGTTTGTAATTTATGCGGATTTAGAAAGTATTTTAGAAAAGTGTACAAATTTAACATCACTTGGGGTAATACTCTATTTCACTCCAAACATGTACCCTTTAGCATTGCTTACTACTTAAAGTGTTCATACAATGATTCTTTATCTCGATTTAGGCTTTATAGAGGAAATGATTGCATTCATTGGTTTGTTAAAGAGCTTCAAAGTATTGCACATTGGAGCACCGAAATCATCAATAGAATAATTCCTATGGGTACTTTAACTCCCAATCAGGTTGAACACTTTGAAAGCACCACGATTTGTCACATTTGCGAAAAACCATTTACAGATAATGATATAAAGGTCAGAGACCATAACCATTTCACTGGAGCATTTCGAGGAGCATCACATCAGAATTGTAACCTAAACTATAAAGACTCTCACATCTTACCGGTTGTGTTTCATAATTTGTCAGGTTATGATAGCCATTTCGTCATTAGAGAATTGGCTACTATTCCCGGTACGATTTCACTCCTACCCATAAACAAAAGTAATAGAAGGTAGTAAAATTAAGTTTAGATTTATTGACTCTTTCAGATTTATGAGTAGTAGTATTGAAAAGTTATCAAACTATTTGGAAAATAGTAAAAAAGTTATTACCCGAGCTAATTGTAACAATGAAGAAGAATTTTCTTTACTAGTTCGCAAAGGTGTGTTTCCTTATGAGTATATTGATACGTGGGATAAACTAGACGAAACCAGGCTACCCCCAAGGAAGCGTTTTTTAGTCATCTTAATAATGACGGAATCAATGATGTTAGTTTTACACATGCGGTTAATGTTTGGAACAAATTTCATATTAGATCGTTAGGGGAGTACTCAGATTTGTATTTAAAAACGGACGTTCCACTTTTAGCTGATATTTTCGAAAATTTTCGGCAAACTTGTTTAAGTACTTACAAATTTGATCCTCTGCACTATTGTACAGCCCCCGGTTTAGCATTCGATGCTATGCTTAAAATTACACAAGTAAAGTTAGAACTGTTTACTAATATTGATATGCTAATGTTTATTGAAAGAGGAATTAGGGGTGGTGTGGCTCAATGTTCTAATCGGTATACTAAAGCTAACAATAAGTACACGGGGGAAAATTTGATCCCACTTCCGAAAGTGTGTATTTAATGTACTACGACGTAAATAATTTATACGGAGCCACCATGAAACTTTAGATTTAATAAACCATCCCGATGATTCGGAAATTGGCTATATAGTCGAGTGTGATTTAGACTATCCCATAGAATTACATGAGAGTCACAGTGATCTGCCATTGGCACCCGAACATATGGTTCCACCCGTACCTGATTCAAATTCTAAAATAAAAAAATTATTACTTACATTGTATCCAAAACGTAATTATGTAATTCATTACAGAAATTTGAAAGTATATTTAAAATATGGATTAAAGTTGGTAAAAGTGCATCGTTTTTAACAATCACCATGGTTAAAAAAATATATCGATTTAAATACAACCATGCGTCAGCAATCTCAAAATGAATTTGACAAAAATTTTTATAAATTAATGATTAATAGTGTTTTTGGGAAGCTGATGGAAAATGTACGTAAATATAATGATATACGTTTAGTAACAAAATGGGATGGTCGCTATGGTGCTCGTGCTCACATATCAAAACCAAATTTTCATAGTTGTACAATACTTAGCAATGATATGCTCATCATTCAAATGAACAAGCTGGAAGTATATCTAAATAAACCCATATATGCAGGATTCAGTGTTTTAGACGTTTCAAAAACTTTTTTATACAATTTTCATTATGGTTACATCCTACCTAAGTTTCCAAATAATGCCAAGCTCTTGTACACAGATACAGATAGCCTTATATACGCAATTTCGGTTCCTGATATCTATGAGTACATTAAAAAAAACATTGATAAATTCGATACATCTGACTATAGTCCTGAAAATATCTTTGGAATTCCATTAGTAAATAAAAAAGTCCCCGGCTTAATGAAAAATAAAAATCATGGCGCAATTATGTTGGAATTTGTAGGACTTCGTGCAAAAATGTATGCTTACACTGTTGATAAAGAAGTTGTAAAAAAATCAAAGGGTTCTACCCATGCAAGCGTCAAACAGATCACGATAAATGATTATAAACATATTTTGTTTGATGGTAACGTAATAAGGCGATATCAACATTTGATAAGGTCAAAGAGACATGATATGTTTACAATCAAACAGAACAAAGTAATACTTAGTCCTTACGATGATAAACGATTGGTAAATTTCAATTTCACTGATACTAGACCTTGGAGATTTAACTTTACATAGCATTTTATTCCTCTTCTGTTTCAGAAAAACAATAATTATGAGCAGTCTCGAAAACAAACTGCATGATGAACTATGGTACAGTAGTGATCAAATCTACAGAAAGTACCTGAAGCGTTCTTTGATGGGGAAGTGTTCCTCTGAAAGCTTTGTATCGAATATACTACAACATATTATTATTCCTGATGAGTGTTTTAACTGGTGCGCTATAAATTCAAAGTGTGCAAATGAAGTTATTATTAAGACATTATTTGATAAAAAAATTAAATTGGACAATAGCATTCAAAGTTTTACAAAATTGTGCATTAATAAAGGTTACAATTCATTAACTTTTAATGAAGTTGATAAAATCTTAGATGATATGAATTTACTTGGTAACGTACCGCTTAAAATGTATGTATACAATTTATTATGGGATGGTGAGGATGATTTAACGAATGTTAAATGTAGCTTAGAGAATATTAATTCTGCTTATAAAGATACGTTATTTATTATAACTGAATGTATTGAGAAAGCAGCATATTATGCTAATTACAAATGCCTCGATATTTTGATTGAAATATTATTAGAACAAAACATTAACTATACGTTTCAACCATGGGAAAACGAGGAACATCACAAAATTTTCAACTGGATATTAGAAAACATTCATAAAGGTGAAACAAATACAAATTCCTGTTTAGGATGGACCTGTGGACCAGATTCAGAATATGGCCTCAAGTAATTTAAATGATTATAGAAGTACTTTAGGTTTACTATATAAGATAATGAAATTTTAGGAAACATTTATGTAATATTTACTGAACTAAAATAAAATACAATTTTTTTATGTGTGTTTTATTTCATCCAAGATCAAACATCCTTTGATACAAACTATATTATATATATATATATATATATATATATATATATATATATATATATATATATATATATATACTAATATAAGTAATTTATTCACATAACAAGTTATTAAACAATATCATCCTTATTTATCCATGATCTTTCATCCAATCCCCACCACTTTACGAATAACTTATTATTCTTGGAACGAAGCACTTTTTCCACCAGCTACACATCGGATACTTTGTTTCTGTAATTCATGTTCATAAAAGCCTCCCAGTACAGGCTTTCCTTTCATGTCTTCCAACAAGTAGGTGGTTGGGTTAGTAATGGAACTTTCACAATCTTAAATAGTTCACTAGACCAATTGGGTGTGTATCCTTTAGCAAAATACTTTTAAATTTACTGATTTGTACTAGTCACCAACACAATATCGATTCCGATCAAATATTTTTATGTGAGTGTAAGCCTGCAGCTTTATATGATTATCAACATCTTTGGGCTTCATTCTGTAGTTCTATGCTTACGATTGTTATAATCCATCGTTATGGTATCAATTGTATCAATCCATTTATATTTACCTTGCAGGCTGAATGACTTATATAGAGCACCTTTAATGGTTCTGATAACACGTTCAGCAATTGCAGCCTTCTTTGTGCTATAGGTGGAGTAATGGTTGACTTGATCACGCTGCATTAGTTTAGTAAAATGCTCATTGTAGAATTCTTTTCCTGCATCTGTCTGCAAATTTTTAGGTTTCCGGCCTTGTTTGAAGATTGTTTGCATGGCTTTGCTAACTTCTGACCTGTTTTCGTTTTTAATCTTTAGTCCACAAGTATTTCGAAAAACAGTCGATAACCACTAATATATACTTATAACCCTTATTTTGTTTGGCATATGTGGTAAATTCAGCTAAATCTGCTTGCCAAAGATCATCAAAACCTCTAATTATTGTTCGCCTTCGTTTAAATTTTTTTCGTGCAGGTGGGTGCAATTCGTTAACGAGTTGAAATTTGGACATAATGCTAATTTATCAACAATTTCTTTAAGTTGATGTAGTTTTTCCTCCAGCGCTAGATGAGCGTTAGCGTTTTCTTTGAAAGTTTTCTGAACTGCTTGTAAACAGAAATCAAGGTATCCTTTACTTATAGCATCACCATCTTCTTCAGGGTCAGCCAACTGTGTCAAACGATTTCCATCCAAATCGAATCTTGTTGATAAATAGTATTGCTTAGTGATGACATCTTGAGGATATATGGGATCGGCCACATTGCTGAGTCTCTTATTCTCAATATCAAATTGATTACCATCAATCAGTTTAAACTGAGGGGTTAGTTTCTTGAATTGATACTGGACATATGAACGTCCAAATTTGTCAAGGGGCATTTTAGTTGTGACATGTCGTCATCAATGCATTCCCATTTATATTGTTTAAATAGCGGTTGTTCGGTTTTTCAATGTATCCATCTTCATATAGTTCTTCTGCAATTGATATTATGTCATTTACAACACCTGTGTTTCCCGCTAACTTTTCTGCCCACAATACCTCCAGATCACGAATTAGTTCATGTATATCATTCCTTGGTTGTGGTGGGTGATGATGATGATGATGATTATGACAGCAAGGGTTTGGTTATTTGTGTATACTTTCTGATGCGGTTTCCTCGAATCTGTGCACTTACGTCATAATCTCGCCTTACTACATTCGTAGCCTTTAAAATAGTTCTATATTTTTTTCTATCTGTTGACTTTACTAGACTTAAATCGGGTTCATTCATAATAAGCAGATCATATAATCCTGGAGTCCCTTTATACGTGACACCTTTAATAATTATATCGTCTCCTTTAATTGTGATGGACGTATTACCAATTGTCCATTTGTCAGTTTTGGTATCATAGTGGACTCCGTACGTATGATCAATGTCACCTTCAGCATTCTTCAATATACGTTCAACATATATACGCGGCAATTCATTGTACTGCTCGAGAAATTCTTCCGAGATGGGTTCATTATGGGAATCATCTGCGATACTAGACAGTTCTTCTTCTTCCTCCCCAGTATTAATCTCTCCCACGACGGATGTATCTAAGAAATATGGAAGACTTGGGGGAGGATTTCTTGAAAAAAACGGAAGCTGAGCTAGGGGACTAGTAGCACCCTTACTTGAATCACCTAATGGAGTGAGGCCTGGGGTCCGTTGAACTTGAGATAGCGGACTAGTGGGGATAGTAGCGTGCCTTCTTGGAAATATGAATACGAGTGGTTTTTTGGGTTTAACATCAATGACCTCCTCCTTTTTAGGTGTTTTTTTATCGATTTTATTTACTATTTCAGTTAGAGGTTCTATTAAAGGCTTATAAGTACTTCCGAATGTTCTTTCATTATCGATGCGAGCAGTCTTAATACTGTTATACTTCTGCTGTATTATTTTACGAGCCTGAATAATTTTTTTCTTTAATATCCTCTCCTTGTTGTCCATTGCGACAAACAGGTACCGGTTCATCTTGAACAGGTAGCTGTTTACACTAAACAGATAGCTGTTAATACCTAAACAGATCAGTTACTACTACACTGCTGAATGCGGTTTAAGGTATTATATATATTCGCCTTATATAGCAAAACGGATTTAATGAACAGGTACCCGTTTACCATGAACAGGTAGCTGTTTGTACTAAACAGATAGCTGTTAATACCTAAATAGATCAGTTACTACTACTGAAAGCAGTTTAAGGTATTCATCAAATCTTTGCTATAGCGACCATTATTAACTTCAGCATCCTTGTTTATGACCATGAAACCAAACGGATCTACCCAGCACTCTGAACACATGTCCCGAAACAATTTCATGCTTGTGGTGGGACTTATATGATCCTCATACGCACGTTTTAAGTTTAATTCATCTTGCTCAAATAATATAATTAAATTCGCATTATCACGAATTAATTGCTTTGTAATTTTACTGTAAGTTTGACCCAAATAGAAACAGTCAATATCGTTATGCCTACCCATAAAAAAATATGCCCTTATGTTGTTTTGCTTTTCACAAGCGACATCATCGAAGACAAAAATAGAGCTTGATTTTGCACAATTAGGCTCAATCACATCTTGATTGTCGCTGAAGGTAAAGTAACCTATGTCCTTCATTGGAAGTAAGATTTCCTGTAAAAGTTTGTACTTGTTTTGATTCAATGACTAGAGTATACGTATACATGTTTAAATTTCAAACCATTTTTTTCAGTAAGCGGACTGATCATTGCGTTTGTTTTACCGCAATTGGAGGAGCCGCATATAATACCACGTATACTACTAGGAAGTAAATCACCATGTTTTGAAGTAATAGACTTTTCATCAACGTCATGATTTTGAATTGGAGTTTTGTTTCTGAGCAACTACTTTCATCTTTGATGGATGAAATAAAACTAAACGAATAATTAAAACACCTTTATTTATATATTAGACTATATTACAATAATAATTATAATCTTTTCAATTCTCCGGTGAGTGGACTGTACTGTACAATAGCATCATGAAGAATAAGACCATACACAACGATTCCATTATCGAAAGGTGTTAGAGATTCCATTTCCAATTTTATGTCTACTGTTGAGTTTTTTAAGGATTCATTTTGTTTAGAGCAGTCCATTACAAATACTGGACATGATTTGAATTCGGAATAGTTGAATAATGCATCTTTATTGTCGTCACCATAGTAACCCCACAGGAATTTCAAAAAATTGTGATAAGCAGGTATGTATTGGTTAACACTAAAATTTAAATTCATTGTTTCATATGGATAATACTCAGAATTCAGATGTACTTTAAGGTTTCTGATGTTAATGTGATCAAAATTTCCGCCCTTGCCGACTTTGTGTACCTTTTACCTTGTTGGAATGCAACAATTATCCAACGTGGTTTTTGCAGTTGCGTTGACGTTTTTATTGGCCATATGTCTGAGGTTGCTTGTTTTAAAGCAGGTAATTCATCAACTCCCATTGTCGAAATGGAACAGTAATAATAGAATTTTATTGATTCCTTCAAACAAGTTCAGTTTGCAGCATCACTAAGTGTTAAGTGTGGTACTTTCCATTGAATTTTATTTAAGGTTATTGTTGCATCACCTTCACCATAGTAGCAGTTTGTATCGCTTCTAGATCGAATTAAAATCAACTCTTGACGCATATTCACAATAACTTGACGATAATCCTCCATTATTCCAAATATGTGTTCAATGGTATGCATACTGTAAAGATTTTTCACCATTTTGCTCATCAAATTGTACTTGTAATGGTTCTTCATTCTTTGGTGACCATCCCAAATGGCTTAGTGCTTTGCTCTTGCTTGTCGTATAAGAAATATTCCTTAAGCGTAGATGTTATGCCTGGATTTCTGCAAACATCCACTCTTTGACCACCTAACTCATAACGAATTTCTTCGAAAGAAAGTTGGAAATTGTTGGTTAAGTTGCATGCTTTTCTTCATTTTTGAGCTCAAGTTTACCTTCTATTACAGAAAACTATCATAAGTAGCCGTAATTAGATCTTGACTTTGAATTAAGATACGTATTTCTTCGGAAGGTCCATATTTAGAAGATCCATAGGGAAGATAAGTGTGAATACCTGATTTAATTATAGTATCATAAAAATGTACGTTTGAAACATGTTTAACGATTCGGCCATTGTCGGTGAGAACTTTTAAACCAATTGATGTTAAAAAGTGTTTTTCTGCAGATGTTAACCGCAATGGGGGTTGATGACTAATTAATGACTTACTGTAGGGATGATGTCTTTTATACGAATTTTTGAAAGATGGAATTGGTCCTTTATTAATTCTCAGGCCCATGTTCTTTTAGTTCTAAGCGAAGTTCTAAGTGAATGGTTCACTTTCACCGAAGTCTATTAATTCGCCCTTTTGATTAGTCAAATTAATGGTTATATTACTAATTATGTCGGTGTTTACTTCTAAATATTGAGTATTGCTGGGAGTTTTATCTAGACGATAACCTGGTGGAACTGAAACGTCAATCTAATATAATACTTTTGCAGGTTTCCCGTTTCGACAAGATCCTTTTACAATGTTGCACTCTATGCGTAGATTAGTGTGTTTCTAATGCTAAACTATTCTGTGGGTATCTTAGATTTTATATAATCAACAATTTCATCCAACTCATATGTACCGTGTGGAATATTAATCACTTGCAAATGAGATGGATCCGTTCTAAAATAAAATCTATCGTTGCCTGTATAAATGTTTCTAATGCTGTTGCAACCGTAAAATCCCACCAATCCAATAACGTATTTCTTCCTCAAATCTAACTCTATCGGTGGATAAAAGTTGTAGCTAACTGTGTTGCCAACACCTTCTAAACTGAATGTTATTGACATAACTGAGAAAATTTGATGTTGTGCTGATTATTTATATAAAAATTGTAGGCATAGGTGTCCGCAAATAATTGTATTAAACTCTTGATCTTGGTTGTAATTATAATATATTTTACACCCCGAAAGTAGTTAATCACTTCGTTTGGTGGTCGAATATTACCGAAACTATCGTAATACCATACCTTTTACCACGCTTTTGTAGCAAACCCAATGGGTACCTGGCCCTCTTTGGCTATCTAAGTTAATAATTCCAGATTCATTTTTCCGTGGCAATTTAGGTATGCTATCTCTCATAAAAATATCCCTAAAGTACGGTACGTTTTTGGAGTATTTCTTTAAATCAGTATCCGTTAACGGTCTTTCGGGTAATCTATTCAGTTTTTTGGAAACGGTTTTAAGTATAATGCACCACCACCAGATTTGTTTGGTTTTAGATATAGTACACCGCCTTTCTTATTCATGGAGCCTATAGCGACCGATTCCATCATGCGATTATGGCACGATGTCTCTTCCTGCAATTTTTTAGCATTTTTAGCATCATTGACTGCTTTGGCAATTCCTGATGCACCACCAGCTAATGTAGCGATTGCTGATAATCCAGCGAATAACGGAATAAGAAATGGTAAAAACCCACCTTGTTTAGATATGGGAATTACCCTAGAAACTTTAATATTTTTCTTTCCTCCTAAACTTCTCACCACACGTTTTGCCGTTGAAAGGGCTGACTTTATTGTGTCCGTGAAATTTCCGTTAGGTTTAATTTTTTTTAGCTATTGTTTATCGTAAATGCAATAAATTTCCACCATTGCATTTATTCTTCTTCTTCAGATTAGATCGACGTTTACACCCCATTCCCAATTTTCTTTTTGCTTTCATGATGGTACTGACTGCTAAAGCTGCAGTTCGTTCACCTAACGTTGCGTCTAATGATTTAAAGCGCTCCCAAGCTTTTTTTTTGCAAAATTTTATCTGCTTTATGTCTACTTTCTAAATCTCGGTAATCTCTGTAACTGATATCATGAAGTTTGCACTGAGCATCTAATTTATTAATACCGGGTCTTCGTGCGAGTCGTTTCTCTAATTTGTACCAGGACCACAATACTGGTAACCGGTAAATGCAATTCAAACGGAAGTTTATTGATTAGTATTCACTAAACCACCCGCACTCTTTTGCTTCTTACATAACATTGTTTAACTAGATGGATAAAGCAGGGTATTTATACCTAAATTGAGAAAAACAAACCATAGCTATTAATATTTCTTTATTTAGTAAATACTATACATTAGATAAGCAGGACGATAATTCAATATTTCCATTAAGCATACAGTGTTATGTGAATTAATATTATACTTAGCATTTATAACATCTTCAATGTCTTTGTAAATGTCATCATCACTACCATGGAATTCTTTCTCCCGAAAACGATGGTAGTCAACAACTTGTTGTATGAACTTTTCATAAAAACATGTCAGATTGTAAGATTCAAGAAATTCCAATCTATAGCTTATTATATCCTTTAAGTTGAATAGTTCTTCAACATTATGGGCATTGAATGTGCAAGAACAGCATGGTGCTACTATTAAAAAGAAAATGTTATGTTTGTTGTTTTGCCAGCTGCACCCAAACTACTTATGAACACATCCTTCGTGTTTAGGAGTGTTTTAAATTCTTCAATTCGTGTTTCTTCTTTTTTGAAATACACATAAAAGCGTTCCGGTAATACACATTTAAATCACCCGTTTCTATCACTATACGTTCACCGTACTTAGTATTAATTATATCTATATTCGCTACTTTATACTTTCTTGATATATCGAGCTCGCACGCATTTTTAAAGGGTTTGCAATAGGTGCTTTGGTTTAACCCTGTTAATTCCATATTTAACAATTACGAGTTGCAGACTGACTGATCTCAACATACCGCTCGCTGCAATTTATATGAGAAATATGCGTCCTTGACTACATAAATCTCGGAGAAGCCTTTTTATTATAAACATGCATCCTTTCAAAACTGCTAACCTACTCAAAAAACTTTCAGATTTCTAAGAACGATTACCTTGCAACTTCTATTTTTAGCTTTTCACCTTGACCCTTTTTATATTTCTAAGAAATGTAATATGACACCACCGCAGGTCAATAACCTCTGGCCTTGAAAACTATTTTTAGATTTATGATTACCTTGCAACTTCTAATTTTAGCTTTGACCTTGACCAGCTCCAACATTTTAAATTTACCGCCTAAACTTTGACCTTGAAAAAGCTCCAAAAGCTTACGATTTTTACCACCAGAGGGCGAGTGACCTTGAACTGGTCCAGAACCGGCCCTATACTAACTACTTAATTTTGTATAAATTTATTAATGATTGAATGTGACTAAGTTTTTCTTTTAAACAAACCAATTCTTCAGTTTGGTTAATTTCAATTTTTGCATAAGAATCACTTAATTTTGCATCAATTCTCTCTAAATTCAGTTTAAGTAGTAACAGTTTACGTTTCTCATCAACTGATAACTTTTCAGCCCCGAGAACGTGACGGTATCTTAATTCTACCAACAATTCGTCACTTAATAAGGCTTCCACTACATAATTGGACATGATTAATAAAATGATATACAAACATACAGTCAACACAATAAGGTTACAATGAACATAAATATAAAATATTATACCTTTATTTTTTATTTTTTTTTTATGATTGTACGAACAGTAAATTATTGCAAAGCACTCAGAACATTAGGTATGGATAGGATAATAAATTGCCAATAGATGCTATATGATAATTCTTAATATTCGGAATACGTAAATGAAGATATCTAACACATATACAAAATTGACATACACAAAGATAATTGTAAATTTAATTTCCAAACTATCAAGAAGCATCTAATTCAATAAATTGCAAATCTAGTCCCTGCTCGGGCGCCAGTGAAATAAAAAATTACTAGGGGTGTCAGGTTGTTATTAATAATAATTCCCCTTATATTACTTATACTTCTAATAATAAATAGAAGATTTTGTGGCATCAGCTCAGCCAGTGATTAATCGGGTCCATGGTCTTAAACTTTGATTTGCTTTAATTGAAAAATGTGTGTGATTAGATATGTTCGCTTTACAAAAAAAAATGTAACTTCAACCTGTAAATAAATGTTAAAATGCCTCGGATGCCCAACTTACTTTATGGAAAACGAGTAAACCGTAAATGTAATAAATGTGAAATTGAAAACAATAACAATGCTTGTTATAAAATCTTTAAGCCAAGTTATAAAAGTAGAAAATCTTAATCCTAATGTTAGTAACTTAAAAATACCTTATACTAAGAATTAGAAATGAAATACCTTAAAATTTTGGATGTCACTAGTATACTGTTAGTGATAAGATGCGCTGACGGAACCACGCTTTCAATTTTGGTTGTGCAATTAATCTTGAAATGGAAATATAAGAGTTTTGATAATCGTTCATCCCAAATGAATAAATTCTTTTACAAAATGCCAAACTTGGTTGATTTAAATCGGTTAATGTTCCCTTCATTTATAATTTTCTTCATATCAACAAACATCTATTGCGTCATCCTCGTTAAATTGAAACGTAATAATACAATGAAATTACGTAATAGGAAAATGTAACGTAATAAAAGTAAAAATAACAGTAAAAATAAAAGTGTAATAAAAGTGCCGTTAAATGTACACTTTTTTTATAAGTACTCAAGAACAAAATGGAAGCTTTTATTGTAACAACAACGACTCCGCAAAAATGATCTTAGCGCATAAACACAATGTGCAAGACGAAATGCGCGTACTACCCCACGTTAAAATATCTAAACGTATACTTCTTCAGTCACTAAGGTATGCAATTTACATGACACAAAAATGGACGAAGTTGTCTAAATTATGGTATAGTTCTAATCAACTCAAAATGGTTTATTACAAAGGTAGAGTTATATATATATATATATATATATATATATATATATATATATATATATATATAATTATGTGACAATTTACAACCACTATATACGTTATTTACCAATTAGTGACAGTAACTGGGATATAGGACGACTTGGGCTGATTTATTGATGAGACAACTCTCTTTTTACATACTAATATTTCGCAGATTTATTTTCTGCTTTATCAAGGTTCTAAAAGTTTTACAGTGTGTCAATATAATAAATTAATCTCGTACTAAACTTACATTAAATTGAGATCTGAGCAATGAAAGCACAGATAGCTAATAAAAACGCCATACTATTTACATTTAAATACTAAAAGTTACTGAGAGGGTGTTACATTTACATAGACAATCACATGTGTATCTCAAAAGGAATGGCACTACGCTAAATTTCTAAAAATAGACGTTCAACGTTTTTGCGATAAAAATAACCAACAACATTAGAGGCTATTGATAATACCTAATAACAATATTTACGTACAATAGAAAATCTACAATATACAGGGTAAGTTATAAAGAATCTGACTAAATTTACATAGCGAGATAATAAGAAGGTATAAATGTTGCTCAAACCCTTGATATCACTTTTAGCATTGATGATGTTGCCCATGTTAGTCTTTATGTAACACATCTCAAGGAAAGATCGTCTTTGTGGTTGTTATCTTTGGCAATTACTTTGGTATCTTCAAATGTCATTACGTGGTCTAATTTAGTTATGTGAGTAGCTAGCGCGCAAGCTTGAGGTTTAACACTACAATCGCTACGGTGCTGCGTGCAGCGGTTGGATAGTTTTTGTGTCGTTTGTCCTACATAGATTTGTCCACAAGTTTCACACGGAATACTGTAGACCACATCATGGTTGTGAAGAAACGGTACTCTGTGTGTCCATACTATACTTGGCAATTTTCACAAAGAGTTCCTTAGTGATATTAATAATACGATTAGTAAGTCCTTCTGTGTACGGAAGTTTTTTATATGGTAACTTTTCTGTTACCTATTCACTTACCACCTTGCTTGAGTTGTGAATCGTAGTTTTTAGATTAAATATGAGAGTTGCAAGTAACAATTTAGGAACATTGTTATCCTGTAGTTGTTTCTTGCGTTTAACCAAATTCTTGTTGATTAACGTGGAGTGACAGATCCTTTTGATGCGTTCTTTCATTCTTAATACCAGATTGATTTTGTGATTCAATGCGTGGTGTAAATTGACATTAATATACCGGTCTGAACTTGATGGTTTCTGGTACCAGTCGAGGATAATTTTATTATTAACTTTGGTATCAAGAAACAGCACTCCAAAATCATTCTCTTCTTCGATGGTGAACTTGATATGGTTGTTATAGGTGTTGAAAACGTGGAGCATTTCATCCGTTTTGTCTGTAGGAATGCTGCAAATAATATCGTCGATATACTGATAAATGACAAGAATGTCAAAACTTAATGATTGGCAACAGGTGGTTAGGAGATCATTCATGATAATGTCAGCCAGTATAGGAGTGAGACTGGAACCCATCGGCATGCCAAAGATTTGCATCAATACGTGGCGTCAAACACAAACTTAACGAAATTCATGAAAATATCTTTAGTAAGATTACAATTTTTACTAATCAAGCTCCAGTTCTTCTCCAAGATCGATGTAATTAATTCCAACGAAATGTTTGCAAATAGAGATATAACGTCCAGGGGTATAACTATATGATTGTCCGGGAGTTGAAAATCATTGATAATGGAAGCAAATTTAAAGGAGTCCTTTATACTGTATTTAAGATGATTTTTTAATGCACTTGTTAGTATGGTTGCCAGATATTTCGCCAATTCTTCGTTAGGGGCTCCTGTTTTAAATTTTTTTACTTAGATGCAGAAAACAAAGTTACACCTAGACATATTTCTCAGAATGTCTAGTCACAAATTAATAATTTGCCACAAAAAAGGTACTCTTGTTGAAAGTCAAAAAAATTACTGGTTTTGGAGTTATTTGAGGTTTTAGCATGTTTTACCTAAAATAAGAAAATAAAAAAAATATTGAGTTAATTTGATTTACTTGAATTAAGTAGGTTTGGACTGCAAACTGGCGATTTTTTTGTTTGACAGATTCGTTTGACATATCGTTGTTGACAGTTTTGGTTTGTTTAACAAGTAATAACGCTTTTAAAAACTTCTAAAATGAATGTCTACACTAATAGTGACTATACCGATATGTTGTTAACATTAGGGGAATGTGATAGATATGCTAAAGCAGCAAAAAGAAGATATGCGGAAGAATTTCCAAGAACTGTTCCGGATTCAAAACATTTTTGAATTTAGTGAGGCTGGAAACTTTAAACCAAAGAAGGTAAATTCTGGTACACCACGAGTGGCAAGAATTCCTCAAACAGAGGAAAATATCTTAAATCTAGTTGTTGCGGAACCTACGGTAAGTGTAACAAATGCGGCAAGGTCAAGTAACGCAAGTGTGTTTAGCGTACATTGTATATTAAAAGAACAATTATTGCTTCCGTCTCACTACAGGCAAGTACAAGAATTATTGCCTGAAGATCTTTTTTTGAGAAGAGAATTTTGCGAATTATTACAAAAAGAATGAGACAGAATCCTGATTTTTTACAAAATATTCTTTTCTCCGATAAATCAACTTTTTCTAGACAAGGTATGTCATTAAGAGTCACTTCTGGGTAGAGCAAAATCCAAAGGTTAAACGTGTAACGCATTATCAACGTAATTTTAAGTTAAATTTACGGTCTGCTTCAATAGGCAACCGCCTCGTTGCATACCATACTTTTGCTGTAAATTTAAATGGTGATGTTTAATATGAATTTTTGGATACTCGCTTATTTCCGCTATCAGAAGATTTTCCTCTTGATCTATGGACAAATATGGTTATTATGCTATATACAGGATGACCAGCGAGATACGGAACATAGCAATTCCAATTTGAAAGTTTCGACTATCTGCACGAACCAGCTCAGAAGTGATAGAGAGCTGAGACTTGGTACAGATCTTAAGGGATCCTTTCTGACAGGAAAAATTTGATGTTTAAAAATTTTCACTCAATACGGAGGTCTCAGGTTCGAATCCCTTTAAGCAAAAAAACAAAGTTTTTAATTTATTATCCAATTTTGATGAAACTTAAAATCAAAGTACTTGCACCTAAAGTAAATTAAATCACATGGTCAAATGCACAAAAAATGTTAGTTCAATTACCTTGGGTAATTAAAAAAAATACCTCCGCTTTTTAGATTTTTAACGCGAGCGTAATGAAATTTAAATGAAAGTACATGCACCTAAATTGAATTGAAATCACATTGGTAGTTAAACATTTGTACAATATCATTGTTAAAAAATCATAAATTTTTCAACATATTTAACTATTGTATAACCGTCCTTAAATGTTTTTTAAAGAATAATAACATATTACATATTGACTATGATTAGTCCTAACAGACTTCCGTTTAAGAATTTTATTTTGAACTATTTGTAATCAGCTATGTGAGAAACAAGTAACAAATGATATCAGCTGTTCATTCCCAATTGTTGAAAATATTGTTCTGTACTAACTGAACCTAACAAGCATGAATCTGTTCTTTGCTATACATTTGAACCTGTATTGACAAAGATTGTAGTTTATTAAGTAAATATTTGTTTAGTTTTTGTAGTTAAGTAGTTTATACATTTTCAATAGAAGAAAAAGTTAACGTTGTGAGTAGGTAAGATTGGAGACTTTTGGCACACACCACATTTCCAAGGTTACCACATTTACAAGGTTGCCAAAATACCAAGGTCACCACTGTACCAAGGTCAAAAAAGCGCAATGTTTGACCTAATTACATATCATTACCACAAAACCAAGGTCGCAAACCCCACTTTCCTGTTCCACAATTACAAGGCCATCCGTGCGACCTAACGCGCGTTCATGTTCCACAATTGCAAGGTCACAAACCCCGCATTCATGTTCCACAATTACAAGGCCATCCGTGCAACCTAACGCGCGTTCATGTTCCACAATTGCAAGGTCACAAACCCCGCATTCATGTTCCACAATTACAAGGCCATCTGTCTGACCTACTTTATGCTAAGCCACCTGGTTGCCACTCTTACCCACTTTTTCCCACCCACAAAATAAAAGAAACGATATGTTAATATATTTAATTCATGTAGAAATAAAGACATGTACAAATTACATTAGAAACATGTATTACTCAGATATATGATTTTCTTTAGGAATAAAACATTTACCAGTATTCACCGTGTGACAGGTGGTACCAAGCCGTCCAGCGCTCTCACACACTCAAACACATACACTCACACACTCAAACACACACACACTGAAACACACACACACACACACTCACACTCACACTCACACTCACACATTCACTCGTACATTATGTTTATCGACGACGGAGTAGGTCCGGGTATAACTGACTCGGAGCGGATGCTGCTGAGAAGGCCTTGGGGGTGCAAAGTTAGACTTGTACACCCCCAAGGAAGTGTTGTAGGTAGAGCCAGAATGCTGTGAAGGCCTTGGGGTAGAATCGCCAGTCTCAGCGACCCTACTATGGTGTAAATTAAGACTTGCACACCCCAAGGAAGTGTTGTAGGTCGAGCCAGAATGCTGTGAAGGCCGTGGGGTAGAATCGCCAGTCTCAGCGACCCTACTATGGTGTAAATTAAGACTTGCACACCCCAAGGAAGTGTTGGATCCCGAGACAGATTGCCAGTCTCAGCAATCTGTCCTGTAGAGTAGTAAAAGACTTGGACTACTCGAGATCATCACTTAAATGCGTTTATGCACCATCTATATATACCCAGAAGTGGCTTTGAAACGGTTGGAGCTGCTTTGTGATTGGTTGTGCTCTAGGGGTTTCTGGCAGTGACCTAGATCAACTACGAATCTTAAAAAGGTATATGCGTAATACAAAGTAATAAACAAGTTTTAGCAGTGAAGCGAATATGATACGTCTCGCCGGATGCAGACGAGACAGATGACCTTTATACACTTAATAGTCAGATATTACATTATGATTCGGAAACAATTTTTTTAATACTTTGTAACGGTGCTCAATTTAAAATTTAAAAATCCCGCTTTTACAAGGTTGGTGATAAGGGTACAAACTTCTGTGATAAGATAATTTCTATTTTTCTTGTCAAAAGACATTTACCAAAGAAAGGTGTGCTTAGAAATAATCCAAGCAATCCTCAGAAATAAATAATAAAATTCTAATTATTGATCAAATTAAGTAAAAATATCACTATTGGACCACATGGTTTACTTAATTCATAGTCATCTTCCACGAAGGGAATCCTTCATCTCAAAGCATAGGCAGTCTAAAACAAGAATAAATTCTCTGTAATTAAATTAGTCATTTTAAAGAAAACCCAAATCTAACCTTGGGTTTTTCTTTTTTCTTGTTCCTTTTTTTTTACATTAGCCATTCTTCATAAATTTACCCAATTCCATAATCAGGGATATAAAATTTGACATTGGTTGGTCCAGAAAATTAAGAACATCAGGAACCACCACCTTTAACAACGCTAAGCAACCACTAACCACCACCTTTAACCATCACCGCTAAGCAACACCCGATCACCACCACAACCATCACCATCACCAGAGCACCCATTCATACCATCACCGTGTTAGTTGAAGCAAAACCATTATTAACGCAACTAAATACTTAAGGTCAGATCCATCCGATTAACTTAATTATATAATCTAACAGATTTAATTACTACTGCATACAGTATTTAACCGAAAATTGTAAGAGATCTCCCGGACAAGCTCACACACATACATACAACAGGCAAAACAGACCAGTCACACATTTCACATCCACAGTTTATATAATTAGATTGTTTGATTTCATTAATTGCATATCAGCTAGCGTAACTACCTTATATATAAAACACTTCAACTAACATTAAACATTTACATAACCTAACTTTTGTATTAGTAAACCAACACTAAATAAGTTCCGAATGGGCTATTTATTATCTTCTGCACCAATTTAGCCCTGGTGCCCTGAGATACTCATGTTCTACTATCTAGCCGAGGTACGGGTAGCAGTCCAACTAAACTTATTTTGTATACACTGAACGTTGGTTAGCATAATTATAATTTCACATATGCATCCCGTTTTCAATCCATTTGATTGAATTAAGGTTATAACTTGGGTAATAGTTATTGAAATTCATCTATGACTTGCAAAACAATACCATTTCTTTAGCTAATTATACTGCAAGTAGTGTTCTCCAAATTGATTTGTAACATAGTATTGATGTATTTTTTTTGTAATGTGATCTAACTGTGTATGTACATGTTTTTTTTTTAATTGAAAAAAATTCTGTGAACGCGGTAAGACGAGTTTTACTTTATTTAATGTTCAGATAGAATTGCGTTTTGATCACTGTTGTTTAGTTATTGATAATAAATGACGTTAACGATTTTTTCAAATCTAGTTTAAATTTTTTTTATAATCAATTTTGTTTAAAGCCGTTTTACATAGAAATTCTTTATGCTAAATATTTTCTAAATACCTAATACATTATAAAATTTGTAAAGTGTTATATATAAATTTTAGATTTGAAGTCCCATCGTTTTTCCCTTAAAAGCGTCGTACCTCGGGGGCGGGTCGACCGATTCGGACGGGTGTGGGTGCGTCGGAGACGTCTCAGAAAGACAAATTTTTCGAACCCACCATCATTCCGCTCAGACCCCCCGTTCGCGAGGTAGCGCGTATCTCAAAAACGGCCGGAGCAAAGTACGCCTCGTCGGTACTCAAACATCGTCCCCCGACGGCGCGCATCTTTTGCCAATAGTCCCCTCTCCTAGGACCCCCCTTAACGGAGATAGCACGTATCTCGGAAATGGCCGGAGCAAAGTATGCCTTGTCGGT
Source organism: Vesta saturnalis (assembly GCA_036346205.1). Classification (NCBI taxonomy): domain Eukaryota; kingdom Metazoa; phylum Arthropoda; class Insecta; order Coleoptera; family Lampyridae; genus Vesta; species Vesta saturnalis. Next base: position 356,841 of record JARFJB010001226.1, read on the forward strand.
ACTCAAACATCATCCCCCGACGGTGCGCGTCTTTTGTACCCGGTTCCCCCCTCCGCGGATTCCCCCTAACGGAGCTAGCTCATAACTCGGAAACGGCTGGAGCAAAGTATGCTTTGTTGGTACTCTAACATCGTCACCCGACGGTGCGCGTCTTTTACACCCGGTCCCCCCTCCACGGATCCCCCTAACGGAGATAGCTTATAACTCGGTAACGGCTGGAGCAAAGTATGCCTTGTCGGTACTCAGACTTCGTCCCCCGACGGTGCGCGTCTTTTACACCCGGTCCCCCCTCCACGGATCCCCCCTAACGGAGATAGCTCATAACTCGGAAACGGCTAGAGCAAAGTATGCCTTGTCGGTACACAAACTTCGTCCCCCGACGGCGCGCGTCTTTTGCCAATGGTCCCCCTCCTAGGCCCCCCTAACGGAGATAGCTCGTATCTCGGAAACGGTTGGAGCAAAGTATGCCTTATCGGTACTCAAACATCGTCCCCCGACGGCGTGCATCTTTTGTACCCGCCTCCCCCTCCTCGGAGATTGCGATAATTTTTTTTTACTTAGATTGTTAAAAATTTCGCATTCTAAACGAAGCAACTTTTTTTTATCTTGTATAGGTAAATGTTTTTTGTAAACTTTAAAGTCTAACAAAATTATGAAAGTTGAAGAATATGCTGAGGACTTTGCTGGAGAATTCATGTTCGTTTTTTTCTTTTGTTGTAATCTATAGTATAAGTAGATGTACGAATCATTTGTGTTTTTTCCGTTCGCAAACTATAGGTGTTACCCCCATAAAAAAATGGTTTTTTTCACACACTTTTCAAGGTTATCTGGGGAGAGGGGGTGTCCGGTTTCACCACTTCAGCCCCTCATTCCACTTTCCCCACTACCCCCAACACTTCAAATTTTATATTTAAAACGGAGCGGTTCCACTAGTCTCATTCCGTCTTTATACGCCACCAAGTAAAGTTTCAAGTCTTATAAAGCGGTGTTACAGCATGTCTTCAAAGAATGGTAAGTGTTAGTTTCGTATTGCATATCTCCCGGCTACCCTTCCTATCCTAATCATATACTACTCTACTCCGCAACCTGAGATATCCATTGCATCCTATCCTACCCCATGGAGATATGTTACGTTGCGTCCTCGTTCATATCGGTAGATATGATTCTTTCTTTTACAGTTGTAAAAGAAAGCAGAGTAGGAAGTAAAGTAGTATGTTAAACAAGGAATCATAACAAAACACGTAACGCAAACACTTCAGCATATAGTTATTATTCTTTCTTTGTTGCAGCAAAAAGGTTTCAATGCGACTGTCTGAAAAAAATTTCTCGAAAAGATTCCTTACTGAGACATCAAAAAACAGCATGCTGGATGTCTGTATCTACCCCACCGTCTGGCATACAGGAGGTTTCGTTGCAAAACCAAACCACAGGGAGCAGTGTGGTGCAAGGAGGAACTTCCGACGATAACAAAGCAGTACATAGACATGTTACTGATTCCTTTGCGCAACCAGGACCATCTGGGGTAAACTACGCGAAGGATAATGCGAAACCCGGACCATCAGGGTTGAGCAACTCAAGGAAGTGAAAGTCTGACCAATGCGATGAACCGGTACAATCGAAAAAAAGGGGTGAGAGTGTGCACTGCACAGATTGTTCAATGGATGTACCTAGGTATGCATTCCAAGGACACCTCAGAAGCAATAGGCATAAAGCAAAAGTATGTTTGCTTGTCGATACTGGGGTGGAAGTGATTCGAAACAACGCATTGTGTCGTACCGCCTGTCACCATGCAATACTCATACTGATGTGTCCACCTTTATGGCAGACGTTAAAGGGAACGTATTGAAGGTAGTACAAAATCAGTTGCAGAAACACTACTCCTTAAAATGTAATGTTGAGCTGTTTGGTTTATACTTTTTGAACAGTAGGGAAAGCACAGAACTGAAATCCTTTCAAACAAAATATATTTTAAGCATTGGGACGGTGTTAGAAGAGTATTTACAAAGAATAAGTAACATATTGGATGCAAAGCAATCGGTATTTCAACATAAAGATTCTGGTTTGTTATGACTAATGGTGTAATCGACTAGTAACAACTGTTTTAGGATGGTACCTGGTGCAATTCGTATATATATAGAGGTTAATCTGTTGAAATTTGCGCCCACCACGGGTTCTTCATATATGGCTGTCACCGCCGAAATTGCACATAAATACGCCATAGTCAATGTAAAAAATAATGATGATTGCTGCTTTACATGGGCTGTAGTATCGGCACTAGTGAGGCCAAAGGGTCTGCCACAGCGGACAACATTTTACCCTAATTTCCAAACGATGTTCAACTGGAATGGTGTACAGTTCCCTGTTAAGCTGACGAATATTTCAACATTTCCATCAATGTTTATGGGTTAGACGATACGTATCGTGATGGTCAGCGTGTCACAGAGGTAGTGGGGCCTCTATACTACACCAAAGCCAAACAAGCAGTCCATGTTAATTTATTATTGTTAGTCAGTAACCAAACAGATAATCAGCATTATGTATGGATAAAAAATTTTTCTCGTTTACTTAGCAACCAAATAACTCGTCGGAACGGAGGAATGTATTTTTGTGATACATGCTTGTATTGCTTTAGATCCGAGGATCAATTAACCCGATACGTGACACACGACTGTAAATTCGTATATACAAAATTACCGGACGTGAAACAAAAAAAAAGACAACCGGGGAATTCTACGCGGAAAATATACTCGCGTTTCGGAACTATCAGAAACAAATAATACCATACGTAGACCTTAATACAGCTCTCCGCAACACAGCACAGAACAAGTTCGAAAAAGATTTTTATAAAATTATGAATAATGGAGTGTTTGGTAAAACAATGGAAAATGTCGATAAACGTAGAGTTATTAAGCTGTTAACACATTGGGAAAATAACGGTCGTCGGGTAGGTCTAGCACGGTACGTTGCAAAACCGCAGTTTAAAAATTTTATTCAATTCACTGACAAATTGTTTCCGGTGGAATTGTCGAAACAGGTAGTTACTTATGACAAACCTGTCTATGTCGGATTCAGTATTTTAGATCTTTTCAAAATTATAATGTATCGGTTTTTTTATGATATTTTACGAGCTCATTATGGCAAGAATGTCACGTTGCTCTATACTGACACGGATTCTTTGATTGTTGAGATAGTAACTGATGATATGTATGACATTCGAAATAATTTAGACGAACATGACCTTTCAACTATCAAAATAAGTTGCATGGTATTCCTGAATGCTTCGGTTTGGACGAATGAAAGATGAGGGGAAAAGCGATTCAATATTTTTATGGTGGGATCGAAGTCATACTGTCTGAAGCTTGCTGATAAAAAGTTGTTAAGGGGGTGTTAAGAAAGTTGTTATTCAGAAAGTGGACGGAAGTAGATTACAAAGCGGTTGCGGAGGGTCTGATAAAACAGTAATGTTAAAATGCTCGATCAATTACATATATATATATATATATATATATATATATATATATATATATATATATAAAAAATGTTAAACAAAATTGCCTTTAGGTCCCAGGATGACAAACGGTATCGAGTACGTTATACGTGTTCCACATTGGCGTGGGGGCATTGGCGAATACCGGAATTGGAGAATGCTGATCCTTTAAGCGAATTATTGCAAGTTTCTAAGCAAATGAATTTATATTAACCGAAAGGAAAGAAGAATAGTTTGGGTACTGACACTTGCTAGTTTCTTTACTATATTCTCTCCATAATGAAACTAATATTAACACTAATTTGTATTGTTCCTTTAGTTGTTTAACATATATTAATATTATGTACTAATTCGTTAGTAAGAGAATATATGCTATACAAATACTGTTTGATATATAATAAAAAAAACGAGAATGACTACTATTTTTTTATTAAAAAAATGTGTACAAGGCTTATTGCATTATATACGTATCATATAAATAGTATTCAGTACTCAAAGCACAGTGACATAATGATTCACAATGAAAGTAACAAACGGATTGCATAGCAGGAAGAGGTGGACTTTCCTTAAGTTCAATAACAGGTTGGGTCACAAATTTCCTGATGTAATCTGCTTTCTCTCTGCCCTTGACATAGACAGAATCTGTTGGCTGAATCAATCTCTCGAGCATTCTTCGAAAGTGGTGTGGTGGTGTATACCCTTCTTTCCATTTAATACAGTGCTGGTTATGCATTAACCAAGTAGCTTGAGGACGACTCTCTGCATCTAACGTATGCCAGGGATACGGTGATTTAAAAATAAAATGGGCAATTTGTTTCCCATTGTAAATGGCGAGTTCTTTTGGTATAAACGCTTTTGAAATTTTAAACTCTTGCACATCGACTATGACGGACATTGTATTACAACTGTCGTACTGCTTTGGTTAACGCGTTGTATGTAACTAAACCATCGTGGAGTATAACACAGTATGCTGTCGTATTGGCAGCTATGTTTGCTGCTATTTCAAACGCCACACGAAGAACTACTGCTTTAGAGTGTAATGCTTCTTTTTGATTTGAGCAATCTACGACAATCAACGGTGCAGCTGTGGTAAATTGCGTGGGGGTGAGTAATGGTTGCCCCTCTCTTTGGTAATACGACATTTGGAATTTAGCAAACATTTCATACAACGTAGCAAAGCAATTGTTATCATAATTAACGTTGAGATTGTCATACGGATAACGATCCGTGTTCAGGAATACGCGAATATTATTTAGTGCACATTTATCGAATCTGCTCGTAATCTTGCATAACATTATTCTCTCGCCCAGTTTGAAATTCTGTAATAATGTATGTAGGTGTTTCGATACTAGTAGGTGTTTTGATTGCCCATGTATGCTTATCTGATGCTGGAACGGCGGGATATATGTGGGTTTCCCAACTTCTAAATGCTACTGGCGTATTTACATTTTTATCAATGTATTTTGATAACGCCAACTCCTCTACTAATGCTGGAGTGACGCGTGGAACTTTCCAATACATCTTATCTATGTTACCTTTTAATGCTTCTTCTACAGTTGAAATTACTGCGTCGGTATCAATGTTACTACGAATTAATACCAGTTCTTGTCTAATGTTCAAAATCACTTTATTGTAATCTTCGGCAAAGCCAAGTAGCATTTGCAACGGTATACAAACATTAAAGTATCCTTGAGCATTTGTTAGTGTACTGTTTCAGTAGGAAACCAACCTGCATTTTCATGACGGGCGAGATCATTGGACGTCAATGATACCAATCCTTTCATTGTCGACGTTAATCCTACCTTCGTTACGTAATCTACCACTATTCCATTCATTTCATATATAATTTCACTGAATAAAAATGCGATACCGTTATTAACGAACCTTGCGCTATTAGAGACAGTACCATCCTGACGTAATAATTGTCCCTCTACGTAGACATAGCTTTCGGATGGTAGAGTGCACATGTCTTCCTGAATGGGTACCCTGATTTCATCATTGTTTCCAAATCTGGTAGTGTATGGCTGATGGGTGTGCAGTTCGGAATTAACGATAGTATTATCAACGACAACTTTTTCATTAACGTTTAATATACTCATTGTAGTACTGTAAAGCCGAGACTTTCCAATAATGCTTTGTTCTGTGGTGTCAATGCTTTGAGCGCTGAACGCTTACTGACACTCACCTTTCCACACTTTGATCTTTTATAGTTTGATTTGCTCCGGTTACATGCACATGTGTTATAGCGCGTCACCATCTTTTCTTTAAATGTAGTCCTATCGTTATGACTTCCCCGTTAAAATTGACGAGATCTCCGTCTTGGTCTACTATTTTAAGTGTTATTGTCGAAATGGTGGAAGTATTGATAGGTAGATAGATGACATGTTGAGGGGACTCTATTATTTTATACCTCGCTGGTACATTGAGAAAGAACTGATGAATTATGTGTGATGTTTCACCATTCTTAAAACTACCACTTGTTATATTGCACTCGATAATTAATGAGTTAATTGTGATAATGTTAATAGGATTATCAGAGGTATGCACTTTCTGAGCCTGATAAACAGTTTTATTAAATCCCAACATAGGTCCTATCGAATTTTCCACATTGAAGTTAATGTCATGGGTTGCTTTCATACTTGCTTTCATAGTATTATTATTCGCTTGTAAATGCATAAATGCTCTCGATCCCTTCACTGACGCATTAATATATTTATTCACATCCGAGATTTCGTATGATCCTGGTGGTATTGTAATTTTATCGTTTCCAAACACGAGTGAGTTATTCTTTGAAGTAACATTCTGTATAGTATTGAAAGATTCAAAACTAGTCAACCCCATTACATATTCCGACTCATTCTCAAGAAAAATCGGTGGATTAAAGGTTGCTTGCAAGATACAATTTTTACCGGTAAATGTAAATGTGTACGACATTACGATCACGTAACGACTACTGAAAATCAGTAGGAGCAGTCATATAAAAAGTGTAAGACTAAATGACCGCAGTTGTATGTATCAAAATCTTGAACCTTGGTAAAGTTATACTCAATTGTGTTACTGCTACGATCACTTTTAAAATAGTGGAGTAATTCAAAGGGTGGTTTAATATGTCCTATGCTATCAAAATATGTAATATGCCTGTTACACTTAATGTAAGCTGTCCAGTGTGTACCCTTGTTATTTTGATCATCCAGATTTACAATACCACATTCATTCGCATGGATTCGTGTAGGTAAGTTATCTCGCATATATATCCCTCTAAAATAGGAAATTTGTAATTGCTCCACAAATTTTAATAGCTCAACATTACTTAAGGCGTGACGTGGTAGCTTCAGTGGGAGTTTTTTGAATACGGTTGTAAATATATACCTAACCCTCGTTTATATGGCTTTATGTATAAACCTTTTCCTAATGAAGCTGCTTCCATTGCTTGGTTGTGTCGTTTGGTTTCTTCTAACGTTTTTATCGCAGCTTTTGCGTCAGTTACCGCTTTGGCGACTGCCGTAGCACCGCCACCTAGAGACCCTAAAGCTCCTAATGCTGCAAAGAGAGGAATAAGAGGTACGAATCCCCCACGTTTTGGTATTGCTAATAGTCTGCTCTTGGGTGACATAATTTTTTTGTGTTTTAGAGCGCTCAAAGCTTTCTGTATTGTCGATTTGAAAGATGATCGAAGTTTACCACCAACACGACGTCGGGCTAGAAGGACTGCTTTGTTAAACGAAATTGCTCTGCGAGAATGCTTCCTCCGTCGTGATTTGTTTCCCATTCCCAATTTCCTTTGTCCTTTCCGTGATTTGCCACCCATTCCCATTGTGCGTTTTCCTTTCATTATACCAGCTATGGTTAATGCAGCTGCCCTTTCTCCAAAGGTAGCGTCGGTAGAACGAAATCTATTCCAAGCTTTTTGTTGTAAACTCTTATCTGCTATGTGTCGTTGTCCTAGATCGTTTGACTGGGGGTACGCAATATCGTGTTCTTTACACGCTTCGTCCAATGCGTTAATACCTTTGTCGCCACGAGCTAATCGTTTTTGTAAACGGGTACCTGGCCCACAATATCGATATCCGGGTTTATGCAACTCCACGGGTAATTTATTTATTAAAGTATTAATTAATTCTGAAACTTTTTTTTTCCTCTGACGCTGGGATGTATACTTCATACCACACTGACTGACACTTCACTACTAAACTACTTTCTGCACGTGGTGTGTATGTATAGAAGCGTCATACAAGTCGTGGTTTAGTACCATGTCCATATATATTGCAAATCTCTATACCAACCTAAATACCAGTACCTGCGGGAGTTACTGGCACCCATAAAGGAAATTAGGTATTTCGAATACAGTGATAACAGTGATGTTATACCTCCTAGTGAGTCCCGTAAAAATTCAATAATGATTTTTGATGATGTAGCATGTCATAAACAAAATGAAATTAGAGATCATTTTTGTTTTGGCAGACATCGAAATAATGATTGTTTCTATCTGTGTCAAACGTATTCTTCAATTCCAAAACAGCTTATACGTGATAATGCGAATTTACTTGTTCTTTTTCAACAAGATCACACTAATCTCAAGCATGTGTATGATGATCACGTTAATGTTGATATGTCATTTGATAGACATAAAGACTTGTGTTGCTGTTGCTGGCGGGATAAATTCGGATTTCTTGTGATTGATAAAGAAAGCGATGTTAATAACGGTCGTTACCGTAAGAGATTTGACTGTTTCATTGCAGTATAAATAATCTACTAGGACTGTCAACGTACAGTCGTAATGGAGGAGCGCTTAGTACAAGACATTTTGCGTGCTCGCAAGAGTGTGCAACAGAAATATGCTAGTTTGAAAGAAGATACTGCACTTACAGAACGTGCAATGGAGGCACACTTTAAACCTATCACACAACCATTAAAACAATTAATTACTAAAAATGATGGTTCTCTCATCAAACCTGAACCCCTTACGCCAGAAGTCGGAAAAAAGGAGTCCATTGCACATGAAAATGAAGTATTTTTACATTATACACCGAAAACCTCTAGAATACGTAAGGAGCCGCGTACTATTGTTCCTGACACCATTCCCACACCTCTACAGGAATCTGTAATTGCTGATGTCACACATGACGACGAGGTGGAAATTCCTACTTTACAACAATTGAAATCGGAACTACTAGCTGCAGGATCTCAACCCGCCTTTGAAGAGTATTTTAATCAATACCAAGGATTAGCGAAATACTACGTCGAAGGTATCTTTAGAGTTACGAAAGATGAATATGACTTAACGTACGGTGTGCATTTTATTCCTGAAGAAGAGAATTTTTTTATAGGCGATGCTGAACTAGATTTTGTTGGAGAAAATTTGCGAATCGCTCTTCCCGATGGATCATCCCTAGACTATGAGGGAACACCGGGATTACATGAACTTACTTACTTTTTAAAAAAGTTTCTACAGGATTCAAAAAGAGGGATCTACAGCACTACAATGACATTTTGCGTCATACGCATGCTGCCCGACGTAATTATAACCCTGATGATCGAATCCGAGGAACTAATAGTAAGAAGTACCTTGAAATCATTAAACCATTACTTCAGCCTAGAAAACGTTCTGCCACATCATCTATTGCACCTCCAGCCACCAGATCTCGAACAACTTCTATATCCAAAATAGGTGGTGGACTGCAGCTATTGCGGTACAATAATAGACCTATTGAGTTTGTACCATGGAATAATCCGAGTAAGTTAGTCGATTGGTTAAGGGAATTATTAGAATCTATGTCAGCAGTAAATACTAGCAATCACAACGAAATAATATATATAATTGACGAACTACGTAACGCAAAAGTAATAAAGTAACAGATCTTGTTATAAACCTACCACTATAGTCATTTCCTTTCATTGTTACGACGACTATCACTACAGATAGTACTATATGTCCACCAGTGATGCCAATAGATAAATTTGGCGGACATCTTCATCATCAAATGGCAGTGGATAAATTTGGGAAACATATTGTTCGTCATAGCGATCTGTCTTATGAAACTTTCATTTCATTTTCTGGAATCGCCGCAAAGAAGACAGTTAGTCTATCTACCGGCGTAGGTGATCAATATACCTATCCCTTTAACGACGGTACTATAGTACATTACAGGTGGAGTCATCCAAATCTTGAGCTTAACATAGATGGTACAAACTTTGAGCTGGCAAAGGATGTAATTGGTCAACCTCTTAAGAGGAACGATGTAATTCGTGTAACCATGCCGACGTTTGTAAAGCTTTCAACTACAACGATATTCAACGTAGAATTCGTAGTAAAATCCAAAGCACAAAAATGAGTAAAGCGGATGTTGTTGAAGAACTGCACAAACCTGCAAGAAGAAATTTTCCGCGGCGTTGTATTTAAATGATCTATTTCAAGCTGATTTAGTGGAAATGATACCATATGCTCGGATGAATAAAGGATTTCTATACATTTTAGTAATAATAAATGCATTCTCTAAATATGTCTGGGCTTTCCCCATCAAACGCAAGAATGGTAAACTGGTCGCGGATGTAATGGATAAACTTTTGTCTGGTTTGAAAAGGACACCTACACATATACAAACTGATATGGGAACTGAGTTCTATAATGCTGAAATCAAAAAAGTAATGAAAAAATTTAATATCAATCATTACAGTAGTTATTCCACCTTGAAAAGTAGTATAGTCGAACGTGTAAATCGCACCCTTAAAGCAAAAATGTGGAAAACCTTCAGCATGCAAGGATCCTATAAGTGGCTATCAATATTACCGCACATTGTCGCCGAGTATAATTCAAGAAAGCATAGAACAACTGGATACAAACCGGTAGATGTATCGGAAAAAAATAGTGCATCTATTTCAAAACATTCGGTAAATATCTTTCTATTTCGTGTATAAATTGCTCCAATGATATTTCTTTAAGGTCTTCTATTAATCGCTTTATACAACAAATACACTCTATATCATCTACATGCGATTTTAAGTATTTTTCACAAAGGCGTATTCCTCCCCCATACTTATTAACTAGATTATTTAAATAGTTATCACTAAATCTACCCATTCCATACACTTTTTCATGATCAGCATCGAATTCTAATGATTGTAACTGGCATATTAGTCTATGGACTGCACTAACACAATCTACAGCTTTAGGCCACGACTCCGTACTATAACACATCCACATATTGACTAACATCTAATACTATCCCTATTGACTACAAGCGCGTTATCCCTCCCTTTCAGTTATAGGTTTGGCAAGATCCATATTCATATATAGTTTCTCCTTGGTAAATTCTTCCATTTCCAGAAGGCAGGCTGTGTTGACCTCAAATACATCATGCCCTATAACTTGGTGAATGTTAAATTCAGGAATTGCCGCTGCCGACTTTATTAGGTTTTTATAAAACTCTGGAAAGTTCACAGTATCTACCAACTCCAATCGGTAATTTATTATCTTCAAAAGTTTCCATAACTGTTCTATAGACTCCCATCCTAAATAGACATCAGCTTCTTCACTATCACAGAGGCGTATAATTTTTTTCTTGTTAATATTTTCGTACGAGACAGTCTTCGATCCCAGTTTGGTAGGTAGCCATGTTCCTTCAGGACTGTAGAAATAATTAGTAATTACCCCTTGATTATCCATAAGTATACGCCATTCCTGCTTGTCAAACACCACTCCACTACTCTTCGATCCACCGAGTTTTACGACTGGCTCAAATCCAAATTTGGGTGATAGACCGACACTAACAAACTTTGTTTTACTTTTATTTAAGAAATAATGCACATTATTAAGCAAAATATCGCAATATTTACTTGAACTTATAGCACCGATAATCTTCGCCTTTTCGTATGATGTTCTCCATTATGCACGATACTGACTTTACATACATTCCCTCTCTCCCCCCCCACTATGTGTCCACCTCAAGGTTATTTGCGTGACCTCATGTAAAAGTAATTAGAGAGAATCCAGTTATCACAGAGGAAAACAAAGTGTTAGTGTGTGCCGCAATAGAAACAAAACCAAACACATCCGTCCGATCTTTAAGTACTCAACTTGATATTCCTAGACAAAGCTGGTTAAAATGGAAGGGTATAAAAGTTAAAAAAAATGTGCTAAGGTTACACAACGATGATGACGATAAAAGAATGTTTTTTGTCAAACATGGATTACCAAAATAAACAATTCCTCAAGAGCCCATTACAAAATTATTTTTACTGATGAGTGCAGTTGTTTCTTGGACGGAAAATTGAATTCTCAAAATGTTAGAGTGTGGGCTAAGGAGAATCCTAGACTCTTTAATGAAGATTAGAGTCAGATAAAACAAAAACTAAGCATTTGGGTTGGAATTTGCGGAACTAAACTTATAGGACCTTGCTTTTTGGATGGTAACGTAACTGGAGCACCTTATTTGGAATTTCTTCAAAATGTAGTTGCGCCAGCCACTGAAGAGCTCAATATTGTTAATCACTTAGTATTCTTGCATGAGAGACACCCGGCGCACGGCCATCATGACGTTACTGAGTACTTAAACGCAGTGTTTCCTGACAATTGGATTGGACAGTACGGGCCTTGCATGTGGCCACCTCGTTCCCCGGACCTTAATCCATTGGACTTTTTTATGTGGTGATATCTAAAAGACAATGTATTCATTGACTTAAAGCCAACAAGCCAGAGCAAGAATTGTCAATGTCTCAAACAACGTTACTGTTGGTATGCTGAGAAATGTCATGAAAAGTTTCTACGATCGCTTTGGTCATTGCTCGGCTGTTGCTGATTTCCAATTTAAACATTTATTGTGAACATCTTTGTGGTATTGAAGCATTTTTCTCATTGATTTTTCCCTTTCTAATATGTGATATTTTTCCCTTTCCATTATAAGTTATTTTTTAAACTAATGTACAAGTGTACAACGATTTAACTAATTTAAAACAAATAAAATCGTAGATTAATTGATTGTGAAAATGTTTTTGTGTATTTGACCATGTAATTTAATTTACTTTAGGTGCAAGTCCTTTGATTTTAAGTTTCATCAAAATTGGATAATAAATAAAAAAATTTGGTTATTTTGCTTAAAAGGATTTGAACCTGAGACCTCCGTATTGAGTGAAAATTTTTAAATATCACATTTTTTCCTGTCAAGAAGGATCCCTTAAGCTCTGTACCAAGTCTCAGCTCTCTATCTCACTTCTGAGCTAGTTCGTGCAGATAGTCGAAATTTTCAAATGGCAATTCCAGTCCCGTATCTTGCTGGTCACACTGTATATATATATATATATATATATATATATATATATATATATATATATATATATATATATATATATATATATATATATATGTACTCCTATTTTATGATAGCTCACGTGTAGGACGTGTTTTTTCATCCCTTATTTTAGGGCCGCCCGCGTGTGAGCACGTATTTTTCACCCTATGGGTCAACGCCTAATTAGAGCCTTTTTTGCACATGCTCACGTATTTTTGGTGGTCATCTAATTAAGGTCCTTCTGACTATATTAAAAATCAGTACCCCTGGAGGTTGCACACGCATACAATGTTGGAAATTGCATAATTAATACGATATTATTATCGATGCTATTGTTTAAATGGTCATATCCGATTGCATGATCTTTTACGTATACGAGAAAACGTATTTCTAATAAGGAGGTTCTTGTAAGACACGTGTAGGGCTTCGCAACTTGTTCTCAGGCCTTCGCCCCATGGCCGGAGATAGTGTGGGAACCTAACCTTATAAGATAAGTGTAGAGCTTAGCCCCTATCGTGGACCCCTTGATGCAATTGTATGTTGTTCTAACTTAATCTTACAGCTGTAGGCCTTCGCCCCGTCATACAAAATTGTATTCTAATAAGAAGGTTCTTGTAAGGCAGGACTTGTATCAGGGTCTGCGCCCTGGCCCCTTTGAGTAAAAATTGATTTTAGTGCCATCTAGTGGCGTATAGACTAATGAACATTTTCTATAATAGAAGCTGATAATGCACACCTCTCTCTTGCTCTATCTTGTTTCTTCCTTCCTCTCTCTCTCTCTCTCACACACACACACACACACACACACACACACACACGACACACACACACACACACACACACACACACACACACACACACACACACACAAACAAATCAATTAATTAATCAATCTGAAACAAATCACGTTCGATCATCAGATAAAACTCAATGAATCTACCGAAATTATGTCTTACAGTTTGCGGAAACCAGATTACAGTTCAAACTGAATGCAATTAAAGTCTAATTAAATATAATGTAAAATAATAAATAATTTCTACCCTAATGCAATGATGCTTTATGTATAGGCTGATTCTCTAAACCTATACATTCGGAGCATCATATCTGATTTATTTGCATGTTTAATTACATACACACAAAACTGTTTCATTGTAACGGGTCATTAACAGTTGTAAAAACCCATTAAAAAGTAATAATTACTTATATATAACATAGAGTTAAATTAAGATTAACATGTTTCAAGAATATCAAACTGATATAACGGAAATAAAAGGCAGAAGGTTTTAATGTTTTTATTATTATGCGTGAATTAACAATAACTACAACTTTAAAATCCACGAAGGCGTACCTACTATTTTGTAGAGCTGATCTTATGACGTTATCCTATAAGCATAATAATACATTTTAAAAAATATTTATCGGCATTTTTGTTAGCAATATCAGGTAAAAAACATATTAAAAATAAAACGCTTACCTTTACAAGCTTTCCTTCAACTGTACCATATGATGAACTGAATTTCTTTTATACAACGTATCTTACTAAAATACGCTTTGTGAATGGCTGGATATAAACAGCCCATTACATACCTGTCATTCACTATTTAGAAAATAATACAGAAAACCGGAATACCGCTACTAGTATTTAACAAACATGTTCTACTTACAAAATTTACATTCAAAACACAAATATTTTAAAAATTTTGCTAACGCGGAAATTACTTTAAAAATAATTGAATCCTTAGATTACATAAAAACTATTGTGTACTCGATTACGTTCACACACACGCACACGCACACGCACACGCACACGCACACGCACATGCACACGCACACGCACGCACGCACGCACGCACGCACGCACGCACGCACTCACACACACACACACACACACATGGTTTTTTTATCAGTTGGGAATAATAGCAATGTCAACTAAACGTTTTAAAAAAAATTTCTAATCTGAAATAAGAGTGACGTAATCTAATTTTATTTGAAATTTCATAGAGAGCGTTACAGTCATCAAAATTTGAGATGAATTCCTCTCATCGTCTTCACACTGATAATAATAGTTTATTAACAATCATAAAAAACGTCTAATACTACTAATGTTACATCATAATAGTAAAAACTCATTAAACAGTGATTACACATTAAATACATTTAAAATATGTAACTACGTCTATTACATAGAGATGAGATTATTCTTAAATTTAATTGATTTCGATAGAGCTCTGGAAATACTATAACCGTTCGAAATATTGCTTCTTCTCTCGATATCAAAAAAGCTATACTAGTGATATGTATACATTAAGTAAGCATAATAGCGGATACACCTACATTGCTAACTATTATTGATGTTTTTTTTTGCATGAGATTTTTTGAATGAGACAGCCTCGCAGGTATTTTTTAAGAAAAGCTATACACACCTCATGAGATCAAACGAGATTTTTGAGATACAATCACCTCATCGTCTTCACCCTGAAAGATTCTATTGTAACAACCTATAAAAGTAGCTAATAACCCTAATAGTTTTATCAGACATTATTACATGGACACGAGGTTAGCCCTAAATTAACTGGTTTCAACACGGCTCTGGAAATGTTGCACACGCTTCAAATCTTTCAGCTCGTTCGCAGAAGTTGTACCGTATTCACTTCCTTCAATTCTGCATTTTGTTTCGAGGCTGTAGTACGTTTTCTAATACATAAACAGAATCTTCAATACTGTGATACATGTAGCAGCAAAACAGATTAGCTAGTTAGTTTCACCTCTATATTACTTTACATGCATGCCTGATCTTATCATAAATAAATACATCTGTCAAAAAAGCTAATTAAACATAGCTCCACGGCCTGAGTATAGCAAGCAACGTTTCCAATTATAACTTTTAGTCAACACAACAGTGCCTACAACTACATACAATCGACTAGCACTGCTTTAGCACGTGGATCAAACGAAGAACACGCATGCACGCACGCACGCTTGCACGTACGCACGCACGTAAGCACGCACGCTCGCAAGCTCTCACGCACGCTCGCACGTACGCACGCACGTACGCACGCTCGCACGTACGCACGCTCGCACGAGCGTACGCTCGCACGCACGCACGTACGCACACACACACACACACACACACACACACACACACACGAGAGCGCAAAAACACGCAAACGCGAAAATCACACTAACACGAAAAAAAACACGCAAACACGCTAGCACAAAAACACACAAACGAAAAACGCTACCACGAAAACATGCTAACATAAAAAATACGCAAACGCAAAGACATACAAATGGGAAAATACGTAAAAACCAAAACACGCAAATACGAAAACACGCAAACGAAAACACGCCAACACAAAAAACACGCAAAACGAAAACACGCTAAAGCGAAAAAACTTGTAAACTTGTAAACTTGCAAACATGAATCAAGACGGAGGAGCACCGTTAGGAAAAAAAACGGGTTTATTAACAAAATTGAAGGGAAGCTTAACGTTTGAAAATATATTATTATTATTATTATAAACAACAATACATCATTATTATTTAATAACATGCCTTATCGGTTTTCTTCTTCTTCTTGAACCGTGATTCGTCGTCATCATCATCATGATTTTGAGATTTGCCCTTCTCCCTTACCTCATCGCTCTTCTTTCTCTTCTGTGAACCATCACCATCATCTTAGATGTGAGATGCATTCAGCTCAACCACGTCATCGCTTTCATCATTATCTTGAACGGTTATGTTGTAATAGTTTATTAACAAGTCAGTAAAATCTCTAATGTCCGCTGATGTTGGCTCATAAACAGGAGAATACATTATAGTAATGCTCACTCGATGACAGTTACACTTTAAAGAGCGAAACACACGAGAAACGAGAACGCAGCTTCTTTTTTTGAATTTGTTCAGAAAACATTTGAGACTTAATTCAAATTAAGTGAATTTGAATTACTAAGTCCAAGATATTATATAAAAAACAAATTAAAAAAAAAGCTGCTGTGGTTTTAATCAAAAAATTCATAGGTCGAGGGGTATATGTAAAGATTATTTACTAAATCAGTTTTGCCGATTATTTTTTACAAAAGATTATAAACATAACAAAAAAGGTTTTTAATTTAATAACAAGTTATGTTTTTATGTTATTATTTTACACAGAGTGTTATGTCACTACAAATATTCAACAAAACGTTGTATAATTAAAAAATATAACAAAAACTTATAATAAACGTTGTATATTTTTATTTTATTTTATTACAGACTGTCAAAAAATAAACAAAAATTTAATCGCTGAATAAAATCGCACATATTCAGTGTAAAAACGCTATGAAACAAAAAAATGCATTCATTCTTTCAAAAATATCAATGTCGACAACCCCGTCAATTATTTTCAACAACCTGTCCTATATTTACTAAACGATTTCAATTCAACCCGCCTTCTAATTTATATAATAGAATAGGTACAGGTGCACCAGTTGTGATACATCACTATATATATAAATATATATATATATATATATATATATATATATATATATATATATATATATATATATATATATATATATATATATATATATATATATATATATATATATATATATATATATATACACACACATATATATACATATATGTTTTTTGGTTTTAATGGTGTATTTGTATATTAATGTAATACAATCTAAACGTTTGGATAACACTTACAGTTATCTTCGTCAGTAGTAATATCTATTAAAATTGTTAAAGATGTTGAAACAATTTTGTGAAATTTGAAAACTGAAAAAACGTTTAGACATTAATACACAAATTGTCAGGTTGCGATGACGCACCCTGTATATAGGATGTTATAATGACGTATATTACGTGTTCTGAGCACGAGTGTATTGAGTTTGAATGAAAAAAAATTTTTTTTGTGTGTGTATATAATGTGTGTGGGTGTATGATACGCCACTGGAATTTTAGGAAAGATATTATTTAGTATGTAGAGACGTGTATTTGAATGTTATAAAGACTTTAGTGTTGAAAGAAATAAATTCTGATGAATGTAAATGTGAAGAGAAATTTGTCCATGGGACGATAATGCTTTCCACTGGATTGCTTCTGTTTTGCTGCTGATAAAGAAAGGAATGTTGTTGGATAGATGGGTAATCTTGATTAGAAAATGTGAAGAATAAGTGTGGAATGTTTTAGAAAATATGTAGAGAAAGATTGGGTATGTTTAAGTATTAATTTCAGAAAATTTTGTAATGTTGTGCAATTGTTTTGAGAATAAATGTGTGTATATGGAATTTGAGACATTAGACTGTACTGATTTTTGCAAATGTTGCGGAACGAGATCGAGCGCAAGTTGGAGATAACGGTTAAAAGTTGTGTAATGGTCCAGAGGGGCCACTGAATGAATGTAATGACGAAAGATGATTTCTTCGTGAAGTAATTGTAAAATTTGTAAGTGAAAACAAATATGGCGATGTATTGTAATTACACGCGTGCTTGTATAGAGGGAAGCAGTTGTTGGAAGTATGTAGTTTTGAATGAATATTATTGGAGAATATAACGCGGAAGGAAGACATGTTTAAAGATGGATGACTGAAGTTATAAATAGGAAGTCAGAGATTGACGAGTTAGTTAGTTAGTTGAAGTTAGGTAGGCAGTTGCTTTCGGTTTTGGCTGTTGTTGTGGTGAAGGTTGGCGGAAGGCGCGTGCGAGGTAGTGTGATAGATGTGACGAAGTTGGAGTATGTTTGTGAAATTTTAATGAGGCAGTAATTGTTTAATTAACTGCGTTACCCGAACCGGGATAAATTGAAAAGACATTCATAAACAATACCATAATTAAAATTGAAGTTGAAGGTAAAAATTAGTTTGTTTATCTTCAAGAAAATAATAGTGCGTAAGCAGATTTGAATAAAGATAACAGTTGTTACGTAATAGTAGTATCAAGTTTAGCGCGTGTTCTTGTAACGAGATTCAGTTAAAACTATTTGTGGGATCACCTTTTAAGTGAACGAAGGTTCATTGTATATTAAGCCAAAGTTTAAGTAACGTTATATGATATTGAAAGTTTATTTGTATAAGGACTAAATTGTTTTAAAGTTGTTAAGAAATTTGAAGAGGCAACCATATGCTTATCGTTATTATATGTGTTTGGTAGTAACAACCTCGCTAGTGAACCAATCGCGAGTGCATAAAAAGGAATAAGTTTTGTGAGCATTTGTTATGTGCTTCAGCAAATTTAAGGATTACAAATATTGATGTACGAGAATAAAGAAGAAAGAAAAGAAAGGATTAATGGACAATTTTAAGTAAGAGTTAGATTTAAGATTATGAAAACTCATTTAAGCACGTTTATCTTTTGGTAGTTTATTTGTGTATTGTTGGTTAATATTAATTTAGTTGAAAGATAATCGTTCTTGAGTAATATTGTATCGTATTGTTTTTTTTAGTAGTAAGATTTTGCAGAAAGGCAAATTGGTTTTTGGTGGTTTAAGTTCTCCACCAAGCTGAGTGTAATATATGTAAATATTTGTGTTTTGTTTTATTTTGTATAGGACAATATAGTTACCGTTGGTTGTTATTTTGTTGTTATTCATTTATTGGGTGACCTACTTTCGACAATTACAGAAGTAAGCTTTAATATTTTGATCTGCTTTTATTTAGAAGTTTTCAAAATTAATTATCGAATATTGAATGACAAGATATTTTATTCATTAATAAATAGGAACCTAACGTTATATGTGTATACGAGGGATACGCAGAAAATATTCAGTTACCGTATTATAACTTTTGTTTTGGGTATTTTAGTTTACGAGGTGTTTCAAAAGTTGTTAATAACCTGGGTAGTCTAAATTTATTTGAGTTGAATTGTTTTGGACGAGTGTTTGTTTTAGAACCTTCGTATATGAGTTTACCGAGTAAGCACAATCCTACTTTCCACAATCAAGTAGGGTTAATTAACATCCAGCTTAAGACAATTATTTTAGCGAAGTATCGATTGTGGTGGCGCCTAGAGACATATTTTCCCGAATTGAGCTATTTGAGTATAAGTGTAAGGTGTTTGAGCTTATTAATCATCCATTTTACTTATTATTTCGACCACGCCCATCTCCCTGTTAGCTGGCTTGGCAACCCGCTTACATTAGTAAGCCTACACGACGCCTAGTGCGGTTTGGACGTGTAACAAAATACACTATTAAAAACCCAAAGAAGGTAAGTATTTTAATATGAGTGATAATGATGAAAGTTTACATTTTCATAATGTGTTTTTTAACGAAAGAATGCATGTATATAAAAAAAAAATTTTAGTAGAAAACCTGATAATATAAAACGTCTGGTGTGGAACAATTCACGACCTTCCATCCAATAAAGTGGAAATTAGAAGAAATGAGATAAGTTTAATGATTTGTTTAAGATAATTATGCAAGCCACTTTTTAATACGTTCATAACGAAAATAGGCAACGTTGTAAAAAGAAACAATAATAGACATATATATGCTAAGTTAGAAAAAATTCCAAAGCCGCCCGCTTGTATAAGATACTGTTAATACAAATTGACCATTGTCAATCCTACTTAATCAATTTTTAGACGTAGTTTGCTTTATATTAGGAAACAAAGAAAAGTTATGTAAAATAAAATTCTCTTAAAAAATATGTCTACATACTTTCTTATAAAACCGTTGTTCAGATATTGAAAGAGTTTGAACTAATACCTGAATTCTGCCT
Organism: Vesta saturnalis; assembly: GCA_036346205.1. NCBI lineage: Eukaryota > Metazoa > Arthropoda > Insecta > Coleoptera > Lampyridae > Vesta > Vesta saturnalis. The sequence continues at coordinate 377,324 of JARFJB010001226.1, forward strand.
TAGGAGATTTTACCGCGCACACGCGTCCCATGCACTCACGTATGCACGCATTCACACCTAACCTAACTACTCATCCAGCCAACCATCTACTCTACCACCCACCCACCCATGCACCTACTCATCCAACCAACCAACCAATAAACCCCCCATTCATGAGATCAGGTATTGGATTGGAGAGTACAGACACGTTAATAGTTTTTGGCGGTAAGTATACGTTCTATCAGATGATATCAGTACCCTACCCGATTCCATTGTTGTTAGTTATTAGCGAGATGTTTATCACAAATGATAAAATGAATTGTTTTACTTGCAAAGGAGTTGGACACAACCACAAAATGGAAGGGGTTGCTTCAATTCCAGCTAATCTTTACGAAGATATAAGTTGATTGCATCAACAATCGATGATTATTGGATAAATCCAAAAGCTAATGAATTATTAAATAAAAATCTTCAAAATACTACAGGTATGTCAATTACTGAACATTCGGTTATGGAAGAAACACAACCTAAAAATAATAAAAATGATGAGTAGCATCGTCTACGTCAGGGGTCATAGATCTGTCAACAAACAATCTAGTAAACGAGAATTTGAGCTCAGATACCACAAAAGAAGGAAAAAGATCTGGAAAAAAAAACTGTTACAAACGACTTCAGATGACGGCGAAGAACTTGAAAAATCAAGTTTATGTGGCAGAATGAGTTTTGTACGGGGATTTGAAGATTTTCACCATTTTTGTTAACGTAAAAAATAGTGAAGCACCAATCAAAGTGGCGAAAGAATACACGAAAGGTATCAGTACTGTAACACAAATTGTCAGCACGACTTCAGCGTACATCACCGCAAGAGTGTTAAAAGGAGGATGTGGACGATTAGTTAAAAGTTTAGTAAAAGTAACGGGAGCTGGGCGAAGTTCCCAAGGTTCGGAGTCTGCAAACCTACAGTCGAGACAATCGTCATGTCTGACAGAAGACGGTTCTGTAACGTACAGAATGTTCTGCAGTTGATGCATCGAACATTACTTTTGCATTGACAATTAAAGATTTACATCTAAAGTTTTGCTCGATACCTGCTTCAGTAGTACTGAGTTCATAATTCCCTATAGTTGCTGTATTGAAAATTGTATTTAAATGTTTAAAATTGATATAGTGGTGCCACCTAGGAATTTCTACGGTTTTTTTGTTGGTTACAAACCCGTATCTGTTACGTCCGCCGAATTACCGCTAGAGGGCAGTACATGTAATAAGTAATAAGCTAAGTAACTACTTGAACAAGAAAACTGTATTACTACATGTACAAATTCTTAACAAATTTGGCAACAATGATCTCTTTAACTAAATTTCCGGAAAAATGTTCTTCAGTTTTTGGTTTGTGGGTCGCCATTTAATTGAATGTGAATGGGTTCTTAAAAAAATGTCTACATTTGAACATCAATGCCATTGGAAGTTTCTGTAATAGAGAATTTAATTGAAGTAATTTCTTATACTGTACTGTACTTACTAGAGTAAGAATTATAAAATAGTGGATCTATGTAAGAACATTGCTTTCACTAATAGGTAAGATCGTTTCCTTCTTTAAATTTTTGGTAATCATACAATTCCTTTTAGCACTCGAAATACGCTAATTAAAACCAATCGCTGTTCCCAAGATGAATAGTTAAAAGCAATCGTCATTACACCATTTCAAGCTTACATTTTTCGTGTTGGATACCGATTCTTAGTGTTGGATACAAGATTCCTTGTTTGCCTGTAATTAAAGGATTTTTTGTTTTGGATACAAGCTTCTTCGTCTGTTGTGTTTTTGTCTGTCAGTAATTATCTTTATGCTGTGTTCCTTCCCCTGGATCGTTGTGAGATGATTGTTATTGTGAGGACAGCCTAAGCCCGTACGTTCGCAAGTGGAAGGCTTACTGGATATCCTGCAATCTGTGTTAGTCCAGACGTACCGTACAAGGTATGAACTGTAACTCCTCGGCAAACCAGGTCACAAAATTTCATTCTAGCGTGCGATAATGTTATATAAACACTAAACCTTATTATAATTCCTGTGTTGTGAACTGCCTTCTTCAAACGAAAGGTGTGCGTCAATTAATAAGATAGATAAAGTTTTGATGTAATAATTACCTTTTTTTTAAAGCTGTCGTTTGTAGCTTTGGTTGGTTTGATTAACGATCATAATACTATAAATCACACTTAGATTACTCACTATCTTTAAATATATACGCAAATTAGACATAACGTTAATAATTTTGTGGATATATATATATATATATATATATATATATATATATATATATATATATATATATATATATATATATATATATATATATATATATATATATATATATATATATATATATATATATATATATATATATATATTATATATTATATATATATATATATATATATATATATATATATATATATATATATATATATATATATATAAAAACTCGATGGCCAAAACGAAAACAGCTGATTCCTCTGGCCAAAAGGAACAAAAATTGTTAATACAGGGTGTGTCTATTGTTGATGGTTTCCAAGATGTTAACTTTTTCTATTTCGTGGAATTATTTTTAAATCACGCTGTATCTTCCAAACTAGAAGAGTTACAAGAAAACACATTAGGAGAAATTTGTAGAAGATAAAATTGCCTTAAAGAATATTGAATTCATTCGAGACAAACTCATCATTCAACATTTTTAATGACATAATGAAATCAGAAATGATTTTTTTTCAAATCCCAAGACAAATTTCCAAGAGGAATATTTTTCCAATAGAGATGGATTTGATACATGGCCGATAAAGGAAAAACTTTCTTTTTTCATAAGCTTCACAACGATATGAAAAAAACTTATGGTTCAGTAGTTGTTTTAAAAAGTTTTTAAAAATTGAGATGCATTGGATTATGTAAGCACCCATGCTCCTATTCGTGGAATATGAAGTCTCCACTCGTATTAGATTAGATAACATTGAATGTCACTCCTAACCAAGCCGACCATACATTTTATACTTACAAATACTGAAATTATAAAAAATGTGGGCTCCATATTTCTAAAATAAAGTTGGAGCTCATATGGTTAAAAACGGCAGATACATTCCATTACCCTACACTTCCCTTTAACCCTTAATTTCACCCCCAGCAAAAAATGGCAAAAACCGCCCTGTGGTATTTACTCTTGTTCAATAAGGAACTTGTCATCCAAATTTTAATCTCCTAATGGAATTAACAAGGAAAATGATATCGACCTTCAACTCCGTGTTTCACCCTCTTAAGGAGAGCATCTTTTGAAATCGTTGCTTGTTTTACACCTCCACCATGTAGGCTTTCATACCTTAAAATGTCATGTCTCTAAGTTAAATGGTTTGGACTGTGGGTTGATGGGTGGATCAGTCAGTGAGTCAACTGTGTGATTCATATATAAAAAAATATTAAAATCGCGATAGCCTTGGTTTTCATAATATTTTTCGGTTACTGTTTTCAAAGATAATTAATCCCTCTAAACAACTTTTAAAATATTAAAATCGTTCTTCAACAAAAACTTATTCCACGAACTATTTATATTTTCCTCTGCAGGTGACCTTGAAAATTGATTTCGATACCAGTAGTTGCAGTTTTGACCTTTACTCAGTTTAGCCATGAACCTACTTTTAGCATAGACAACAATATGTTTGAATTGTAATATGCTACCCTTCAAGGTAACCTTGAAAATTGATTTCTAGGAATTAACATATGCCTTGACCCGGCCAAATTCTAAGAATTGCATAGTGACCTTGAAAATTTCCCGCCAAAGGAGCGTTACCTTGAAAAATTTCAAAGGATCATTCGCCTTCAATGAGCTCGACCTTGAAAATTGTAAGAATCTACGTACCTAAATAGTTACTTGTTTATTCGCAAGATTTACCAGACTAAAAAAGGTGGTTAAAGGGGTAAGAGATAAAACAAGTTATCTTGAGTTTGTAAATCTACATTACTACTTGTTTTCTCTTACATGATTGAGAGCGCTCCCAAGCTATCCTACGCCTCTTATCTTGGGACACAAAATTTGTCTATATAATAATATATTATTATTTATCCACATTTTGGAAATCGACATGCGTCGTAGATTTTCTTACATTATCACTTGTAATTGAATTCTTTATTATTTTATATGAGTATTTTACTGCACAGTATTGAACTGCAATTTATGTTATGCATCTTATCTAAATTGGTATGTACTAATGGATTTTCTTTCATTTCGTTTATAATAATCAATGCTAATAGTAATAAGTAATATTATGTACTCATACTCAGTCTGTAGAAGTAGGTTAAGTTGAATTTAGTTTCTTGTCAAATCGCAATTACTTGTATAGATATTAATACAGGCTTATTAACAACGAAGCCTGTAGTTAATTTCGGTAATAGATGTGTTGTAAGGTGAGGAATTAGTACACCCTTATTGTGGGTCAAGTAAGGAACAACGTTTAGTGGTTCAGGTATTAGTTTAGACCTTGGCGCCCTAATTATTTATATTTTACTGTTTAGTAAGTTCTACACAATCGAACCTACTACTCCATTTTTTGTTTTTACGACTGAGCAGCTGCACCACATTTTGGTTATATTTCCAAACCTGTCACGTAAATACGTAAATAACAATTTAGTTAATACATATAGAGTAACAAATTATTAGCGTAAAATATTTTTAATCGTTTCATCCGACAGAGAATTCAATTCTTAAAAGAAAAGTTTCTAAAATAACTAGGGGAACAGAAATTCGAGAGTTTATGATTTCCCATTGGATTTCCTTTGGTGCGTCGGACCATTCATCACCCGGTATAGAAGAGTAGACCATACCTCAGACATAAATAGAAAATATTTAGAAATAATAAATGATGGTATCCCAGACAAAAGCTATGTAAGATGTGGTAACAATAAAGTTCTAACAAAATTAGTTGTAAACGCCAACACAGATACAAACTCACTCAAATTGACCAAAGAAGTTGCAACTACTTTGGAAATATACAAAAAATTCCAACATCACCAGAATACACAAACTGTTTATTATATGAAAATTTCACAAAAAGAAAAAAAATAAGTTTGAGGTTAACTTGATACTTGAAGAATATACATCAGCCTTAAAGAGTCTGAATAAAAATGAGTATCCAGGAATCGATGGCCTCACTGTGGAATTTTACACAAAGATTAACGATAAACTGGCACCACATTATTAAAAAATGGTGTCTGAATAGCTACAAACGTTTATCAGCGAAACAATAAATACCTCGGTAGTGGTCTTATTACAGAAGAAGGGAAGAGATCCGATACTTTTAAGAAACTGAAGACCTATTTCTTTATTAACGACGGGAAAATCGTTCAATATCCGTAAGAGGTAAAGTTGTATATTTGGATCAAGCTTACAGCGTTCCCTAAAGATCGATATATGGCAGCCTTCATCTACACAGGGACCTAACATAAGCAAACAGCAAGGATAAACTATTAGGGATTTTGTCTTTAGACTTAGAAAGTGCTTTTGGTAATATTCACCACCACTACCTATTCCACACTTTAACAGTAATGAATTTTCCTCGGTTTTTTATTTCTACCGTCAGGCTGCTATATCAAAACTCGCAGTTTCACGTGGGCGTTCGACAACTACTAATCAAACCAATATAGGTGAAATTCATAAACAATGAGCATAGCAATTGAGTCAAAGTACTTAAACACAATTTAGAACTTTATAATAATAGAACCGCAAGCTTTACCTGACATTTACTCTACACAAAGACTAATTCAAAAATTAGAAACGCGACTTTTGAACAAAGTGTATTAAAAGCCTGGAATACAGTTACGGTACGTTTCAAAAATTCTCCATCATGTCGTAACTATCCAAGAACAGTGCCACTTGTAAACTGCTCTTTGTGGCCCAAAGATTTTACATAAAGTGTGATGTACTGTATTTAGTATCTCTGTTCTGGCAAATGAAGGATTTTCATTTACTTTTTACTCGATAATTCCTTCAATAATATTGATTTCCTTTTTGTATTGACTGCATTATAAGAAAGTAGTTATGAAGGTTTAAATCGGCATGGTAGTGTCACCTATCGGTCTTGTACAACACTTCTACCGGTTTCTATACACTCTAGGTCATGTTAACTGGTTAGTTTGGTTAAATACCGCTAGGGGGCTGTAGCGTAATTGAATGTGCAAATGATGAAGTGACTTTATTTTTACATGAATTAAACATTGATTGGTAACATTGATATTTTTCATGGATTTCTGGTAAAAAATTTGTAGGAACGTTGTTGTTGAGTCGCCATTGCTAAAGAGTAAAAGCGTTGTCTTGAAAATGTATTGTTCTTACTTTTTCATACCCATCGGCACTCTCTAAAATAGGACATTTTAATTAAAAGTAATCATTCACTTATGGACATATTTACCTTGGGATAAGTATTGATCGTTGTAATTACCGGATGTAAATGGATAACCGTACTTTTCAGTCATGGGTAAGATACCGATATTCTTTCAATCTATGGTAACTTTCTTTTAGTATATGAACTATTCGAATTAAATAACCAGCTGATAGTTTAAAACAAAGAATAACAACTTTTGGGGCCCGCCTGACATCATAAGAGGTAAAACTAATTGAACGAGTACGACTTTGCGTTTACTCGTGTTATTTTATTATAGCCCTTTTGCTTCTTTCGCTTCCTACGTTCTTTCTTTCTTTAGATTGTTCGTTCCTGCGATTTCTTCATTTTATGTTCTTTTGAAATTTGTTTCTGCGTAATGATTACAATTATGGTGAGTGGCTGTGCGTTGTCAACTGGTTACCGAAATGGAATCATTCTAAGCTGTAACTAGGACGAAGCTGATGATAATGGGATATAAAGGTTACCTTCTCGTCAACCCGGTCAGAATATTCTAGTGTATACTACGTTCATTACATAAATGCTAAAATCGGTACGATAGAAATCTGCCTTTTAGTAGTATAGCTATAGCGGTTCTGACTCACTTTTGTCACTAGATTTGTCACCAGATCTAGGAAAAAGTCACCAGAAAAGTTACTAGATTTCAAGGTCGGTAACATTGCCTATTTCAAGGGGTAGCTGAAGACCACAGGTGTGTAACTCTCTTCAAGGTTATGTGGTAAGCCTCTTCGAGGTCACCGCTTCAAGGTCATTATAGTCCTGTAGGTCATTGCCCTCGGGCAAGTCTGTGCATGTTTCTAGGCCACGCCCTATTCTGAGAAACAAAGGGGGCCATTGTTTAAAGTCTATGCTTTCAAGGTCACATGAGAGAACAAAGACGATCTATTGTTTTGGCTGAGTCATTCTGAAATTCTAGGAAATCAATAACAAAGACGATGCATTGTTCAAAGTCTATGCTTTCAAGGCCACATGAAAGAACAAAGACTATCTATTGTTCCGTTATTATAAAAATAGATTGTTATCTCAATTCTAGGAAATCAAGAAACGCTTCAAAGTCTATGCTTACAATTTTCAAGGTAAAAGAACAAAAGCGATTCATTCTTCTGGTCGAGTTATAAAAATAAATTGTTATCTCAATTCTGAGAAGTCATGAATAATGTATTGTTCAAAGTCTATGCTTATAATTTTCAAGGTAAATGAACAAAGACGATTCATTGTTCAGTTAGAAATAGATTGTTATCTAAAGACATCTCTTTCAAGAACAAAGGCAATCCATTGTCAACGATTTAAAGTTTATGCTTATAAGGTCACACCTCTGATAACAAAGACGATCCATTATTCAGTTAAAAATAGATTGTTATCTCAATTCTAGGAAATCAAGAGCCCTGAGGTGCATGTTTCAAAGCCACGCCTTCTAAACAGGTGGCCGTTCCCCTAAACAGGTAGCCGTTTCCTAAAAAACAGGTAGCCGTTTCCTGTAAACAGGTAGCCGTTTCCTAAAACAGGGGGTCCGTTTCCCAAAACAGATAGCTGTTTCGCAACCGTTTCCTCCATACGACCGCATCTCAATTCCAGGAAATCAAAAGGGGGCCATGGTTCAAAGTCTATGCTTACAATTTTCAAGGTTAAAGAACAAAGACATTCCATTGTACAGGTTGAGTTATAAAAATAGATTGTTATCTCAATTCTAGGAAATCAATAACAAAGGCGATGCATTGTTCAAAGTCTATGTTTACAATTTTCAAGGCCACATGAGAGAACAAAAGCGATTCATTCTTCTGGTCGAGTTATAAAAATAGATTGCTATCTCAATTCTAGGAAATCAAGAACAAAGGCGATGCATTGTTCAAAGTCTATGCTTATAATTTTCAAGGTAAATGAACAAAAACGATTCATTGATCTGGTTGATTTATAAAATTAGATTGTTATCTAAATACATCTCTTTCAAGAACAAAGGCAATCCATTGTCAACGCTTCAAAGTCTATGTTTAGAAGGCCACATGAGAGACGATCTATTGTTTTGTAGGTTATCGTACACATCAGCTGTATCCTCAAAGTCATTACCCTCGGTCTCAAGCAAGTCTATACATGTTTCAAGGCCACGCCCCCAAAACAGGTAGACGTTTCCTAAAACAGGTAGCCGTTTCCCAAAAACAGGTTGCCGTTTCCTGTAAACAGGTAGCCGTTTCCTAAAACAGGGGGTCCGTTTCCCAAAACAGATAGCTGTTCCCCATGTTCAGGTCGAAAATAGATTCCGCATCTCAATTCCAGGAAATCAAAAAAGGGAGCCCATTGTTCAAAGTCTATGCTTACAATTTTCAAGGTTAAAGGACAAAGACATTCCATTGTACAGGTTGAGTTATAGAAATAGATTGTTATCTCAATTCTAGGAAATCAATAACAAAGGCGATGCATTGTTCAAAGTCTATGTTTACAATTTTCAAGGCCACATGAGAGAACAAAAGCGATTCATTCTTCTGGTCGAGTTATAAAAATAGATTGCTATCTCAATTCTAGGAAATCAAGAACAAAGGCGATGCATTGTTCAAAGTCTATGCTTATAATTTTCAAGGTAAATGAACAAAGACGATTCATTGTTCAGTTAGAAATAGATTGTTATCTAAATACATCTCTTTCAAGAACAAAGGCAATCCATTGTCAACGCTTCAAAGTCTATGTTTACAAGGCCACATGAGAGACGATCATTGTTTTGTAGGTTATCTACAAGCTGTATCCTCAAAGTCATTGCCCTCGGTCTCAAGCAAGTCTATACATGTTTCAAGGCCACGCCCCAAAACAGGTAGACGTTTCCTAAAACAGGTAGCCGTTTCCTAAAAACAGGTAGCCGTTTCCTGTAAACAGGTAGCCGTTTCCTAAAACAGGGGGTCCGTTTCCCAAAACAGATAGCTGTTTCGCAACCGTTTCCCCCATACGACCGCATCTCAATTCCAGGAAATCAAAAAAGGGGGCCCATTGTTCAAAGTCTATGCTTACAATTTTCAAGGTTAAAGAGCAAAGACATTCCATTGTACAGGTTGAGTTATAAAAATAGATTGTTATCTCAATTCTAGGAAATCAATAACAAAGGCGATGCATTGTTCAAAGTCTATGCTTACAATTTTCAAGGCCACATGAAAGAACAAAGACTATCTATTGTTCTAGTTGATTTATAAAAATAGATTGTTATCTAAATACATCTCTTTCAAGAATAAAGGTGATCCATTGTCAACGATTTAAAGTTTATGCTTATAAGGTCACTCCTCTGAGAACAAAGACGATCCATTGTTCAGTTAGAAATAGATTGTTATCTCAATTCTAGGAAAGCAAGAACAAAGGCGATGCATTGTCAACGCTTCAAAGTCTATGTTTACAAGGCCACATGAGAGAACAAAGACGATTCATTGTTTTGGCAGAGTCATAGCTTCTGAAATTCTAGGAAATCAAGAATAAAGGGCCCATTGTACAAAGTCTATGCTTACAATTTGCAAGGTAAAAGACAAAGACGATTCATTGTTTTGGCTCTGTCGTAGCTTCTAAAATTCAGAGAACAAAGACGATGCATTGTTCAGACTGATTAGGTCATCTAACAAGTAAAATATTTTTTATAAGACTACCACAATATACAGATAAAAAATCGATTTAAGTATTATGGGATATAGTCACTTTTGTAATACCTCTGCTGGAGCATATCTATTTACTATTTGTTTTTCACATTCAATTTCCTTCAACTGATTCTCGTTTAATGCGGACCACATCATCTTTCCTAATAGGTTCATTATATTGTATACTAGCCATACATTCAGCTTCCCTTAAAAGTCTTCACATCAGGATCTACTTTGAGACATTGTTCGAGACTTATTACAAACCTACGCAAGCCCTGAGGTGCATGCTTCAAGGTAAGCAATGTCGCGCCTCCCCAGTGCCCTCAAGTGGTTCCCCAAAAAAGGGGGTCCGTTTTCCAAAACAGATGGCTGTTTCTCAACACAGGTAACCATTTCCCACAAGGTTACACGAGAGAACAAAAGCGTTCTGATTCCTAAAAATAGATTGTTATCCAGCTACCACCCCACCTCAATTCTAGGAAATCAAGAACAAAGGGGGTCCATTCTTCAAAGTCTATGCAAGTGATTGATTGTTCTGGTTGAGTTATAAAAATAGATTGTTATCTAAATACCCTTCGATTCTAAGAAATCAAGAACAAAGGCGATCCATTATTTTAGCCAACGCTTCAAAGTCTATGTTTATAATTTTCAAGGTCACATGAGCGAACAAAGACGATCCATTATTCCGTTATTCTAAAAAATAGATTGTTATCTAAATACATCTCAATTCTGGGAAATCAAGAAACGCTTCAGTCTTGCTTATAAGGCCACACCTCTGATAACAAAGGCGATTCATTGTTTTGGTATCGTAGCTTCTGAAATTCTGAGAACACAGACGATTCATTGCTCAGACTGATTAGGTCATCTAACAAGTAAAATATTTTTATAAAACCACAATATTCATCTATATATACAGATAAAAGATGATTTAAGTAAATATCATATTATGGCAAATTTGATGTACTTAACACTTTGTAATACCTTTGCTGGATCATATTATTTATTATTTGTTTTTCACATTCAATTTCCTTCAACTGATTCTCGTTTAATGTGGTCCACAAGACATCATCATCTTTCTTTATAGGTCGTCGCTTCATTATAATGTTTACTATTCATACATCAGCTTTCCTTAAAGCCTTCATATCAGGATCTACTTTGAGACATTGTTCGAGACTTATTACAAACCTACAAACCATGAGGTCTATGCATGCTTCAAGGTGATGTTTACTATGGTAACGCCAGTGCCCTGAAGTACTCTAAACAGGTGGCCGTTCTAAACAGGTAGCCGTTTCCTAAAACAGGGGGTCCGTTTCCCAAAACAGGGGGTACGTTTTCCAAAACAGATGGCTGTTTCTTAACACAGGTATCCGTTTCCCCCCCATTGCAAGGTCATATCTCTTATAAAAGAACAAAAGCGATTCATTGTTCTGTCATGATTTCTAAAAATAGCTACCACCCCCACCTCAATTCTAGGAAATCAAGAACAAAGGGTGGTCCATTGTTCAAGACGACGTTTCAAAGTCTATGACTACAATTTTCAAAGTCACACGAGAGAACAAAAGCGATTCATTGTTCTAGTCGAGTTACAAAAAATAGATTGTTATCTAACTACACTTCTATTCTAAGAAATCAACTTTCAAGAACAAAGGTGATCCATTATTCTAGCCAACGCTTCAAAGTCTATCCTTGCAAATTTCAAGGTCACCTCTGAGAAAAGAACAAAGGCGATCCATTGTTCCGTCATAATTTTAAAGATAGATTATTATCCAGCTACCCCCCACCTCAATTCTAGGAAATCAAGAACAAAGGAGATCCATTGTTCAAGCCGATGCTTCAAGGATATATAAGTCACAGTGAGATCAGTCGGTTAGTAAGTTGTTCAACATGGAATTAGCAGGGTTAAACCAAAGCACCTATTGCAAACTCTATAAAAATGCATGTGACCTAGAGATATCGAGAAAATATAAAGTTATTAATGTCACAGTAATCAATACGAAGTATGGTGAACGTATAGTGTTAGAAACAGATGAGTTTAAATGTGTTTTACCTCAGCGCTTTTACGAGTATTTCAAAGAAGAAGAAAATCGAATTGAGGAATTTAAAACGATGCTAAACACAAAGGATGTATTCATGAGTAGTCTGGGTGCAGTCGGAAAAACGATAAACATAAAATTTAGTGCATCCAACCATATGTAAACACGCTCATTTCGAAATTAGTGTTTAGTTGTAGTGAAGTCATGCAAGCAGCAATTAAATCACTCCTGGAACGATGTTTACTGCCGGATACTTAATACTACTGTAATAACAATATGATGATTAAAAAATAAATACTGTTGTTAATATGGTGTTCTTTTTTAAGACACGTAGATATCACCAGCCACCATTTGTCAAGGTCACGCCATATTACTATTCAGAGTAATAATTTTCATGGTCCCAATCCTGTTCGATCCATATTTTAACCCCGAATGCAACTGGTGCATCTATATAGGGATGAATAATTTTACGGTAAACCTAAAGTGCCGTGAAGAGCAATTAGATATTAGTTAAAGTTATAGATGTATGACACTTGCATAAAAGGGAAATGCCTCGAATTGTGCGGTTTAACTACACATGCGCTCTTGTGCATTTAAAATTCTGAAACTGTGCATATGTTTTTCGAGTACTCATAAGTAGTTACGGGGACACGCTACAGAGACGATGATTGTAATAGTTGATGTACAGGGATTCAAAACGGCAAAACATGTATTTACACCCAAAGAGCTAGCAATATACAATGGAAATCAAGCAGCCCATTTTGTGTTCAAACCACCATTTCCTTGGCACCTCTTAGATGTAGAATTTCAACGACAAGCCATCTGGTTAATCAATAATCATCACTGCATCAAATGGGGATCTGGATATACCTCTACACATCTCTTTTCACATATACTTCGTGAACTAATATCGGTAACAGATGATGTGTACGTTAAAGGGCGAGAAAAAGCCGATTACATTCGAAAACTGTTGAGACAGTCAGTTATAGAAATTGAAGAGCAACCATCTTTACCCAAAATGAAAACAACTTGTTTCTTTCATACACAAACCACCTGTAATTGTGCTTTAACGAATGTACACTTTTTATATAATAACTATGGAAGACAATATCAGTAAAAGGTTCATAAAATGTGTGTGCTTACAAGTAAAGAGGGAAAAGTTTGTAATATTTACAATAAAATGCTATTATTTTAAGTGTATTATTTTATGTAAAAGCCCTCTGATGCAAACTATTTCTCAGGTTATAACCCAGCCTATCCATCTAGGTCAACAAGTCAACTTTTAACATTCCTTGGAGGTAAAATTCTGGGAAACAGCAAATAAGAGCTCCTATTACTGAATTCTAACAATAGAATCAGTTCGTGGAAACAAGAGGGTTGTTGTCTATGCTGAATGTTTATCAAGGTTCCTGTATTGGCTAAACGTTATGCTTACAGTATCTGGTTGTTGGAAATTCTCAAGGTCTCCAAGAAATTTTCAAGACCATATGTCCTACAGGCCGATCTTACCCGACATCATCCGATCGAAATGTAGCCGAAACCTGCAGGACCAATTCTAAACGGGTCATTGAAACAAGAAGGGGGTCTATGCTACAAAGTTATTGACTAAATTATGATAAAAAGCGTGGGCTCATATTATGGTCCGCCAGGATGTTCCCCCAAATACAGATAACCGTTTCCCAAAACAGGGGAGCCGCCACTCAACACAGGCTAAACTGAACTAGGTCAAAACTTAAACATCTGGTCATGAGGGGTTAGAAGGTCCAAGTACAATCTGAAAGTAGTTTTATATTATAGAAAAGCTAATTACTTTTAGGGTAAAGGTAGCTTTTCCAATAGGCTTATCATCTAGGAGTGCAATGCTGACCCCGAGAAAAATGATGAATTCTGCACCGCTTTTGAGAAGAAGAATGACTATTTTCGAAAAAGCTAGAATAGAAAGTAGTGTTGGCAACCATGATTGTTAGGGTTTAAAAGTCCCCATTGTATGTGTGCATAGTAGACTCTTGATTAGCAGCAATGACGAAAGTAGTAGTACGTGAGGTAGAAAGTACAGAAAAAGCAGTAAGTGTGGAGGAGCGAAAGAAGAGGTTGGAGACATTAATAAAACAAGTAAAAGAAATTAAACTCGATTTGGAGTGTTATATAGTGAAAACAAAAATGATGAAGCTGCGTATTAGCAATGAGTAAAAATAGTGTAGTAAAACATGAAATTTTGGGAAGGATGAGTTTAAATGCATATTTTAAAGAAGAAAATTTAAAACGCTGCTATGTGTTGTCATAAGTATCCCACAATTGTATTAGGTTTAAGTAACTGTATCATTAAAAAATAAAGACTTTAAAAGTTAAAGAGACGGTTTTCGGTATTCTCTTCTCCCATAATGGTTCCTTATTGGCTCTGCATATCTAGGCGCGGTTCGATATCGACCCATAAGGAAATGGAACCCCTGCCGTACGTTGGGCTTTAAATTGGCCTATATACAACGTATAAAAGAAGATTTATTGGAAAAGATCAATGGCAGTAAAATGATCCCTAAATAAAAACAATTTACTGGTTTTAATGCAGATCGTTATTGTTTTTAATCATTAAATGGCGTTTATGCATATGTGAACTAGAATTTATTAGTAAAGCGTTATAATGAAAAATACAATGACTTTCCTTTGTATAAGGGAGATTTAAATTGATTTTTTTTTGCAAGACCTAAAAATTAAATGTCAGCCCTATTCCTAAATTGGCTACCCTTGGACTTAAAAGAGTAAACAGTGACAGCTTGCAGTATAGAAATGGAGTTAATTTGATATAATTCTTATATAAAAGGTTAAGAAAATCGATTTATAGTTTTAATGTTGCAGGATAAGGAGACCTGACTGTTTTTATATGAATAGTTTTTATTGTGTGTTAGGCGTTAGAATGGGTTTTCATTGTGTTAAAGGGGATACAATAGGCTTGCATGTAATTTTAAAAAAATGTACCTTAAGTTCACACCTCTGAGAAAAGAACAAAGGCGATTCATTGTTTTGGTTGAGTTATAAAAATAGATTGTTATCCAGCTACCCCCACCATTTCAGGTCTGATAAATCAAGAACAAAGGCGATCCATTGTTCAAAGTCTATGCTTTCAAGGTCACATCTCTAATAACAAATGCGATCCATTGTTTTGGCTGAGTCATAATTGCTAAAAAATAGATTGTTATCTAGATACCCCAATCATTTCAGGTTCAATTCTAGGAAATCAAGGACAAAAAGGATCCATTGCCGACGCTTCAAGGTCAAAGTTGTATTGCCCAAGGCCATCATACACATTGCTTACGTATATTCCTCAAGGTTCTTGGCTGAGCTAAGGTGTTAATTCTTATAAACCAATTCTCAGGAGTACTAAATAAAATTTTCAAGGCGTGGGGGATTCTACCTTTCAGGGTCACCAACTCTTGGCTGAGTCAAGCAATTAGAAGACATTAGACTGGGCAAAGAAACAACTCAACAACTGCTAACTACATTACAAAACCTAGAAGTGTAACATCTATATACTTACATATCATTTTATGCTATTTAAAATATTGCGAAATTTTATTGATGGTCTAGAGATATGTAGTAAGGATAAATAATCTAGAATAAACATTTTTTATTAATATAAACATATATTGTTATACACATTCCTTTACTAAAACACAGCTCTTTAACCACCTTACGTTTCTTTGACCTTATGTTGATATCATCTTACTACATCAGCAAACATTTAGCGTGATCTGTGTGACACTTGCTTCCAACCTAGTACTTTTTACAAATGTAGCAGATAAATAAAAGTTTTCAGGATATTTTTATTTCAATAATAAGTAAAATTCTATATATATATATATATATATATTACATTATCGGTAAGGCACCAAAAGTATACCAGGACAGTAACTAAGACATAAATTGTCCTACCTGTATGATTAGTTGAATGATATATTAGCAATGAAAATATTCTTAAGCTTGAAAACAACTAAAATGCATACGACTGAAACAATCAAGAAACACCTTTAGGTAGAGGGTAATCTATAAAAGTTAATATGGCCATCGGTTAGGGGAATAGGAATTATATTATCAATTTATTATTGTTATTAATTCAAAAAAAAAACGTTCATTAAAGGAATGCATAGTAAAAGTAGTAAATAAAACCTTTCTGTAAGCTTTAAATTATCTAATTCAATGAAGTATACTAAAGTAGATTTTTACATATAATTAAAAGCGTGTTTACAAATGTTATTTAAGCAACATCTTAAAATCGATACATTGCACACGTTATCCAAATACGAATGGGGGGCTCTGTATGAATGCAAGTCTATTTTATCCCCTTTAACACAATGAAAACCCATTCTAACGCCTAACACACAATAAAAACTATTCATATAAAAACAGTCAGGTCTCCTTATCCTGCAACATTAAAACTATAAATCGATTTTCTTAACCTTTATATAAAAATTATATCAAATTAACTCCATTTCTATACTGCAAGCTGTCACTGTTTACTCTTTTAAGTCCAAGGGTAAATTTAGGAATAGGGCTGTCATTTAATTTTTAGGTTCTTGCAAAAAAAATCAATTTAAATCTTTTAACAAAGGAAAGTCTTGTATTATTCATTATAACGCTTTACTAATAAATTTTAGTTAACATATGCATAAACGCCATTTAATGATTAAAAACAATAACGATCTGCATTAAAACCAGTAAATTGTTTTATTTAGGGATCATTTTACTGCCATTGATCTTTTCCAATAAATCTTCTTTATACGTTGTATATAGGCCAATTTAAAGCCCAACGTACGGCAGGGGTTCCATTTCCTTATGGGCGATATCGAACCGCGCCTAGATATGCAGAGCCAATAAGGAACCATTATGGAGAAGAGAATACCGAAAACCGTCTCTTTAACTTTTAAAGTCTTTATTTTTAATGATACAGTTACTTAAACCTAATACAATTGTGGGATACTTATGACAACACATAGCGTTTTTTTTTTAAAAATTTTTTCATTTAAAACTGTTTTCCCTTTTTCCAAAACCCACCATCATTTTTTACAAAACACTCAAATCTTTATTTTTTATTTTTAAATGTCTCCAACCTCTTTTTCGCTCCTCCACACTTACTGCTTTTTCTGTACTTTCTACCCCGTACTACTACTTTCCATTGCTGCTAATCAAGAGTCTATTGCACACATACAATGGGGACTTTTAAACCCTAACAATCATGGTTGCCAACACTACTTTCTATTCTAGCTTTTCGAAAATAGTCTTCTTCTTCCAAAAGCGGTCAGAATTCATCATTTTTCTCGGGTCAATTGCCTTAGATGATAAGTATTAAAAGCTACCCTTTACCCCTAAAAGTGATTAGCTTTTTCTATAATATAAAACTACTTTCAGATTGTACTTGGACCTTTCCCCAGAAATTTTAATTTTGACCTAGTTCAGTTTAGCCTGTGTTGAGTGGCGGCTCCCCTGTTTTGGGAAACGGTTATCTGTAGGGGAAACATCCTGGCGGACCATAATATGAGCCCACGCTTTTATTATAATTTAGTCAATAACCTTGTAGCATAGACCCCTTCTTGTTTCCATGACCCGTTTAGAATTGGTCCTGCAGGTTTCGGCTACATTTCGATCGGATGATGTCGGGTAAGATCGGCCTGTAGGACATATGGTCTTGAAAATTTCTTGGAGACCTTGAGAATTTCCAACAACCAAATACTGTAAGCATAACGTTTAGCCAATACAGGAACCTTGATAAACATTCAGCATAGACAACCCTCTTGTTTCCACGAACTGATTCTATTGTTAGAATTCAGTAATAGGAACTCTTATTTGCTGTTTCAGAATTTTACCTCCAAGGAATGTTAAAAGTTGACTTGTTGACCTAGATGGATAGGCTGGGTTATAACCTGAGAAATAGTTTGCATCAGAGGGCTTTTACATAAAATAATACACTTAAAATAATAGCATTTTATTGTAAATATTACAAACTTTTCCTCTTTACTTGTAAGCACAAATTTTATGAACCTTTTACTGATATTGTCTTCCATAGTTATTATATAAAAGTGTACATTCGTTAAAGCACAATTACAGGTGGTTTGTTATGAAAGAAACAAGTTGTTTTCATTTTGGGTAAAGATGGTTGCTCTTCAATTTCTATAACTGACTGTCTCAACAGTTTTCGAATGTAATCGGCTTTTTCTCGCCCTTTAACGTACACATCATCTGTTACCGATATTAGTTCACGAAGTATATGTGAAAAGAGATGTGTAGAGGTATATCCAGATCCCCATTTGATGCAGTGATTTATTGATTAACCAGATGGCTTGTCGTTGAAATTCTACATCTAAGAGGTGCCAAGGAAATGGTGGTTTGAACAAAAATGGGCCTTGATTTCCATTGTATATTGCTAGCTCTTTGGGTGTAAATACATGTTTTGCCGTTTTGAATCCTGTACATCAACTATTACAATCATCGTCTCTGTAGCGTGAGAACTACTTATGAGTAAAAAAAACACAGAATTTTAAATGCACAAGAGCGCATGTGGTTAAACCCACTTAGGCATTTTTTCCAATGTCAAATCTTTTTAACTAATATCTAATTGCTCTTCACGGCACTTTAGGTTTACCGTAAAATTATTCATCCTATATAGATGCACCAGTTGCATTCGGGGTTAAAATATGGATCGAACAGGATTGGGACCATGAAAATTATTACTCTGAATAGTAATATGGCGTGACCTTGACAAATGGTGGCTGGTGATATCTGTCTTAAAAAAGAACACCATATTAACAACAGTATTTATTTTTAATCATCATATTGTTATTACAGTAGTATTAAGTATCCGGCAGTAAACATCGTTCCAGGAGTGAAATTGCTGCTTGCATGACTTCACTAAACTAAACACTAATTTCGAAATGAGCGTGTTTACATTTTGGATGCACTAAATTTTATGTTTATCGTTTTGACTGCACCCAGACTACTCATGAATACATCCTTTGTTTAGCATCGTTTTAAATTCTCAATTCGATTTTCTTCTTCTTTGAAATACTCGTAAAAGCGCTGAGGTAAAACACATTTAAACTCATCTGTTTCTAACACTATACGTTCAATACTGTATTGATTACTGTAATTAATAACTTTATATTTTCTCGATATCTCACAATGCATTTTATAGAGTTTGCAAAGGTGCTTTGGTTTAATGCTAATTCCATGTTGAACAAACCTAAAGGATCTCACTGTGACTTATATATCCTTGAAGCATCGGCTTGAACAATGGATTCCTTTGTTCTTGATTTCTAGAATTGAGGTTAGCTGGATAATAATCTATCTTTAAAAAATGACGGAACAATGGATCGCCTTTTGTTCTTTTCTCAGAGGGACCTTGAAATTTGAAGGATAGACTTTGAAGCGTTGGCTAAATAATGGATCACCTTTGTTCTTGAAAGTTGATTTCTTAGAATAGAAGTGTATTAGATAACAATCTATTTTTTGTAACTAAGAACAATGAATCGCTTTGTTCTCTGTGACTTTGAAAATTGTAGTCATAGACTTTGAAACGTCGTCTTGAACAATGGACCACCCTTTGTTCTTGATTTCCTAGAATTGAGGGGTGGTAGCTATTTTTTAAATCGACAGAACAATGAATCGCTTTTGTTCTTTATAAGAGATATGACCCTGCAATGGGAAACGGATACCTGTGTTGAAACAGCCATCTGTTTTGGAAAACGTACCCCTGTTTTGAAACGGACCCCTGTTTTAAACGGCTACCTGTTTGAACCCACCTGTTTAAGTACTTAGGGATTTTACCATAGTAAAAATTGGCAGCATAGACCTCAGGTTTGCGTAGGTTTGTAATAAGTCTCGAACAATGTCTCAAAGTAGATCCTGATATGAAGGCTTTAAGGAAAGCTGAATGTATGAATAAAACATTATAATGAAGGACGACCTAAGGAAAGATGATGATGTCTTGTGGACCACATTAAACGAGAATCAGTTGAAGGAAATTGAATGTGAAAAACAAATAATAAATAGATATGATCCAGCAAAGGTATTACAAAGTGGTATTAAGTACATCAAATTTGCCATAATATTATATTTACTTAAATCAATCTTTTATCTGTATATATAGATGAATATTGTGGTTTTATAAAAATATTTTACTTGTTAGATGACCTAATCAGTCTGACAATGAATCGTCTGTGTTTCAGAATTTAGAAGCTACGACTCCCAAAACAATGAATCGCCTTTGTTATCAGAGGTGTTATAAGCACAGACTGAAGCGTTTCTTGATTTCCCAGAATTGAGATGTATTTAGATAACAATCTATTTTTAGAATAACGGAATAATGGATCGTCTTTGTTCGCTCATGTGACCTTGAAAATTATAAACATAGACTTTGAAGGGGCTAAAATAATGGATCGCCTTTTTTGATTTCTTAGAATCGAAGGGTATTTAGATAACAATTTTTTATAACTCCCCAATAATCACTTGCATAGACTTTGAAGAATGGACCCCTTTTTTGATTTCCTAGAATTGAGGTGGGGTGTGGATAACAATCTATTTTATGAATCAGAACGCTTTTGTTTCTCGGTAACCTTGGGGAAATGGTTACCTGTGTTGGAAACAGCCATCTGTTTTGGAAAACGGACCCCGGGAACCACTTGAGGGCACTGGGACCGACATTGTTACCTTGAAAGCATCAGGGGCGTGGTTTGTAATAAGTCTCGAACAATGTCTCAAAGTAGATCCTGATTGAAGACTTTAAGGGAAGCTGAATGTTTAGTATACAATATAATGAACCTATTAGGAAAAGATGTGGTCCGCATTAAACGAGAATCAGTTGAAGGAAATTGAATGTGAAAACAAATAGTAAATAGATATGCTCCAGCAGAGGTATTACAAAAGTGACTATATCCCATAATACTTAAATCGATTTTTTATCTGTATATTGTGGTAGTCTTATAAAAAATATTTTACTTGTTAGATGACCTAATCAGTCTGAACAATGCATCGTCTTTGTTCTCTGAATTTTAGAAGCTACGACAGAGCCAAAACAATGAATCGTCTTTGATCTTTTACCTTGAAATTGTAAATAGACTTTGAACAATGGGCCCCTTTATTCCGATTTCCTAGAATTTCAGAAGCTATGACTCGGCCAAAACAATGAATCGTCTTTGTTCTCTCATGTGGCCTTGTAAACATAGACTTTGAAGCGTTGACAATGCATCGCCTTTGTTCTTGCTTTCCTAGAATTGAGATAACAATCTATTTCTAACTGAACAATGGATCGTCTTTGTTCTCAGAGGAGTGACCTTATAAGCATAAACTTTAAATCGTTGACAATGGATCACCTTTATTCTTGAAAGAGATGTATTTAGATAACAATCTATTTTTATAAATCAACTAGAACAATAGATAGTCTTTGTTCTTTCATGTGGCCTTGAAAATTGTAAGCATAGACTTTGAACAATGCATCGCCTTTGTTATTGATTTCCTAGAATTGAGATAACAATCTATTTTTATAACTCAACCTGTACAATGGAATGTCTTTGCTCTTTAACCTTGAAAATTGTAAGCATAGACTTTGAACAATGGGCCCCCTTTTTTGATTTCCTGGAATTGAGATGCGGTCGTATGGGGGAAACGGTTGCGAAACAGCTATCTGTTTTGGGAAACGGCTACCTGTTTACAGGAAACGGCTACCTGTTTTTAGGAAACGGCTACCTGTTTTAGGAAACGTCTACCTGTTTTGGGGGCGTGGCCTTGAAACATGTATAGACTTGCTTGAGACCGAGAGCAATGACCTTCAGGAATAGATGTAATTGAATAACGGAACAATAGATAGTCTTTGTTCTTTCATGTGGCCTTGAAAGCATAGACTTTGAACAATGCATCGTCTTTGTTATTGATTTCCTAGATGACTCAGCCAAAACAATAGATCGTCTTTGTTCTCTCATGTGACCTTGAAAGCATAGACTTTAAACAATGGCCCCCTTTGTTTCTCAGAATAGGGCGTGGCCTAGAAACATGCATAGACTTGCCGAGGGCGATGACCTCAGGACTATAATGACCTTGAAGGGGACCTAAGAGGCCCACAAAAAGTGAGTTACACACCTTGGTCTACCCCTTGAAATAGGCAATGTTACCGACCTTGAAATCTAGTAACTTTTCTGGTGACTTTTTCCTAGATCTGGTGACAAATCTAGTGACAAAAGTGAGCCAGAAGCCCTATAGCTATACTACTCCTTTTCAGTGGACAACTTTATTTCTACAAAATAAATGTGTGCTTTATTAAACGACACAACCGACATCATAATTACATATCTACCTTAGTAGAAAATTTGAAATTTATAATTTGCTTTCTTTGACATGATGGTTATAGTAGGTGCAGTACTCGAGTATCATTCGCTATTATGTAGTTACTGTAAAACGTCGTAAACGTTAATTACTTCATGGGTTGGTTATGATAATTTAGTGTAGACTTACTTTTTAGAATAATCCTTTGAACCACATCTTGTAAAGTATTAGCGTTGCCATCCATTTTATTGTGTACCTAATAACAGTTTCTGCTATCGTAGTACCGTTTCTTTGCGTAATATAAACCAGTGTTGTACTTTAGATTTTCGATCGGGAAATCAAAATTGTATTATTTTTCCGTTAGATTTAAGGATGTTTCAAAATTGTGGTGGAGAGGGTTTAGTCTACACACGACATAGATTTAATTGTATGTTTGTTAAGGTTGCTAACGTCTAGCTCATGTTGAACAATTGTTACCAGATATATACGTATATTTTTATGCATTATTTATAGGGGGTTTGCGAAACTTTGTGTTTTGTAAAATAACGGCAAGCCAAGTTATCGGGGTTATGGTCGTATATAGATATTTTGTTTGCTGTGACTTTTCCTTTTCAGGTCAATCTTTGAAAGATCTTTCAACGAACCCGAAATGTTTATTAAAAATTTAACCTTTGGATCTCTCCGTTTTGCTTTGAAAAGGTATTTTTAAGACACTTACTTAAGGGGCTTCACTACTTCCTAGAGACACTTATTTTACAACAGATGGAAACTAAGTAGTAAAATTTCAGTTTACTTTATGCTCCTCCTTTTATTTCATGTAAACAAGTTCTTTACGAAATGTGGTTTATTTTAACGCCTGAAGAAGGATTAGGGTCAGGTACCTGACATTCTTTTCACTAAATTTATATTATTGTAATATAATATTATTGGTAATCGTTCGGACGGTAAAAGAATGATATATTTATGTTTGCTTCAAAAGGTTACATTAATAATTAGTTCAATTATTATCAAATTAAATATAGTTATAATATTTATTGACTAACAGAATAATTCCACTTACAGGACAATACATAAAATAAAATTATTACAAAGTACGTACGTAAGTATTAATTTCTATTTAACAGAAATCTAATGAGTTGAAATTACACTATTAACTATACAAAAAAAATATAATATACATAAAAAATGTATGAAAAAATGCAATATCGAGGAGCAATTGAATTTATGTTGTATTTAATACCCATTTGGGATCTACAGATTCTTGGGTCAATTATTTGCGGTAGAATGCAATCCATATAAAATCTGTTTAATTTTGGTAGCATGGTCTTATTCCATAACTCTTCATCCCTGTAAATTCTTTCAATAGAAAGGTCTGTTTCGCAATATATGATAAAGTCGCAGAAATTTCTCCTGCTTATATTTAGTTGACCCTGAACTTGGTAAAAATAGTTGTGGTTTCTTTTTAATCTGAAACAAACATTGTATTGCCGCCGCATAGAAATAAATATTCTTACCTAGTTTTTCCATCAACTATTTCATAACATAGTTTATTCGTCAGTGATCTATTTTCTTCCAAATATTGTTCCAACAATTTTTTCCCCTTCATACTGTGCAAACCCTTAATTTCTACAATGCCATCGTCACCAACTAACCCATCGGGACTTGCTCCTAAAAAGTAATGTTCTGTGTCTAGAAACAATCCGCACTCTAATATGTCTGTTCCCATCTTTGAGATATATAACTCCTTAGCTAAACGCTCATTTGTTCGACCGTATAAAATAGATGACGTATTTACGTCCCTTCCATATAGTAAATTTCGAATAAAATTATGACACGACGTTGAATCGCGTCTCTTGGTAACTGTACCAAAATTAGATGCAGTAAGGTACTCTTTCCTGATGGACCTCCAATTTTCATTTTCATGTTGGCCACGTGTTATTTTCTGTATTTCATTAACCTTATCTATTGTATTTACCCTTTCTCTTAAGGTTTTTAAAAAATGATTCTTTTTTTCACTGAATAGGTTTTCATCCATATCGGGTTGAGATGCATCTGGGCCGTAATTGCAGTCTGCTTCCGACTGTTGCGCACGAAATTTTCGGCGAATGACTCATTTTCTTCGCTCCAAGGCACATTGTCTCTTATTCAATATCCTTTCTCTCATTTGGCCATTTCTTTGATTTTTCAAGTGGCGAATATGCCATGTAGGACCCCCCATATACAATAATGCGGCAGCATGAACTCTTGCTGTATATGATAAGCGCTTAGTATAATTAATGCGTTTACCTCCCAC
Organism: Vesta saturnalis; assembly: GCA_036346205.1. Classification (NCBI taxonomy): domain Eukaryota; kingdom Metazoa; phylum Arthropoda; class Insecta; order Coleoptera; family Lampyridae; genus Vesta; species Vesta saturnalis. Next base: position 401,965 of record JARFJB010001226.1, read on the forward strand.
ACATTTGGAAACCAGCGACATAAATCTAAAACAACATATTTTTATGTTATTCAGGCTTCTGCGTATACATATGTTTATTTTATTTTGCCACCATAATGTTCTTTATACGCCTCCAAATGCGGGCGTAATGTGGTCTTTATAGCACGGAAATGTCATTCATGCTAAGCAGCATGATTGGCAGCAAACACATGACATGATGTATAATAGCAATATCACAGTATCTTAGTAACAACAAATTAGCCTACAGTCGACTTTATTTCACTGCATTTGCATTTAAAAACTTGCCGAAAATACTGAATCTTTTTAATATTTTGTTCCAGTTTCATGGTGCAAAATAAAATAAAATATTGCATGTACCACGGGCATAATTGTAGATTATGGATCTCAGGAATATAAAAGCCCTCCGCTTCGCGTCGGGCTTTTAACATTCCCTCGAGCCATAATCTTCTGATTATGCCCTTAATACATAAATATCTATTACGTACCTTTCAGCCGCGTTTGTAGTTTTATTGAGTACCAACACGTCACTATTTTGTACCATTGGTTCCAAGAATTTTTGAATTTCACGTAATACTCCACTTGATTGAGCTATACTTAATATGTTTTCATTTTCCACCTTTTTCTTACAAAAAGATGTACTGCAATAAAAATAAATATTAAACTACACATACTGCGGTAGCAACTTGTAGATATATTCTAACCTGCATTTTGTGTGACACCCAAAAACATGGAACGGTGCATTTAATAAGTTTTCACGCAAATGTAAAGAGCCCTGCTCATTATTATTTTTTATCGCAATCCGAACACCTTTAACCAATCGCTCAATCCTTGTGAAACCGTCAAATTTTTCTAGTAAGATTTTACGTCCTTCTAATGAGAAGCTGGTGTTTTTTGATAGCCTGTGCAACTTTTCGCTCAAGCAACGTGTCATATGGTTTGCACATTCTATTTTACTGACATAACGACCATATGAAACCTTCTCTTTTATTTTTGCAAAGACATTTGAGTCACCATCGCCTGGAATAAAATGTTTATATTATTATACATATATTATGTACGTATAGTAGATATATCCGTACATGCCTATAAAGTATTTATAAATTCCATGTTGTTCTTGACTGTTTGAGAATCCTTCCGTAATTATAGCACTTTCCATGGCCGTTGAAGGACCAGAGAAATTGAGTACACATTCGTGTTTCTTTGCGCATTTTATAGAATTGACATTTCGAGCACATCTTATTTTTTACACCGGCATATAATATTTTATTTGTAGCTGCTCCAATAATGACGGCCTAGAAATAATCATTATTTACATTGAAATATACATTATTTTATAGTGTAGCTTACAACCCCAGAATATGCATTATAGCCATGACCGTAACTTCGTTTGGACCAACCTCCATCCACAATTACAGTAATATATGGGATTTTCTTACCATTTAGTTCAAACCATTGGTTAGAATCTATAGCGAGCTGCTTTTCCTCCTGGCTTGCCAGGCGCATTTCTTCAAACAATTGTGATTCCCAAATCTAACAAAAATATTAATTGAGCTCAATTTTGATATAACTAACGATTTCTCACCTTCTTCACCGCAGAAATGTTACGATGGAAAGTTTCGTATCTCATAAATGGTAAATTTAGTACGCCAAACAATTCTTCACATTGTGAATGACCAATTCCCGTACTTAGGCAGCCCCAAACCAACTCTTTGTTGACATCTTTTACATGATCTGGGTGTTCTGAATGAATAACAATCGTTTTGTCACAATTGTCACATTGAAAATGCCAAGCGTGGTGGAGTCCTAGTTTCACTTCCTTTTGAATTTTCATTGATCCCATTGTACATTTGTACTTATGATTAGCAACATTTTTATATTGGAGAAGTACATATTCCAAATCAACTATTCTTCTCCCTTGTATTATGTCATTAAGAGTTAACGGTGGGTTTGCATCAACTTCCATCTCATGGTGTGGTAAATACTCGATACTGAAAAGTATGGAGTTTAGTATGCACAGTATTATAATAACAATAAATCACTTACTGAACCAAGCTATTATCGTTGTCGCTGTTAGCAATTTGAGGCCTAATATCGTGTTCCCTGTAATAAATAAGGAATATATTTAGGAAATTGCAAGAGAATAAAATTTTTTTAACATACGATCTACAAACAATACAAAAGCTCTATTTTTTCTATTGTAATAAAATAAAATTACTCACTCAACAATGCCATTAACGTCATTCTCAACACTTCTTGTTGTATTAGATCCAACATAGTTTTTGCTATAACAAAACAAAATATGTTTAGGAAAACAACTTCTACAATAGACGAAAATCTTAATTTTTTAAAGAATAATAGGATAAACAATCAGTATCTATACTTACGATTTATTACACAAGTTTTTTATTATTCTAGATCTGCTTGTTCGCTTACGGGGTCTTGACAAAGACGGTTTTGCTTTAGGCATCTTGAATACTATGAAACTCTAGGAACGAATACACACTACACACTGATGATACAGAATAAACATAAATCCAAAAGGAAGGACCTTAAATAGGTAAATTCAAAGTATACCTACTCTCTTTCTAAATTACTAATGGGATTTACGCTTAACAATAAACCGGTAATGAATGCATTTTAATCCTTTGTACTTAGGAACTTAATCTTACAGTGCAGCGGATGTCATTTAATGAGGAATTTCCGTAAACTATAAGTTTAATTAACAAATTTTTTAAATAGCCGTTTGCTATTTTTCTTTGGGTACATCGATAGCATTTTATACAAGTGAGTCATTCTTGTACATTTTAAAATTGTCAGGTCGAGCGTCATTAGGGCTGCTTACTATATAATGCACATTTATCTTGTATAGGTACCTTAATTCCTATAGGTTATTGCCGGAATTGTTAGGCGTGAACCTGTGAAGGGCGTATTTGTTAATACAATTACTTTCCCATCTTAATTATCCATATATTTTTTTTATTGTTTATAGTCATTTTATATTATTTATTATAATACCTGTATCCTGTTGTCCAGAATACTTATAATTTTTAAAACGGGCTACAATAGCACGCTTCGAAGTACTTCGTATCTTACAAATGTTATAACACTTTTAACAATAACATTTTTTAAAATATAAAACCAACAGGACGTAGTGAACTGCATATTGTTTCAGTATTATCAATTTCATAGCTGTTAATGCAAACGAAAACATGTTGTGAATGTAGAAAATTTCTTGATTTTCAACGTTTATCCAACTATTTTGAAGCTCCTGTTATCAAAATAATTTTATAATTATTTTTTTAGGGAACCCTCAAACACGTACTTCTATACTCCCAAATATTTTATACTAAAAATAATTTTTTGTTTTCATATTTTAAGGTAGTGTAGCCCCTTAACTTGCCTTCGTATGGTAGCTGTACATAATGTATGATTATACAAGCATGCCAATTAATTAGGGTATTCGTGCTGGGAAAAATTTATTATACAAGGCTAGTCTTATTATTGGCCTGTGGTAACTAATCATGATTAATTATATATATATATATATATATATATATATATATATATATATATATATATATATATATATATATATATATATATATATTAAATAGAACGTGTTTAGCCCATTTGTTTGAGGATTGGAAATAAAATAAAGGAAATTGTTGCCCCAATCGATGTAAATTTTGTCCTTATATATGTAGAACTGAAGTAAATTTTAAATATAATGAGATTACAATCAAATCACTTATTTTAATGGAATGTGAGCCTGCAATATCGCAATGATTCACACATACCAAACCAATTTGACTAATATTAAATTATTATAAGTTTTTGTTATGAACGAATAAGTTCAAAGGTAAATATGTAATTGAAAATTATTATCAATTTTATTAAATACATAAATAAAAAGTTTACCTCGAGTAGGATTTTAACCTACGACCTGTACTTTGATAGAGTACCGCGCTATATTTAAAACTTACATCACTTCCACTCTAGCAAAGTACAGGTCGTAGGTTCAAATCCTACTCGAGGTAAACTTTTTATTTATGTATTTAATAAAATTAATAATAATTTTTAATTACATATTTACCTTTGAACTTATTCGTTCATAATAAAAACTTATAATAATTTAATATTGGTCAAGTTGGTTTGGTATGTGTGAATACTAGCGATATTGCAGGCTCATATTCCATTAATATAAGTAATTTGATAGTAATCTCATTATATTTAGACTTTACATCAGTTCTACATACATAAAGATAAAATTTGCATCGATTGGGGCTTGAACCGTGATGGCGGAGTTGGTTATCGTGGTACTCTAGCAAAGTACAGGTCGTAGGTTCAAATCCTACTCGTGGTAAACTTTTTATTTATGTATTCAACAAAATTAATAATAATTTTTAATTACTTATTTACTTTTGAACTTATTCGTTCATAACAAAAACTTATAATAATTTAATACCTAATATTTATCGACGATTCAAAACCGCCCACGCAATCCAAGTGCTTTGCGACTTATTTGCCGTTAGACTGAGTTCTCAGCCGAGCTCACTAATTTCCTACTTTTTATGTGACATGATAGGTTTAGACACTTTGCAAGATCTAGATATTATTACGGTCGAAATTGGTAGTGGTACAGGGTAACAGAAAAGATAAGGAGGTACCGGTAGCTCAACGGTCAAGGGTGGGTGTGTTGTTAATCTTTCTGGTGTAAATAAGGATAGCTTAGCTTACGGGAGTCACCACAGGGGGTTAAGATAACCGGATGGGCGCCAGGGTGTTTAAAATACCTTAATAGCGGTAGTATACCTGCTTACAAAGCATCACAGCTAGTCTAAACAACCAAAAACATCACCTACCTTTTTTCCTAATTACAGGTGGTCCGAGAATAGCAGCAAGTACGCTAATACCGGAAACACTATAAACTACTGTTTGCACGAATCTGTAAAATAGTATCGTGCTTCAAATATCTCAATAGATCGTTTTTCGGTATCTTTTCTTTACCACTACTTTACGTTATATCTTAATATTATAATACGAAGGAAAAACAATTTATTCCAATTTTTAACCAATTGAAATTATATAAACCAACTCATAAAAAACCCAACTATTATAATTATACATTAACGCATTTTTCTTTAAATGTTACGTTACAATCAAACTAAACGATTGTTAAACTTTCGGCCTTTTACTGACAATGCCATAAATCAACGCCTTTCAATAAACTATTACTTTCTCAAGAAATTATGACGTTAAATATCTTATCCCATCCTTAAAAAAAAACAAAAAACAACTAAAGCGCAAGTGATTGAACCGCCGTAGTAACAAATAGGGGTCACAGATGCTTACACAAAGAAACACTCTTTAGTTTATTAACCTAGATATCTATTTGTTATCAAATCAGCATAAACGCACCAAAACAATCTTACGGCGCTACATAAAAATTCATCAGTAATTATATTACTAACCTTTGCTTAAATTGCATTGATACAAACTAGTGCCAATTTTCTGCAATTCCTAAACTATTGTAATTTTGCTTTTAAAACAAAAGATGATTATAGCAAATATTAAGCGTTGAAACTTGTGTAATATAAAACATCGATACAAAATAGTTAGCACAACAGATACATAACCCTCCTGCAATTTGAATAATTCACGGATGGATACGCTTTGACTAAATTAATCAATAAGGAATTTGCAATTATACTCTCAATGAAAGCGTATTCAACCGTTCGTAAATACAAAACAAGAATAAACTCAACACTTTAGTAGAAATTATCACCAACACAGTAATAAATGGACTTAAACGATTAGCTTCAATTGCGGTTCAGCGATAGCAACAATTGGCCTCTCCACTCTACGCCAGACGGTATAGCCCCAGAGGATGGTCACTGGCAGCGGATTTACTAATGTGATCGTCGTCGGAACCACACTCGAAACTTTCAAGGGACAGTGAAAGTCGGAAAACTTGCTTAGATCCAAGTATAGCGTTTGATTGATATTTCAGTTGATTATACGGTACACTAACGTTTATATTTATACGATGATCTTTAACTTTAATGTAAATATGTACAATTACCTGAAAGTAATTATTACTATTCGAAACTTATTTATTTACAGCGATGCTGTTGTTTCCTGAGCCAGCCATGAGCCTATTGATTCCCTAAGTTCGTGAATTTATCGATCTTTAAAACCCGCACAAGGCGTAATTACCCGAGGGTGAAAGTAGAATTACCTTCAAACACTACTCCCTACCCGGGATTCTTCAACGGTGCCCAATATGGACGGACGATAGATAAGGATAGGATTTGATCGCGAAAGTCGAACCAATTTCAATATCCACTATACAGGGTTAAAAGGGAAACTACCCTTAACGAAAGTTCATTTATCACGGAACAGAACGTAATTCACTACCTAGAGGCAGTCAGTGCTCCTACATTCGTTAGCGACCTTGCAAATCAGACATCTTCTATTCTCTGCAACTTCACTTTCATCTCCCTTAGATTTTCAATTAGCCTATTACATAGTTTCGTTACTTTAAATTAACATAGGCGCAAAAAACGGTAACCTCGTAGCACTAAATCGGTAAAGAGTTGCATCATCAATCCAAATTGCGTTCCCAAAGGTACCTCAGAGTTATCACTGAAATGTGATATGTTTGCGACTAACGCTTTTAGTGACTTAACCCTTTGTGTCTAAACCAAAGTTAATCAAAAGAAATGCAACAGTCTGTCGTCTAGCATTTAATACCTGCAAACGACGTAACATACAAATATACTGCTTTTATACTTAATATAATTTCGAATGATGTATTTTCATTTCAAGCTAACAAAATTCAAATAACGAGAACCAACATTTATTTACATAAATCTAAACTAAGATTTCTCTTTCTAAAATAGGAAGGTTCATGTGCGAAAATGAAACGTGACTTTACAAAAGGTTTCCATTGATTACAGGCAACAATTCAAAATTAAAAATGTTTGTATCATTTACAAGATCCAAATTTTAATTAGCAATAAGAACATCCTAAACATCCTCAAATAACAACAAAAAAAAAAGGTAATTACCTTAAAGCTTTCAGAAATGTTCAATTTTTGACCAACTACACTACCTTTCTGAAGGCGTGCAGTACTAAAAGACCTAAAGTTCGAAAAAATAGCGTTGGTTCGTAGGATTTTGAATACACGCGTGTTTTGTAATAAGTTCGAGTAGAACTATTTTCCAAGTATTTGAGTTATTGCGTTATAAAGGAAAATAAGTTTATACCTCTTTCACCTTACCCTTTATAACAAATAAAAAATTAAGTGTGATTCATCGGTATATTAAAAAGGTAACTGGCACCACGGTCTAGCTTAGTAAGGTATATTGCTTACAAAACTTACTGTAATTGAGAACTCATTGATTTCCAGGTCATGAGGGAGGCAGAGATATATCCATAAGTATAATCAGTATTCAGCATTTGTTTGCTGGATGCCACTCAATTTATAGTTTTAATCATTAAAATACAACAAAAATTGAGAAAGTTGTACCTTAATAGCATAATAGGTAATCTGAATGAACACTAAACAACTATATTTATATGTATATTTAATAAAGCAAAGTGTATGATTAATATCAGCTTAAAATAATTAAAACCATATTTCTCGTAAAGATTTACGATACTAAAATTACTAAATTCAACAGAACTATATAAGCTTATAATCTTTATTTACTTAAAATTCAAAATGCAATATGATCAACACTTTTCAATAATAATGAAACGTATTCTTGACCTACGTCAACAAATATTGCAGTACTATAGGTTACGAACTCAAATGTTTTTATCTTAGGAACAGAAATCAGCTATTCCTTTATAACCGTATAAACACACTATACTGATTTGTTATTTCCTTAAACTTGTTAAAAGGATACGTATTGCTTACACGTACTCATAATAAATATATTAACTTCGTCTTAAAACGAACCGTAGCATGAGAAATTCATTTCCAATTCATAAGATACACATACGATAATTTCTATTTGCCAATAGCGTACACATAAACGAACTGTAGACTATATATGAAGGTAACGTAAGTTACATAATATGAACATAAGGTAAGGTACTATAATTTTCATTTATCTTCAACGTACAAATAAACGAACTGTAGACCATATAGGTAGGTAATTTTCATAATATAAACGTACGATAAGGTAAGATAATTTCCATAAAATCTTTCACACACCATAATGAAATTTAGGTCACCTACAAGATCAGGCTCCAAAAACAACAAAAGCTGGCAGATATTCAACGACGAAAGCAGATATACATCGACAGCATGCGTTATTAATGCAAAACAAACGTTTGGACCATTATGGACATGGACGCCATAAGAGCTTTTTTTTGACACAATCCATTTTCCATAATGAAGAGGGGTACCCTTTCTTTGTTCCCTTATAGAAGGGAAGCAAAACTTAAAAAAGATAACATACAGCGTTGCCAATGTCAAATATGTAAAATCCCCTACCCTGGTTCAAAAATTCTCGCTTTCTCCTGCACCAAAAACATCAAATACTCAAAGTTTTCCCAACTGCGGTTTATAATAATCAAATACATGATAATATGAAAATGTAAACCTTCACCATTATCACACATAATAAAATACTTATCTTTTTTGGATTTTTAATGGTTAAAAAAAAACAAAAAAAGATAAGTATTTTATTAAATACATAATAACACTTTAAACTATTTATTTTTCCAAACATTTACATTTAACATTTGATTAGTTGTTTCAAATTTTGATACACCACCAGCATTTTCAACTCATTGTTTTGTGTACAACAAAGCAGCTACAGTTTCAGTATTTAGCTTATTTCTACTTTCTGTTTTAATACTATTTAAAGTTCTGAAAACACGCTCTATGGAGGCATTCGAAAACGAAAGTATTAAGAGAAAATTAATGATAACACTCAAATTTTTAAATCGAATTATTCCAGCAGAATATTGCAACTCAAAAACACGCCTCTTGTACTCATCTGCTGATTTGGAAGGATCCCAATGATATTTTTAAAATCTCTCATAGCATGTTCCTGCCAGTCGTCGTCTAAGTGTTGACAGTTTATCTTTTCTTTTAAAAATGAGAATCTTTTGTGACTTTAACAAGAGATTGATTGTTAAAGGACTGGGTCTTTATGAGATCAACGATATCTAATATCTCAAATATTTCAGCTTTAAAAATGAAACGATTTTTTAATTTCCCACACCAGTTCAATGTAAAAACTTAAACAGTTTTTTAAGAAAAGCGTTGTATCCTTTTCAATTCAACTGGATCTTGTTTCAGATCTGCAAGACTTTCTGTAGCTGCTATTCCGAAATAAATATCGCTTATAGGCAAAAAGTACGTAGGACTTCTGTGATTTACAGTCAATATATCTTTATTTTTTATGAACACTACATTAATATAATTGGCACATAATACAACCAAGAGCTGTTCAGTTTCTGGATTTAGTTTATACAGCAATGGCGTTTCTCTTTGAAAAATTGTATTAAAATTATATAAAAGTCTCAATGTGTATCTCATGGATTCCAAATAGATTTTCGTGAATTTGTTATACATATTATTTAGCATTTCTTCCGTTGTTTTAGAAGGGTCAGAAAAAACAATCTCCCTTAAATAAGCATGCAAAGGATCATACTGTTCCAGCACACGATCGATACACTATTTTAAAGAAAGCCATCTGGTATTGGCTGGCAGTAAAATTGTATGAATATCAACTCAAAGACTCTTGAAATTCCCTGAACTTTTCCTGTCTCCCATAACTCCGGCTGAAATGAGACCCCAAATTTCTTAGTGTGTCCTCAACAGAACGAGGAAGTGACACACAAGTCTTCGATGTTGCCAGATGGATCATATGGCACGAGCACTTAATGCAAACTATTTCTGGCATTTCTTTTAAAAGTGAATAAACAGAATTATATTCCCAAAACATGACTTTAGTGGTGTACTAAATTGAAAAACGGAATTTTTTTTATGTAGTACTGCTTTTTTAAGGCAATTATGCAGGTCTACAGCAGATGCAGTACTCATTTCTACCATGTCAAAAAATCTGGTGACTACTTTCTTTTTAACCTGACAAAAGTAATTAATGGTGAAATCACATTGTTTTATGGTACCTTTGTCAGTTGTTTCGTCCATTATTGAAGAAAAACATGCTCCAGGGGCCTATAATATTTGAAACAATTGTTTACTAACAATATCCCATAAACCTGATTTTATCATTAACCGTCGCTTTTGTTCTTTTAATAGAAATGTTTGCTACTATTTTGGAATCCCAAAACATCTTTGCCATTAAGGGACTTACAGTATCCATCAATAGAAATGGTAAGTTATGAGCTGCTAATGAAGAACAATTTCAATTCGGCTCTTGTGGTTGAATCGTCTGCTTTCAAAAATTTCATATTTGTAACTTTTTTATTCCTAACTATTTGATTATTATAAACATGCTTTCAGATGTACTGTGCTTGCGAATATCGTTCTTATGAGCAATTATATCGGCACTACAAACTTTACAAAAAGCATATTCATGATTGGTCTTTATGCTGATTGATTTCGTTAACCAACCACTAAATTCTGGAACAGTTAACCATGATAGACAAAATTTATTGAAACGATTCTGCGTTTTTTTTTTGTTTTCTGAAAGTACTTATCAGTGTACTTCCTGTATCTGCACTTTGATTAGCATCATCGTCATTTATTATTCCACTGGTTAGTTTGCTAACGCTGTTAAAACATTTGATTAACTTCCACCACCATTCAATTTGTGTCTCAGTATCACCTTCCACAGCATCGGCTTTAACTTTACCTTTCAGTAAATTAAATCCCAGCCATTTCTTTATTATTATTATTATGTACCTAGTAATAATAAATAGATGTAATTTCAACTCACTTCCACCACCCAAAAATGACAAGCATTAATTACTTTACCAACCACATATTTATAACGTGTATACTAACATACTTACTGGTACTCAAAATTCCAAGTTCAATATTCCAGCTAACACAACGAAACAAGCAAAAGTGTGGCTGTGACTAGGCTATTAATCACGTATGTCCATGATTGTGGTTATAGCTATAATACAATCGCGTGCTTGCCATTTTATCTCATTCAAAATATTGAAAACTGAAACACGCTTTTTTCCACATAAACAAGGAGACACTCAAATACCCGCTTCTTTCCCACATAAATACTGTACCCGCACGATGAGCGAAAACTCCTCCCGCAGACAGGCAACGCTGGTACTGAACTGGTGGACAGAAGAAACGGAAAGGAGATGAATTAAACGTCTTGAGTGCGAATTTGTGCACAAAAGTTAGACCACACACTATATACAGAGGTACTCGTAATTATGTACACTAAAGGGAAAATATTGACACATACCAAAATATAATTATTGAAAGAAAAAAGATACCTAAAGATACTAATGTAACGTAAATATATTTAGCAATAAATAACACAAATCCAAAACTTAAATCAAAGTAACTATGGCCACCGTTACACTTTGGCACCAAAAATCACTGGGATTTAGACATTTATGTCCTAATAACGTATGCTCAATTTGAACACAATAGCTTTTCGCTTTTTGGAGCTTTAGTGTGCTAATAATATCACAATCGCCCCTCTTAGACCTTACCCCGCAAACCCATCACCACGAAAAATCACAGAAATCTAAACAATTATATCCTAAAAACGTATATGCAATTTGAACGCATATAAAATTTGCGAGAAATCGCGCCCGAAAGATTCGTCACAGACGCGCACACGCACACGCACACGCACAAGCACACGCACACGCACACGCACACGCACACGCACTCACACGCACACGCACACGCACACGCACACGCACTCGCACACGCACACGCACACGCACACGCACACGCATACGTACACGCGCACGCACACGCACACGCACACGCACATGCACACGCACACGCACACGCACACGCACACGCACACGCACACGCAAACGCAAACGCGAACGCAAACGCAAACGCGAACGCAAACGCAAACAGAGACGCAAATGCAAACGTAAACGCAAATGCAAACGCAACGAAAAACCCAAACGCAAACGCAAACGGAAACGCAAACGCAAAGGCAAAGGCAAAAACAAACACAAACGCAAACGCAAACGTAAACGCAAAAGCAAACGCAAACGAAAGCGCAAACAGAAACGCAAACGCAAATGCAAACGCAACCGAAAACGCAAGCGAAAACGAAAGCACAAACGCAAACGCAAACCGAAACGCAAGCGCAAACGCAAAAGCAAACGCAAACGCAAACGCAAACGCAAACGCAAACTCAAACGCAAACTCAAACGCTAACACAAACGCAAACATAAACGCAAAAGCAAACGCAAACGCAAATGCAAACGAAAACGCAAAATGTAAACGAAAAAAGTAAACGTAAACGCAAACGCAAGCAGAAACGCAAGCAGAAACACAAACGCAAATGCAAACGCAAACGCAACCGTACACGCAAAAGCAAACGCAAACGTAAACGCAAACGCAAACGCAAACGTAAACGCAAACGCAAAGGCAAACGCAAATGCGAACGCAAACACAAACACAAGTGCAAACGCAAGCGCAAACGCAAACGCAAACGCAAGCCCAAGCGCAAGCGTAAACGCAAACGCAAACGCAATTTCAAACGCAAACGAAAAGGCAACCGAAAACGCAAACTCAAACGCAAATGCAAACGCAAATGTAAACGGAAACGTAAACGCAAACGCAAACGCAGACGCAAACGCAAACGCAAACGCAAACGCAACCGTACACGCAAAAGCAAACGCAAACGTAAACGCAAACGCAAACGCAAACGTAAACGCAAACGCAAAGGCAAACGCAAATGCGAACGCAAACACAAACACAAGTGCAAACGCAAGCGCAAACGCAAACGCAAACGCAAGCCCAAGCGCAAGCGTAAACGCAAACGCAAACGCAATTTCAAACGCAAACGAAAAGGCAACCGAAAACGCAAACTCAAACGCAAATGCAAACGCAAATGTAAACGAAACGTAAACGCAAACGCAAACGCAAACGCAAACGCAAACGCAAACGCAAACGCAAACGCAAACGCAAACGCAAACGCAAACTCAAACGCAATCGTAAACACAAACACAATCGGAAACGCAAACGCAAACGCAAACGTACACGCAAACAGAAACGCAGGCGCAAACGCAAACGCAAACGCAAACGCAAACGCAAACGCAAACGCAAACGCAAACGCAAACAGACACGCAATTGCAAGCGTAAACGCACACGCAAACGCAACCAAATGCTCAAACGCAAACGCAAACGCAAGCCCAAGCTCAAGCGTAAACGCAAACGCAAACGCAAACGCAAACGTGAACGCAAACACACACGCAAACGCAAACGTAAACGCAAACGCAAACGAAAAGGCAACCGAAAACGCAAACGCAAACGTAAACGCAAACGCAATGGTAAACACAAACACAATCGGAAACGCAAACGCAAACGTACACGCAAACAGAAACGCAAACGCAAACCCAAACGTAAACGCAAACGCAAACGTAAACACAAACACAATCGGAAACGCAAACGCAAACGCAAACAGAAACGCAGACGCAAGCGTAAACGCACACGCAAACACAAACGAATGCTCAATCGCAAACGCAAACGCAAACGCAAACGCAATCCCAAGCGCAAACGCAAACGCAAACGCAAGCGCAAACGCAAACGCAAAGGCATACGCAAACGCAAACGCAAACGCAAACGCAAACGCAAACGCAAAACCAAATGCAAACGCAAACGCAAACGTAAACGCAAACGCAAACGCAAACGCAAACGCAAACGCAAACGCAAACGCAAAAGCAAACGCAAACGCAAATGCGAACGCAAACTCAAACGCAAACAGAAACGCAAACGCAAATGCAAACGCAAATGCAAACGGAAACGCAAACTCAACACAAACGCAAACGCAAACTCAAACGCAGACGCAAACGCAAACGTAAATGCAAACGCAAGCAAACGCTAAACGCACAAACGCACGCAAACGCAAACGCAACACGCAAACGCACAAACGCACAGCACGCAAACGCAAACGCAAACGCAAACGCCGAAACACGCAAACGCAACCAACTGCAAACGCAAACGCAAACGCACCAAACGCAAACGACGCAAACCAAACGCAAACAACGCGGCCAAACGTCAAACGCAACGCAAACGCAAACGCAAGAGCGCAACAAACGCAAACGCAGAACGCAAACGCAAACCAACGCAAACGTCAAACGCAAACGCAAACGCAAACGCAAAACGCACGCACAAACCAAACGCAAACGCAAACGCAAGCATCAAACCAGGAAGCAAACGCAAACGCAAAGCCGCAAACGCAAACGCAAACGCAAAGCAACGCAAACGCAAACGCAAACAAACGCCAAAAGCTCAAACGCAAACGCAAACGCACAGCACGCAGAACGCAGACGCAAACCGCAAACGCAAACGCAAAACGCAAAGCACGCAAACGCAAACGCAAACGCAAACGCAATGCAGCAACGCAAACGCAAGACGCAACACGCAACGCAACGCAGCACGAACGCAAACGCAAACGCAAACGCAACGACTGCAAACGCAAAGCTACAACGCAAACGCAAACGCAGAAACGCACGCAACGCAAACGCACGAAACGCACAACGCAAACGCAAACGCCAAACGCAAACGCAAACGCAAACGCAAAGAACGCAACGACAAACCAAACGCAAACCGCAAACGCAAACGCAGCAAACGCAAACGCAAAGCAAACACAAGCAAACGCAAACGCAAACGCAACGAGCAAACCAAACGCAAACGCAAAGCCAAACTCAAACGCAAACGCAACCAACCAACGCAAAAGCGCAAACGCAAACTGAAACGAAACAGCAAACGCAACGCAAACGCAAACGCAAAGCAAAGAACCAAACGCAAACGCAACGCAAACGAAACGCAAACGCAAACAAACGCAAACGCAAACGCAAACGCAAACCAAAGCAAACGCAAACCAAACACAAACGCAAAGCGAATGCAAACGCAAACGTAAGACCAACACGCAAACGCAACGCAAACGCAAAGCCAAACGCAAAGCAAGCAAACCAAACGCAAAGCAAACGCAAAGCGCAAACGCAAACGCAAAGACCAAAGCGCAAACGAAACGCAAACGCAAAGCAACGACGCAAACGCAAACGCAAACGCAAACGCAAACAGACGCAAACGCAAACGCAAACGTCAAACGCAGAACAGCTAAAGCAAACAAACGCAAACGCAAACGCAAACACAAACCAAACGCAAACGCACAACCAAACGCAAACGCAAACCACGCAAACGCAAACGCAAAACGCAACAGAAACGCAAACGCAAACGTAAACGCAAACAGCAAACGTGCAAACGCGAACACGCAAACGCAAACGCAACACGCAAACGCAAACGTCAAGCAAACGCAAACCAAACGCAACGCAAACGCAAAGAAAGCAAACGCAAACGCAAACGCAAACGCACGCAAACGCAAACAAACGCAAACCAACGCAACGCAAACGCAAACGAACAAACTGCAAACGCAAAACGCAAACGAAACGCAAACGCAAAACGCAAACGCAAACAAAACGAACGCAAACGCAAAAAGCTACAAACGAAAGCAAACGCAACGCAACGCACGCAAACGCAAAGCCAAACGCAAACGTCAAACGACAAACACGCGCAAACGCAAACGTAAACGCAAACGCAAACGCAAACGCAAACGCAAAGCGCAAACGCAAACGCAAACGCAAACACAAACGAAACGCAAAGCAAACGAAACACAAACCAAGAGCGCAAACGCAAACGCAAACGCAAACGCAAACGCAAGAACGCACAACAAACGCAACACGCAAGACGCAAACGCAAACGCAAACGAAACGCAAAACGCAAACGCAAACAGCAAACGCAACAACAAACGCAAACGCAAACGAAACGCAAACGCAAACGCAAACGCAAACACAAACACAATCGCAAACGCAAACACAAGCAGAATGCAAATGCAGTCGTACAAACGCAAACGCAATCAAATGCTCAAACGCAAACGCAAACGCAAGCGCAAGCGTACACGCAAACGCAAACGCAAACGTAAACGCAAACGTAACGCAAACGTAAACGCAAACACAATCGCAAACACAATCGCAAACGCAAACGTAAACGCAAACGCAATTTCAAACGCAAACAAAAAGGCAACCGAAAACGCAAACGCAAACGCAAACACGCACGCAAACGCAAAAGCAAACAGAAACGCAAACGTAAACGCAAACGCAACCGAAAACTCAAACGCAAACGCAAACGCAAACTCAAACGCAAACGCAAACGCAAACGCAAACGCAAACGCAAACGCAAACTCAAACGCACGTAAACACAAACACAAAACGCAACGCAAACGCAAACGTAGCACGCAAAGCAAAGCAAGCGCAACGCAAACGCAAACGCAAACGCAAACGCAAACGCAAACGCAACGCAAATGCAAGCGTAAACGACACGCAACGCAACCAAATGCTCAAACGCAAACGCAAACGCAAGCCCAAGCTCAAGCGTAAACGCAAACGCAAACGCAAACGCAAACGTAAACGCAAACGCAATGGTAAACACAAACACAATCGGAAACGCAAACGCAAACGTACACGCAAACAGAAACGCAAACGCAAACCCAAACGTAAACGCAAACGCAAACGTAAACACAAACACAATCGGAAACGCAAACGCAAACAGAAACGCAGACGCAAGCGTAAACGCACACGCAAACACAAACGAATGCAACGCAAAACGCAAACGCAAACGCAACGCAACCAAGCGCAAACGCAAACGCAAACGCAAGCGCAAACGCAAACACGCAAACGCAAACGCAAACGCAAACGCAAACGCAAACGCAAACAACAAATGCAAACGCAAACGCAAAGCGTAAACGCAAACGCAACGCAACGCAAACAACGCAAACGCAATAGCAAACGTAAATGCAAATGACAGACGCAAACTCAGCAACGCAAACAGAGCAACGCAAACGCAAATGCAAACGCACGAAACAAACGCAACCAACAAGCAAACGCAAACAAACGAAACGCAAGACGCAAATGCTAAATGCAAAACAACGTAAACAAACACAAACGCACGCAACGCAAACGCACAACGCAGACGCAAACGCAAACGCAAACGCAACGCAAACGTAAACGAAACGCAAACGCAAACGCAAACAGCAACAGCAAACGCAAACGCAAGCTAAACGCAAACGCAAACGCAAACAAAGCAACGCAAACGCAAACGCAAACGCAAACGCAAACGCAAACTCAAACGAAACGCAAACGCAAACGCAAACGCAACAAAACGCAAACGCAAACGCAATACCAAACGCAAACGCAAACGCAAGACAAACACAAACGCAAACGCAAACGTAAACGCAAACGCAAACGCAACGCAAAACGCAAACGCAAAACAAACGAAACGCAAATGCAAACAAATCAAACGCAAAACGCAAACGCAAATGCAAACGCAACGCAACACAAACGCAACTAACAATGCAAACGCAAACGCACAACGCAAGCGAACGCAAACGCAAAGTGACAAACGCAATGTAAACGACGCAAACACAAACGCAAACGCAAACGCAAACGCGCATGCAAACGCAAACGCAAACGCAAACGAAACGCAAACGCAAACGCAAACGCAAACGCAACCGAAAACTCAAACGCAAACGCAAACGCCAACTCAAACTCAAACGCAAACGCAAACCCAAACACAAACGCAAAAGCGAACGCAAACGCAAACGCAAACGCAAAGGCAAACGCAAACGCAAATGAAAACACAAACGCAAACGCAAACGCAAACGCAATCGCAAACGCAAACGCAAACGTAAACACAAACACAAACGCAAACGCAAATGCAAACGCAAATGTAAACGGAAACGCAAACGCAAACGCAATGCAAACGCTACGCGAACGCAAAGGCAAACGCAAACGTAACCGCAAACGCAAACGCAAACACAAACGCAAACGCAATGCAAACGCAAATGTAAACAAACGCAAACGCAAACGCAACGCAAACGCAAAACGCAAACGACAAACGCAAACGCAAACACAAAACGCAAACGCAAAACGCAAACGCAACGAAACACAAACGCAAACGCCAACAAATCAAACGCAAACGAAACCAACACAAACGCAACAACGAACGCAAACGCAAACGTAGAACGCAAACCAACGCAACGCAACAAAGAAAGCAAACGCAATGAAAACACAAACGCAAACGCAAAACGCAAACGCAAACAAAGCCAAACAAACTCAAACGCAAACGCAAAGCAACAAACACAAAGCAAACGCAAACGCAAACACAAACGCAAAACGCAACGCAAAGCAAACGTAAACATAAAGCAACAAACGCGAAGCAAACGCAAATGCAAAAACACCAACGCAAAAGCAAAGCAAACGCAAAGCAATGAAAGCAAACGCAAACGTAAAGCAAGAAACGCAAACAAACGAAACACAAACGCAAACGAAACAAACGCAAAAATAAACGCAAACGCAAACGCAAACGCAAAGCAAACGCAAACGCAAACGCAAACGCAAACAGAAACGCAAAACGCAAAACGCAAACGCAACGAAACCAAACGCAAACGCAAACAAAATGCAAACGAAACGCAAACGCAAACATAGCAAACGCAAATGTAAACAAACGCAAACTGCAAAGCAAACGCAAACGCAAAAGCAAATGCAAACGCAAATGCAAACACAAACGCAAACAAATGTAAACGCAAACGCAAACGCAAACGCAAACGCAAACGTCAAAGCAAAACTCAAACGCAAACGCAAACAACCAAACTAAACGACAAACGCAAACGCAAACGCAAATGAACGCAAACGCAAACGCAAATGACGTAAAACAAACGCAAACATGCAAACGTAAACGCAAAACGCAAACGCAAACGCAAATCGAAATGCAAAGTAAACGCAAACACGCAAACGCAAACGTAAACGCAAACGCAAACGCAAACGCAAACGCAAACGCAAACGCAAACGCAAATGCAAACGCAAACGCAAACGACAAACGCAAACAGCAAACGCACAAGCAAACGCAAACGAAACAAGCAACGTAAACGCAAACGCAAACGTAAACGCAAAAACAAACGCAAACGCAAATGCAAAACAAACAAACGTAAACGCAACGCAAACGCTAAACAGCAAACGCAAACATAAACAAAACGCAAACGCAAACGTAAACGCAAACACAAACGCAAACGCAAAATCAAACAGCAAACGCAAACGCAAACGCAAACGAAACGCAAAATCAAGCAAACAGCAAACGCAAACTCAAACTGCAAACAGCAAACGCAAACAAATGCAAAACGATAAACACAAACGCAAAGCAAACGAAACAAACGAACAAATGCAAACACAAACGCAAACGCAAACGCAAACGAAACAAAACGCATAAACGCAAACAAAGCAAACGAAAAGCAATGCAAATGCAAACGTAAAGCAAACGCAAACAAACTGCAAAGCAAAGCAAACGCAAACGCAAACGAAAGCAAACGCAAAGAAACGCAAACTCAAACGCAAACGCAAACGCAAAAGCAAACAAGCAACGAACGAGCAAACGCACTCAAAGCAAGCAACGATAGAGATGCATAAACGCAAACAAACGCACAACAAAGCGCACAGCAATGCAAAGCGCAAACGCAAGCAGCGCAGCAGCACGCACACAGTAAACGCTAAAGCTGCGCACGCAGAGCAGCAAACGCAAAGCAGAACAAACAGCAAATGCAAAGCGCAAGCAAACGCAAACGCAACGCAAACGCAAAAGCAAACGAAAGCAGGCCAAATGCAAACGCAGCAACGCAAACGTGACGCAGACACGCAAACGCAAAGGCTACGCAACGCGAACGCACGCAAGCAAAATGCAAACGCAAAGCACAAACGCAGCAAACGCAAACGCAGACGCACACAAACGCAAACGCAAACGCAACAAAGCAAACGCAAACCAACAACGCAAACGCAAACGCAAACGCAAAAGCAAATAGCAAACGCAAACGCAAACGCAAACGCAAACGCAAACGAAACAAACGCAAAGCAAACGCAAACGCAAACGCAAACGCAAACGAACGAAACGCAAACGCAAAAAACACAAACAAACGCAAACGCAAACGCAAACGACCGCAAACGAGACGCAACGCAAACGCACGCAAACCAAACGAATTCAAAGCAAGCAACGCAAACGAAACGCAACGACAAACAGCAAAGCAACCGAAACGCAAACAAACAAATCACGCAAACGCAAACGCAAAACGAAACGCAAACGCAAAGCAAACAGCGAACAAACACAACGCAAAGCGACACGAAAGCAACGAAACAAACAAACAAACAACGCAAACGCAACGCAAACGCAAAAAGAAACGCAAACGCAAACCGCAAACCAACGCAAACGCAAACGCAACAAACGCAAAGAAACGCAACGCAAACCAACGCAAGCGAACAAAAAACGCAACAAAACAACGCAAAGAAACCCAAACGAAAAAGCAAACAAACACAACGCAAACGCAAACGCAAAAACGAATTCAAACGCGCAAACGCAACGCAAGCGCAAAAACAACAAACCAAAGAAAAAAGCAAACGCAAACGCAAACAACAACCAAACTTCAAACCGCCAAAACGCAAACGAAACGCAACAAACTCAAACGCAAACGCAACGCAAGCAAACGCAACTCAACGAACGCAACGCAAGGCACCAAAAGCAAACGCAAAGAACGCAAACGAAAGCAACCAAAACGCAAGAAATAACCAAACGCAAACAAAAATGCAACAACAAACGCAAACAAAACGCAAACGCAATAACGAACGTAACGCAACGCCAGCGCAAACGCAAACGCAAATGCAACGCAACTCAAACCAACGCAAAGCAACGTAAACGTAACGCAAACGCAACGCAAGCAAGCAAACCAAACCAAACAACGAAACAACAAACGCAACAAACACACCGCAAACGCAAACGCAAACGCAAACAAACAAATGCAAACAACAACGCAAAATGCTCAAACGCAAACGCAAGCGCAAGCGTAACAAACGTAAAGCAAACGCAAACACCAACGCCACGCAAACGTAACGCAAACAAACGCAAACGAAAGGCAAAAACGCAAACGAAACCAGATGCAAACCAAAGTAACGAAACGAGTGAAGCAAATAAAAAAACGTAAACGCAACGCAACCGTCACAAAAAGAATGCAACAAACGCAAACGCAAACAAACGTAAACAAACGCAATAAACACAAACGAAACGCAACAAACGCCGTCCGCAACGCAAACACAACAACGCAACGCAACCAACAAGAAACGCGTAAACGCCACGCAAACGCATCAAATGCTCAAACGCAACGCAAGCAGCGCATCGCAAACGCAAACAACGTAAACGCAACGTAACGCAACGTAACGCAAACCAATCGCAAACACAGCAAACGCAAACGTAACGCGCTTTCACGCAAACAAAAACAAAAACGCAAAACGCACGCAAACGCAAGCAAAAACGCAAAACGAAACGCAACCAAACAAACGCAAACGCACCACAAACGCAAACGCAAACGCAAACACAACGCAAAGCGAACACAAACGCAAACGCAAACGTAAACGGAAATGCAAACTCAAACGCGAACGCAAAGCAAACGCAAATGCAAACGCAAACGCAAACGAAAACGCAATCGCAAACGCAAACGCAAGCTCAAACGCAAGCGCAAACGCAAACGCAAACAAACGCAAACGCAAACGTAAACGCAAACGTAAAGCAAACGCAAACGTAAACGCACACAAACGCAAACGCAAAACCAAACGCAAACGCAAACTCAGCGCAAACGCAAACACAAATGCAAACGCAAACACGAACGCAAACGAAAACGCAAACGCAAAGAAACAAACGTAAACGCAAACGCAAACGCAAACGCAAACGCAAACGCAAACGTAAACGCAAACGCAAACGCAAACGCAAACGCAAGTGCAAACGCAAACTCAAACGCAAACGCAAACGTAAACGCAAACGCAAACGCAAACACAAACACAACCGCAAACGCAAACGCAAACGCAAACAGAAACGCAAATGCAAGCGTAAACGCAAACGCAATCAAATGCTCAAACGCAAACGCAAACGCAAGCGCAAGCGTACACGCAAACGCAAACGTAAACGCAAACGTAAACGCAAACACCAACGCCAACGCAAACGTAAACGCAAACTCAATTTCAAACGCAAACGAAAAGGCAACGAAAACGCAAACGAAAACGCAGATGCAAACGCAAATGTAAACGAAAACGTAAACGCAAACGCAGATGCAAACGCAAATGTAACTAACGAAAACGTAAACGCAAACGCAAACAAAAGCAAACGCAAACGCAAACGCAAACGCAAACGCAAACGTAAACGCAAACGCAACGTAAGCGCAAACACAAACGCAAACGCAAAACGCAACACGTAAACGCAACGAAAACCAAACAATGCAAACAAACGCAAACGCAAGAAACGCAAACGCAAACGATTTCAAACGCAAGCGCAAAGGCAAACGCAAAACGCAAACGCAAACGAAACGCAAAACGCAAACGCAAACGCAAACCCAAACGCAATTTCAAACGCATACGAAAACCAAACGCAACGCAAACGTAAACGCGCAAGCAAACGCAAACGCAAACGCAAGCAGAAATGCAAACGCAAACGCAAACGCAACCGAAAACTCAAACGCAAACGCAAACGCAAACGCAAACTCAAACTCAAACGCAAACGCAAACGCAAACGGAAACGCAAACTCAAACGCGAACGCAAACGCAAAGGCAAACGCAAAGGCAAACGCAAACGTAAACGCAAACACAAACGCAAAGCAACAAAAACCCAAACGCAAACGCAAACGCAAACAAAAATTCAAACGAAACACAAACGCAAACAAAACGCAAACGCAAAACAAAGTAAACGCAAACGCCAAACGCAAACGCAAAGCAAAACGCAAACTCAAACACAAACGCAAACGCAAACGTAAACAAACGCAAACGCAAACGCAAACGCAATCAAACGCAAACCAACCAAACGCAAAACGTAAACGCAAAGCAAACGCAAACTCAAACCAAACCGCAAACGCAAACGCAAAACGAAACCAAACGCAACATAAACGCACACGCAACGCAATCAAACCAAACGCAACGAAACGGCGCAAACACGCAAACGCAAACGTAAACGCAAACGTAAACGCAAACACCAACGCCAACGCAAACGTAAACGCAAACCAACCAAACGCAAACGAAACAACGAAAACGCAAACGAAAACGCAGAGCAAACGCAAAGAAACGAAAACGTAAACGCAAACCAGATAAACCAAATAAAGAAACAAACGCAAACGCAAACACAAAAAGAATGCAAACGCAAACGCAAAAGCAAACGTAAACCAAACGCAACGTAAACACAAACGCACAAACCAAACGCAAACGCAAACGTAAACGCAAACGCAAACGCAAACACAAACACAACGCAAACAAAACCCAAACAGAAACGCAACAACGAAAAACGAACGCAAACGCAACAAACGCAAACCGCAACGTACAGCAAACGCAAACGCAAACAAACGCAAACGAAACGCAACAAACGCAAACAAACGCAAACACAACGCAAAACGCAAACAACGCAAACGCAACAAACCAAACAAAGCAAACGAAAACGCAAACGCAAACGCAAACCGCAAACGCAAATAAACGAAACGAAACGCAAACGCAACCGAAAACGCAAACGCAAACTCAAACGCAAACGCAAACGCAAACACAACCGCAAAAGCGAACACAAACGCAAACGCAAACGTAAACGGAAATGCAAACTCAAACGCGAACGCAAACGCAAACGCAAATGCAAACGCAAACGCAAACGAAAACGCAATCGCAAACGCAAACGCAAGCGCAAACGCAAGCGTAAACGCAAACGCAAACGCAAACGCAAATGCAAACGTAAACGCAAACGCAAACGTAAACGCAGACACAAACGCAAAGGCAACCGAAAACGCAAACGCAAACGCAAACTCAAGCGCAAACGCAAACAAAAATGCAAACGCAAACACGAACGCAAACGAAAACGCAAACGCAAATGTAAACGGAAACGTAAACGCAAACGCAAGCGCAAACGCAAACGCAAATGCAAACGCAAACTCAAACACAAACGCAAACGCAAACGCATACGCAAACGCAAGTGCAAACGCAAACTCAAACGCAAACGCAAACGCAAACGTAAACGCAAACGCAAACGCAAACGCAAACACAAACACAATCGCAAACGCAAACGCAAACGCAAACAGAAACGCAAATGCAAGCGTAAACGCACACGCAAACGCAATCAAATGCTCAAACGCAAACGCAAACGCAAGCGCAAGCGTACACGTAAACGCAAACGTAAACGAAAACACCAACGCCAACGCAAACGTAAACGCAAACGCAATTTCAAACGCAAACGAAAAGGCAACCAAAAACGCAAACTAAAACGCAAATGCAAACGCAAATGTAAACGAAAACGTAAACGCAAACGCAAGCGCAAACGCAAACTCAAACGCAACCGTACACACAAAAGCAAACGCAAACGCAAACGCAAACGTAAACGCAAACGCAAACGCAAACGTAAACGCAAACGCAATCGTAAACACAAACGCAATCGGAAACGCAAACGCAAACGCAAACGTACACGCAAACAGAGACGCAGACGCAAGCGTAAACGCACACGCAAACACAAACGAATGCTCAAAGGCAAACGCAAACGCAAGCCCAAGCGCAAACGCAAACGCAATTTCAAACGCAAGCGAAAAGGCAACCGAAAACGCAAACGCAAACAGAAACGCAAACGCAAACGCAAACGCAACCGAAAACTCAAACGCAAACGCAAACGCAAACTCAAACGCAAACGCAAACGCAAACACAAACGCAAAAGCGAACACAAACGCAAACGCAAACGTAAACGGAAACGCAAACTCAAACGCGAACGCAAACGCAAACGCAAACGCAAAGGCAAACGCAAACGCAAACGCAAACGCAAACGCAATCGCAAACGCAAACGCAAACGCAAACGCAAAGGCAAACGCAAACGCAAACGCAACGCAAACGCAAACGCAAACGCAAACGTAAACGCAAACGCAAACGCAAACGCAACCGAAAACGCAAACGCAAACGCAAACTCAAGCGCAAACGCAAACAAAAATGCAAACGCAAACACAAACGCAAACAAAAACGCAAACGCAAATGTAAACGGAAACGTAAACGCAAACGCAACGCAAACGCAAACGCAAATGCAAACGCAAACTCAAACACAAACGCAAACGCAAACGTAAACGCAAACGCAAACGCAAACGCAAACGCAAGTGCAAACGCAAACTCAAACGCAAACGCAAACGCAAACGCAAACGTAAACGCAAACGCAAACGCAAACACAAACACAATCGCAAACGCAAACCCAAACAGAAACGCAAATGCAAGCGTAAACGCACACGCAAACGCAATCAAATGCTCAAACGCAAACGCAAGTGTACGCAAACGCAAACGTAAACGCAAACGCAAACGTAAACGTAAACGCAAACGCAAACGTAAACACAAACACAATCGGAAACGCAAACGCAAACGCAAACTTACACGCAAACAGAAACGCAGACGCAAGCGTAAACGCACACGCAAACACAAACGAATGCTCAAAGGCAAACGCAAACGCAAGCCCAAGCGCAACCGCAAACGCAAACGCAAACGCAAACGCAGGCGCAAACGCAAACGCAAAGGCATACGCAAACGCAAACGCAAACGCAAACGTAAACACAAACGCAAACGCAAATGCAAACCCAAACGTAAACGCAAACGCAAACACGCAAATACAGACTTTTTTGACCAAACCATGTTTTGGACTCAGGGTAACGCAAAACGTATATTTCCGGTGTGATTTCAATTGCGAATTTTTTGACCGATTACAATAACTGTTCCTTTAGGTAGGAAAAATAATTGATTTATTAAAATAAATTTATTTACTTATTAAAGGGCTGCTGTCATCCGTATTTATTATGAACAGACGTAACCATTATTTTATCAATAATTTTGCTGAAATACGATTAGCAATTTCTTAGAAGTAAATTCAAGTTATTTTTGTTGGAAATTCTATTTCTTTTACTAGATAACTAGAGTTTTTGAGCAGTAATTAAAATCGTGAGACATAATTCATATATAATATATTTAAACTGAATTAAATTAATTTGAATAATTTGATTTTGTCAGAAATTAATACTGTAATTTCATTTTACAATAAATCAAGTTAACTGTACCAGTACGTACAAACGTAAATTGTAAGTACACTACATAAATTTATGATATTGTTATCGATTAGCCCTAAAATGTTAATACTCTCATTATTATGCATCTAACCTTATCATGTGTTGGTAGTATTTAATGCATGACTGCATGCATCAAACTTACTATTTGACATTTTTCATTGCATTAAATTACTTATAATGTCAAGATAGTTCAATATCAACAACTCTATTTATATAACACATTTAGAAGTTGATACATTTTTTTATTTATATTAAATACTATTTAATAAGTTATGTAACTGGCCGGTTTGATCAATACGAACGAAGTGCTAAAAGTAATGAGCAAGGAAAATACTAAACTCACTTTAAAAAAGCTGTATTAAGCTGAAAGCGTTCTCTCTTAGTTTTAATTTTTAGCCAAAATTTGTACATAGCCAAATCCGGTGAATAATGCTACAATTATGCATTGTGCGTGTGTTTGTAGTAATTGCCTTCTTCTAACGATAGTTTTCAAGCATCCGGTACTTCTATGGTTAAGTAAAAAACTTCCCTCAAAACGTAGGTGTTGAGTAATTTTTATAGACCTACAGACGACTTATATCATGAACAACCATCGCAAGAAGATGCCAGTATGCACCTATTACTGGTAGAAGCAATACCGAAAACATAAATTCTTGTTTATATTGTTATTGTCTGTACCCACTTCATTCGTATTGAATACTGGATCACATTGGTGAAATACATCTCAGACTGTCAACTAGAGAAATCAAAACACTTAACATCTCCAAAATAAATTATATTTATCGTTGAATCCATACTTTTCCAATTTCTCTCGTAACTTGTTCGTCCGATTCCAAATTTTACACCAGAATTGTTGTAATAACAGTTTTATTGACACTGTTTCTGGTGCTGACCGTGCTAGTGGAACGAGAATATTCGAAATCCTGGAAAGTATGGTTTGTTTTGTTGCCTTCATTCAATGACTGCATATTTCTGCCTTAAACTAAAGCATATCTTGTCATGGTACCCAGTCAGTACACATTTAGTGATTCCTTTACTTCGCCTGTTATTTCCACCCCACTTATGCCTTTAGAATACTTACTATTACTCATCTAATGTTGTAGGAGTCTTGTCACACTATTATCGTATATTGGACCCTAGAGCTTAAAATACTGATACTATGTTTTGCTGCATGACAATGACTTTTTCAGAGGTTTCTGTCTTGGTCAGCAAGCCGTTTAGATTAAAATTTTGCACTACCATTATCTCTACTTTTAGCAGTCTGTGTAAGCTAAGACTAGTTGCTGCGAAGTTCTAACTGCCAAGTACGGAGTGCTTGTGACAGATACATCCCCAAGATTTAAGATAAAACGCTTGGCATCAAAGAATAGTTTGGTGAAATTTGATAATCTTGTTTCTTCATTCTTAATACTTTCGCTGGATCCTTTTCTCTATTTTGACATACAAAAGAAATTTTGTATCTTCACATCGCATTTAATGTCACTTACTTTTAGACACGTTGTAAAGTATGTTTCCACCTCTTCAAACGCTGTCTGAATTTATTTTTAATACCGGTTTTCGAATGTTCTGGCATATTAAGCTTTTCTATCCTGCGATGGGTTTCTTTGAGTTTTTCCATATTTTATAAGCTGGAATTGCGGCTAGAAATATATAGTTTGGTTCTTTTGTTATTAAGTTTTTTTTGCTGTTGGATAGTAATTGAACGATTTCTTGCGAATGGGGAAATTTCCTTAATTTGGGACCTAATGCCTTGGTGTGGTAGCTAGTATTGTAACAACTCTTTTTGAGTTGTATTAAAATATACCTTAATTTAAGGTCTTTCATTCGTTCTGTTGTAAATATAAGAAAAATTTTAATTATTGAAATATAGGTATGTGGTAGGCAACTTAATTTGCATATCTTCTTAAGGGTATATATTTCTTAATGGTTTATACTACCTCTTTAGATTATTTTTCTGGTCATTTTATTCTCGCATTACGTCATCGTGACTTAATTCTTCGCGCAAATCCTTTCGCGTACGACTACACTGTCTAATTTCAAAGCATCCATTTTTTTTTACTTCCTGATGAAGGTTGTGCTGATTAGGAAGCATTTTTTGTGGTTTTCCACCTAAATTTAGTGAAAAGTGCCATTAGTTTGATGGTAAGATATTTTAACGCATTATACCAAAAATTAAAACATTTGCTCTTTTCAGGCACTTTTATTTTAGTTCAGTTTTTTTACTGTTACTTTTATTTTATCTTTACTGCGATTTACACTTTAATTACATTTTAAGTACGCATTTAATTTTACTGTTGTGTACGCTTTCATTCTATGATTGCAATTTTTATTGGAAAATTTCAAGATAATGTATTAAACGGATTCTTCCAATTCATGAAGATACATTTTTAAGAAGAAAAATTCAAGTGTTGGGTGTGGTTGACAACATAAAAGCATTGTTATTGCAATATATTGCGCAACATTACACCAGGATTACGTCATCTTGGTTTGCATTTCCGCATTATTTTTTTATAATACCAGGGATTCTCAAGAAGATTTGGATATTTAGTAACAGGTATTTAATGTTTAATGATTTTTTTAGTAATTTAATGTTTTTACAATTAGTTTTTAAGATATATTTTATGTAACCCCTTCACTTTATATATTTAATAAACATAGTTGTATATTTTTTATTGTTCTACATTTTGATAAATTTTTAGTGTAGAACTCGGTTTAGTTATTCCGAGTATTATAAAAAAAATAACTTGGCGTCCGAGATCATTTTTATTAGTGTTACATTGCATTTTTATTATTTAGGTTAAGTTGAAGTAAGCTAGCAAATATTGTGGTAATTAAGCAAATCAAATGAATCGGCCTACCTTAAACTACCGACTGGGATGAAGGCATTATTTGTGGTGAATGGTTAGTATCTCCAGTTAGCTTAACGATTTGTGTGTTTGGAGAATTTTTACTCTTATTTCTATATTTCTTTATTATATCATTTATATTTAATACGATTACCATTTACACCACCTAAACTATAGTATTAGGGATCTTTTGGTTTGATGTTAGTAGAATGAGGACACCATCGCCGCCATTTTTGTGACGTCATAGCCCCGCCCTCTGGGATGGGGATAAGAGTGGGGAGTAGGGGCGGGGTAGGCTTTTTTTCGGAGACGTCTTTCAACCCTTGGGCGTGGTTTCGTCCCTAATTGTACAAGCCCTGGGGTTGGTTTAACCCTAATTATGGTCCTTTTACCACCAATTAAGGTTCTTTTGGCAATATTAAGAGTCTTTTTGGCCATCTAACCCCCTGGTTAGTGCTGTTGGATGCCCCTAGGATGTGGTCTAGCGGAAATTTTATCTGCGTGAACGTGGGGGTTTAAGGCCCGAATGGCTTCATTAAGGCATGGCCACACCCACCCCTTTTACCTGGTTGTCCTGCGTAAGCCCAACTTCTTTGCTGGCTTCTGATTGGTCCTTAGCCCCACTACTCAGCAGCTGTGCTCTGTAAAGGAAACTAATGCTAACTTGTAAGACAGGTGTTGCGCTTCGTAGCTTGTTCTCGGGTCTTCGCTCACTTGTCGTGATCGGAACTTGTTCGAGACGTCATTGCCGGGAAATTTGAATTTGCGTTATAATAAGGGGACCCTAAGTCTAACTTGTAAGACAGGTGTAGGGCTTCGCAACTTACTCTCGGGGGGGTTGCCTCCTTGTCGAGGCCCCATTGGAGGAAAATTTGAATTTGTATTTAAGTCTCTGCAGGTTATGCCGGGAAATATGAATTTGTATCGTAATAAGGAGACTAATGCTAACTTGCAAATTTGAAAAAAACGAGCCATTTTTCTGTCTTCACACATGTTTGCTTATCGTTTATACCTGCCAATTAAAATTGGCAAAAAAACAGTAGTATACGTTTAGGTCTGAACATTTTCAAAACTCAACTATAAGCGTGGATAAAATTAGTATAAATACTAAGAACGTCGATCCAATAAATAACACTTGTAACAAGTTGGCGGTACTACTCACTAAGAAATTCTAATTTTAGTCCTATGAAATTACTAAAAAGCATGTCCAATGTGATCGATAACTTTGTTGACAAAACAAGCACTTATGGACCCACTCCTTTGTACGTAATTATCTATAAGGTTATAAAATGATTTTATGCTTTAATTGTGGGTATCAGATTTTGCATTTTATAATCAATTGTGTTTTCTTTCAGTGAATGTTTATAATATTCGGGTCTTCAAGAAAAATAAATAAGTTCATAACATTTAAATATAGGAGTAAGGCAGTTGAATTGAGTTACACCAGAACCTTGTCACTTGTTAAACGACGTTGACATTGTATGTGCATGCAACGCTTAAAGGTGTTGTCACACACACACTTGCGCGCGCACGCACCCATGTGCACGCATGCACGCAAACACGCACGCACGCTAGCACGCCCCTACGCACGCACGCACGCGCACACGTACATTAAAAACAACATCATTTTGATTTTAACATAACTTCAGATCCTGTAGCCCGGCTTTACTTAATGTACCTGACGACATTTCTAATGGTTTGGAAAAGAGTAAATCAGTAGTGCTAATCACACTTGATTTTTCACGAGACTTTGACACCATTAATCTTAATACTTTAATTTTAACAAACAGAGGTTGAACAGGCCCGTGCCAGTTTCAACTTGAGTACTGGAATACCTGGGGGTTATATGGTTAACGTAGTTCACGGGGTTTTGTGCGGTAATAATTCCCTAGGTTTACTTTAGATAATTCATTTTAACGCTCCTGTGATTACACACTCACGAAAATTAATACTTTGCATAAAAACTATTTAATGAAATAATGACCTTTTAATTTCAGAAGGAAATAAATCACGACGAGTTGGGTATTTAAAATTCTTTAACGTGTAATTTTAACGTTAGAACGTTCCTAATATATAAAAGAATATCTCCTTTATATTTATTCTAAGAATTTAACAAAAAAAATGATAACACTGTTATGCGTTCATTGCCTTTGCTCTTATATTAGTCACTAAGACATCGGCTTTAAAATAAACCTACCTCCAATTCAATAAACTGGGACTTCTGGTTGTGTAATTATAATTGTTTCGTTCTTGTAATTATACACAAGGTAGCATGACGTTTTATTTATCAGCTTTCTTAATAATGCTTTTACGAAATGGGATATTTTCGTAAGTATTTAAGATGGCATACAGGAGTTTTAGTTTTTATATGTGATGTATTTTATCGCTTCAGGTATAGTATTTTTCAACTAGGATTTCCGTTTTCGGATTAGCGTTTTATATTAGTAAACGCAAACCTTTTGTCTTCTATCTGTGTTTAAATTGTGGTTGTACTTCTAAACAACAGAAACGTAGGATTTACCTCGATAGATAAATTGTTTCAAGCACACAATAAGCATTAAAATATTCTACTAATAACTTTAATGTGGCAGAAAGAGACGACATTAATTTATGTTGGACGCAAAACTACAACTACTTTCGAGTGCCTGAGATTCTCAAAATTTTACATCTATTAACAGCGACGGTTATGAAATGTCAAGCTTTTAAAATAAATGTGTATATTCAATTAACATATTGAAAAATATGCAAATGACTCAAGTAATTGTTTACTATATACCTATTAGTTTACAGGTTTTAATGAAATCACATTACTGTAATGCATAATTAATTGCGCACGATGGTTGATAGTAACAGATAAGCGCATTAATGATCTTATAATTAGATTTATTGCATTCACATCAAAATTCATATGTAGACACCAATTTATTTCATTACTCATAGGTATATACATAAAATTATCATTTATTAAAGAATCAATTATTTTAGAACCTCTGATTCACAAGTAATTCTTAGTTCATACAGTAATTCAAGGAACCGCACTAATCCGAAAACAGGAATCGTAGTTGAAAAATACTATATACAAATAGAATATTTCTTTTTATATAGAAATAAATCGAAACTTTTGCAAGAGAATTGGATTTATAATTGAAGAATTGATTTTCTTTCAAGAAGTAGTTTATCAACTACTTGATATTTTCCGGGAGGCGTATACACAGATGACAATATTACTAACGGATTATCGGGATTTTGTAACGGGTTTCTTTGCTTTCTCATAGAAAGTTCATTGAAACAGGGGATTAGGAGGATTATTTAATCGATCGGGTGCCTGTAGTTTTTACTCGGTGCTCCAGCTCGGTCGTGCGAGTGTTCAGGTAGGTGTTTTAGCAAGGATTATCTAACTCAACGGGCCTTACGCTCCATGGGTTAGATAGAAGGAATGATAGATCGAACAGACGCCTTTCGGACAAGCACAGATACAAGAGCCACGTCTAAGGGCATACGCCTTAGGGGATAGTTGTTGTAGGAAACCTCAGTACCTTTTAGGAGTACCCCTAAAAGCAAAGATGAGGATTTGTGTACAGATATTTGTATGCGTGTTGGTTTTTTCAGACAAGATCGATTTACAATCTACCGTAGGCAGAAAATAAACCTTTCCAACTGGCCGGATAATTGTGATAAAACAAATTATAACTTACTCAGATGGGCTGGCAGGTAGAAGTAACAATAAATTCGGCAGTAGGTCGATGGGACCTCAGGACGGAAACGGGTAGGTAAATAAGATAGTTACATCAGGACGGCAGCGGACAGAAAGATAAGTAGATGGTTTCTTTAGGACGGCAGCAGAAACATCACTGTTTCAGGACGACAGCGGAAAGAAAAGATAAAGATCTCGAGTCTCGGCTCCACCACTTATATAGTCCGCGCTCTAACGTGATTGTATATTGATCTAATCCTCGGTCGGATGGGATTGGTCAAAGATGAAGCGAGATTTGGGGGGGGGGGGGTTCTTGCGTTGAAATCTTAAAGGATTTCTTGATTATGGAAGAAAGGGCAAAATTTAATTATTTTTTAACTGCACCAGAGCTTTTTTCTATAACATAAATGCACAAAATATATAATTAAATTCCAAATTCCCTTTCTTCCTCGGAAGAACCGCATTACTGGGGGTCCAAGGCGATGGCTTGACCGTGATTGTATATCCAACGTCGCGCGGTTTTTTCTGGCTCGTCCTCATTGGGGCGTGTATTTTGAATGTCCTTTGGGTATATCTCATACGGACCGTTGCACTTCGCTGCTGATTTCGCTGAAAAATTTTTAGTTTTGTTAGATAGTACATGCGACTTACCATATACAAAGCTTCCGGTTCTAGGGTGGTAGGGGCGTCGGCGGAAGTTAGACTGGTGCCTTGTATGTTCTATTCCTCTAGTGTCCCGTGCTCTTATCGTGGACAAGACTGGTTCTGGTGCACGGGGTTCTGGTCGGAGAAAGTCCTTGGCCTTTTCTAGTCGGGCGGGAAATTCTCTCAGTTGGCCATTTTGGGGCGCGTACGCTGCGTGTAGACCGGAGCCTATCTCCTTCGTGAGATTTTTGTTGCGCGTTTATCCTTTCAATTTTCTTCGTCTCCGCGGAAATTTTCTCTTTGCTTTTTCTAAGGAATTATCTACCGCGGGAAGTTGTTTTTCCTCGGGGTCATGTATTCCTCCTAGACCGGCGTTGGTTCGCGAATGTAATGGAAAATTCTTTCCGGCTATTTTCAATTGTTTCGGATGCATATGAATTATAGCCTTTACGTGTTGTAGGAAGTCTAGGCCTATAACTATGTCGGTAGATAACTGAGGTAGGTAGTATCCTGGTATCTCGAAACTTTTTTCTCCTAGGTTGGCTGAAAATATACACATGCCTCGCGTTTCCGCGGTCGAATTATCGTCTATGCGAATGCTAATAGCATTCGAGAATGCAGGATATGTTATATTTTTAATTAATAAGTTCTTTACCTGTGATCCTATGTACGTGAGCGACGCTCCGGTGTCGGCTAACGCTAATACTGGCCTTTGAGAAATTGACAGTGTCAGAAAAAATCTGTCGTCCATGGAATTGGTAACGGGTAGTGGTTTGATCTCTTGCTGAAAATTCTTTTCTTCCGGCCGGTCTCTACTGGTCCCTCTACGTCTGGTAGAAATCGGTGCTGGTACTGGTACGGTAGAAAGTCCACTGAAATGCATTTACTGATGGCTGGTATTTAATCCTGGGATGGACTAGTTGTCGGTAGCATCACGTAGTGCGTGGTCATTTATAATAATTCGCATACATTACTGAAGTCAGGATGCCTTATGTAATGTTTATATTCACTGCTTAGGTTGTCACATATCCTTTGTACTTGGATGACTACCGTCATCTCGCCGTGTCGTCGCATAGTGCAAGGATATCAGTCGGATATTCGGCTGCTTTCTCCTTTGACCGTTTTAGACGGTTTCGCATTTCTTCTTCTAATTTAAATTGATAGCGATATCGTAACATTTCTATAGTTATTGGACACGCTCGAGGGAGGATATCGGGTCGCTTATGCCGTCGTATTTTACTCCCCATTTGTGAATTATTTCGCATGTCTGCCCTCTTTATATTTGTAACCGGCGGATCGTTGACTGGTATATCGTTGGATACAGATAGATCTGTAGATGTCATCATTGCTTCACGGGGAACAGGGTTTGTCCTTCTCCGGTTCTTAGGTATCTTACCATTCGTGCTCTAAGGGTTTCGACGTTTCCTTCTGTGCCCAGGCGGTATTTACGAGCTTCTTCTTTTAATTTCTCTTTTTTCAATTTGTAGATCCATGCAACTCGAATGTCGCTTTCTTCTCCGGTAGTTGATATTTTCGTTTGCTAACTTACAAATATTTACCTGAAAGAAACCTGTTATTATCCTGGACTGGATGCTGAATCTGTAACAGTGTTATTTCGTAGTTGTTTGTCAGGATCAAATTTAATCGTTGTCGATTCAGATCGAGCCCCACGTTAAGGTGCTATGGATACGAGAAATAATTTTTCAAATGTCAAGTTTTTAATGTTTGTGATTTAGTACTTATCCCTTAAATGCCTTAATATTACTGCTGAAAAGAGTGAAAATGGATAAAAATAACGAAAATAATGTTCACACTAATCAAAAAATTCTGAATTTATTATTTATACATGGAAAATGCGACAAGATTCTTAGTAAAACCTGCACAATATTTAACGAAAACTATTCACATTTACCTCCGATTAAAAAAAGTAAATCTAGAAGAATAGAAGAAAATTCTGTGCGCTTGAACAATTATTATAATCTGTTTTTTACATTTATTTTTTTTTGATAGTTTTCATTAAACATTGTTCAAGTTCTTCCGTGTTTAAAATATTTATTAAGATTTTTTTCATTTGTATAAAAATTACTTTAGCAATAATATTAAGGCATTTAAGAGATAAGTACTAAGTCACGAACATTAAAAACTTGACATTTGAAAAATTATTTCGCGCATCCAAGGAATTAATATTTTCTGTTTTTGGAAATGACTTTGGAACAGTTTGATTTAGGTATAACAACATGTAGTGTCATTGTGTAGGAAATCTTGTCGCCAATTCGATTACGTAACGAAAACAAGGTATTCCATTAAAAAAATAGATTTTTTTTACATTCTTAACCCTGGCTGAAAAGTATAAATTTAGGCATTATTCTCAGGCAGAGATTTTTATTTAAAAAATGCATACGATAAAGGCATCTTTAAACTACAAATTTAATTGGATTTTA
The DNA here is from genome assembly GCA_036346205.1 of Vesta saturnalis. Taxonomy (NCBI): domain Eukaryota; kingdom Metazoa; phylum Arthropoda; class Insecta; order Coleoptera; family Lampyridae; genus Vesta; species Vesta saturnalis. The sequence goes on from JARFJB010001226.1 coordinate 437,931, forward strand.
ATTTTTTGTCTCAATCCCAATAGGAGATACAGTCCATTTTGTATACGTCAACCAGCTGCCAAGATTTCGGAAAATGATTTTTATCACAAAAACCGTAACAGATGGGCATGGTATAGTTTCAATAAAAAATATTCAAAATTATAGTTCCCATCCAAATATGAAAAAGTATGTAGGGTGTTCCATTCAAAATGAGAACGTAGATAGCGACTTCCGGTATAATCGGAAGCGTTAGAAGTCTGAAAATATTTTAGTTGAAGAGAACGCAATCAATTATACATGTTTCTAAATTTTCAAGTCTTTATTTTAGCCACAACCCATAGACTTCTAGTGAACGGTTTCGCTCAGACACCCTGTATAAATACCAATTTATTGAATTTCGCTAAATATGCTGCAGTTCATAATATTAATTAAATTAATATTAAAAAAGTAAAAATTAATAAATATTAATTTTTATAAAATCAAAGCCTTTTCGGATTAGAAAAGGAAATAAATAATATCCAAATGAAATATGTATGTAGTAACATTAACAACATTGCGTTGGAATTTGTTGATTACAAAAAAACAGGTCTAATCATCGGTAATAATTTAAGATTTAAACAAAATACAGAATCATGTTCACAACGTGCATTTATAAACTTAAGGTACTTACATAGAATTAAACATCTGCTTAACAGCAATACTAAATACTCTGTTATGTAATTCACTTGCCTTGTTGCAATTTACTTTTTGCTCCGCAGTGCATTGTCTACGTCTTACTGCTGAGTACTCTAGAAGAGTGCAAGTTATTCAAAACGCCTCCATACATCTATAATAAAATGCGGTTTCGTACCAATGTTCACAACACTGGTGTTCGGTACAAAACTGGATTATTTGAAAGACTATTATCTTATACCATTAGTAAGATATACAGCTATATACCTGTCCAAGATAAACTCTTTGATCCAATACAATTCAAAAATAGCGCAAATTACAAAATGATTTATAATTCTAAAAAAATTTTCAAAGTATTTTATCTTACATCATTCTTTAAATGTTTTATATATATATATATATATATATATATATATATATATATATTATATATATTATATATATATATATATATATATATATATATATATATATATATATAATTATAAATATTTTAATGGTGTAAGTTAAATTAAGCAATGGTTAAGAACATACTTTGTATTAATCTGTGCAAATACTTCGTTAATGTTTGTTAACTTCATTAGTGATTGACATTAAATTAATTAATGCTAATCATTGATGAAGTTAACAAACGCTAACGAAATATTTGTACAGATTACAAAAAGTAGAACATCCAGCATTACGGAATCCAAAAAACAACACGCAAATTGTAATTTTACTAGCGAATAAAGGAAACGCAACAGTTATCATTATCATAGCTGACTACAACGAGAAAATGCAACTGTCTCTACAGTATCCTGCTTACACCTTAATTAGTCCGGACCCCACAACATATTTTGAAAAAATCAACAAAAATGAAGATCAAAGAAAATATCATAGAACCAGAAACGCAGACAACTAATTCCGAAGGATAAATCATCAAGATGTTCCAAGTTCTACGGTCTAATTAAGAAACATAAGGAAGGTATACCATTAAGACCCATTGTTTGCTCAGTGGAGTCACCGTTACATCTAGCTGAATATTTAAGAAAACAACTGCAACCGTATACAGAAACAGCAACATCTTTTGTCAAAAACTCAACACATTCCATCGAGATGCTGAAGGAGCACAATGTACAGGGTGAGTTTCTTTCGATCGTTTTAAATGGAAAGTAGCCTTATCACATAAGATAGAGAAAATCTGATGTCTGTGTCTATGGCTCTTTTTGAAGATAAACTCAAGTCCAAAAGCAAAATTTGACACGTCTAAATGTTTTCGAGTTATGGGACAAAAATGAATTTTGGGTTTTCAAAAACTTTGAATAACACTCTTATTTATAAAGATATTTAAAATCGGCAAAAACGTTCTTCAGGCACTTTTTTAATTAGAATCCGTTGCTCGTATCAGATAAATTTTATCGTCTATAATTTAAAAGTTATGACATAAGGTTGTATTTTTTTAAATACAAACCGTAGTTGGCCATGGCACTGTTGAAAAGCATTTTTTGCTTTTCAAAACTATAGAGTTTACTGTAGTTCCATTGAATAATAATAGATTTACTCGTGCTTGTATTTTTTCAACGTAGCAGACGAAACAGTAGGCTCTGAGGATAAAACACTTTTAATTATTAAGATATGAAATAACGAATGAACAAATACAATAGAGATTCACAAATATTTTTCAACTTGCGCACCGTTCTTTTCAATACACAATTGGCACCACCGTCTTGTTGCATTTAGGGCGTTTAAAATATGTATTGGAGTTACATGACGAAAACCAAAATCGATGTTATGACGTAATTCATCTATGCTCCTTGGTGTTATTTTATAAATAATATGCTTCAGTAAACCCCAAATAAAATAATCTAAAACAGTAAGCTCTGGTGGTCAGGCCGGCAAACTCATCGATTCTGAAGTTCCTATCCACCGGTTAGGAAACTTTAAATGTCAATAATCTGTTACCACCCGAGAATTCTGGGCAGGAGCGCCATCTTGATGAAATATTATATTATTGTTTAGATGCTGCTGCAATGGAAGATTATCTAAAAATTCCTCTAGATGAATACGAAGAAGGTCTTCTAAATATCTTCTAGAACTTAGTTTCCCTTCATAAATACAGTAGTTAAATCTCCCACCTTTAATGCAGCACCAAGCGTTCAACCCAAATTTCCACTGCCTTCTTCGTGTAACTATTACATAATTATTAATATCAGACCAGTAACATATATTGTGGATGTTAAAAATTCGATCACTGCTAATATGAGCCTCATCCGGCCAAATAATTGATTCGATAAAATTTTTAACGGTTCTGCATTGTTGCAAATATCACTGAGAGAACATAATCCGTCTACTTTTAACATCCTCGTTAAGAAAATGCTCCTTTCTGAATTTCTACGGATGATAACGGTGTTTTCTTAAAATTCTTATAGCCTTTGTTTGGGCAACCCCAACATCAACAATTTCCCTAGATGAAGTTGTTGGCTCAGCTTCCACCCGACCCAGAACCGCAACTGTGGTTTTTGAAAAGATCCATGATCAATTAAATTTCGTTTCAAACTAAAACATTATTTATTGGATATTCTTAAATACTTTCATGTATAGGCACCGTTTCAATATCCTCGTGTCTGAATGTTGTCTTCAGAGTAGGTCTGCAAGTATAATTCAACAGCTAAACGGGCGTTCTCATTTGATAAGATAAAAGCTTTGACCATGTCGTATTTCTCGTTGTTTGTAAAATATGTATTATTAGAAATGGATAAAAATAACACAGTTTCTGTAAGTAATTATTCGGCTAGGAAGTAAACTTACGAAGCAAGAGAAATTTGACGTTTTTAGTTTATTGTACAGTTTATAAGGCACAGCTTACTATTGATATTGTTTCATTTACATAGTCCAGATGCAATATATTATACGTTAAACGTGAATAAAACCATTAATACTCAATTGAACTACATTAAACCACATATTTCTGAAAAGCAAAAAAAAAATTATTTTCAACAGTGCCATGGCCAACTACGATCTGTATTTTTAAAAAAACAACTTTACGTCATAACTTTTAAATTACAGACTATAAAATGTATGTGATATGAGCAACGGATTCTAATTAAAAAGGTGTCTGGTGAACGTTTTTACCAATTTTGAATATCTTCATAAATAAGAGTGTTATTCAAAATTTTCGAAAACCCAAAATTTTCATTTTTTTCCCATAACTCGAAAACTTTTAGACGTATCAAATTTTGCTTTTGGATCTGAGTTTATCTTTAAAAAAGAGCACTGGACATCGACATCATATTTTCTCTATCTTGTATGATAAGTGTACTTTACATTTAAAACCATCGAAAAAAACTCACCCGGTGCAACCAGATGATTTACTGATCGGCTTCGACGTAGTATCGATATTTACAAATGTGCCGATCAACGATACATTAAACAGAATAAAACAAAAATGTCAACCAAGCTGACGATACGTTAAGATAAATAGAACATTGTCTTAAAAGCACAACATTTATGGACGGGGATTGAAGATACAATCAGACAGAATGGGCAGTCTGCTTTCGCCAGTGATAGCTAACATATTTATACAGAATCTAGAAGAGCAGTGATTAGAAACAGCAACAGATAAGCCAAACTTATGGCGTTACGTCGATGCCACTTTTGTGATTTGGAACACACGGAAAAGACATTAAAGAAAAACAAATTGCGATTTTCACCACCCACAGAGAAATCAAAAATATTTGAAAAATCCGAAACAAAAATAGAATTAGAACAACGTGAGAACAGAGGAGCACCGCAATGCTGCAAAAAGAACGAACCCACGTCATTACTCGCACAACATGTAACACGCCGAATAATAAGGGAAGTAATTGAAATTCAAAAAAAGGTTAGGAAACTTAAATAGAAAAGACGATACACAAAGGATACAGGATGCTTGCAAACCAATTTTAAACAAAATTACCACCAGAAAAAATAGAGAAGTCAACAACAAAAAAGAAATCGGCCAAGCATGGTACATAAGCAAGGAGAAATAGCAAGATATATCCGTTTAGTACGAATCACGAGCAGCAGAACGAGGCAACCGGAAGCAGCTTGTTAATAGCCAATGGGACCTTGCCGAAACGTCCCAACGTTAAGTGGAGTTCTTATCCGAACATCAATAACGATACCGCACGGGAGTGGCCCGGCAGAAAAAACAATATATGGATTACTCGTGGAAATATAAAATCGTCATCCTCAAATGTATATATATATATATATATATATATATATATATATATATATATATATATATATATATATATATATATATATATATATATTCTTACAAATTGGTCAATATATACACTGTGTCCAAGATAAGGATTCTCACTATGGGGGATCTCGGAAATGGTAATAGATACCATTTCGGTTAAATAGGAAAAAAATGTGTAATTAGGGGACCAATAAGATGACACAAAAAATCGATAGTGTGATTTTTTGTTTTTGTGATATTTAAAGAAATTTGAATTTTTGAAACGTATATTTAACTTTTTTCTGGTGTTATAAATGCTAGAACAGAAATACACTTTTTCACGGCAATTCATTACGGGATTCAACATGACGTAGCCAGTTTTTCAATCGGACGTTTCCTATTTTTATAGCCATCACCAACTTATTTTTTAAATACGGTTCTGTTATTTGGAGAAATGATTTTGAAACGTTTATTTATTACAAATTCAACACTGTATCACATTTGCAGATGCGATCGCGTTTTAAACCTTTTATGGACGATCTTCAAGAAATTTTTGAATACAGACCTGTATTTTCAAGAAGTTGATGCTTACCCGTATGATTATTATACACACCATAATAAAGTTTCTTAATATTAGATGTTAATATCAACAAACAAATTGAAGGTAAAAGAAAAAACTAACAATTCCTTTTGGTTTTAGTGTAAATTAGAGTAAGAATTACTTACTTATGAGTCTTATAATAGTTGTTCAAAAAGTTCTACATTATTTTCCAAATACAAATAACACTGTCCTACAGTTGAACTCAAAACATTGCGCAGTTGATTGTTATTTTCAATATTGTGTCGGTCAATACAATTTTTGGCATATCCCCAGAGAAAAAAGTCAGGAGGTGTTACATGGGGGGATCGCGTTGACCATCTTACTCTTGAATACGTTCTAATCCACCGTCCTGTGAAAACGAATAATCTTCAATATCAGCTTGTGGTAAGTCAGCCAAACCTGCTTCTACTTCATTTTCTAACAAGTCTTGATAGCGTTCAGAATGTAAAGATCTGTTATAGAAAAATGACCTGCTATTCGCATTTCGAATATTGCAGCCACATTTTAAAACCGAAACGGTGTCTGCGCACCTTATGAACTCTAGGATATTCTTTCGCATTTCTTCTGTTGAAAATTCCATTATTGGTCATCTAACTTTCATCCGACCAAATGATTTTATATGGAAATTGTTCATTATCTGCATATTGCCTAGTATACCATTCAAAGAACCCTCTACTCCTCACTGAATCCCCTTAACTTAACTGGACGTATTTTTTCCTTTTGTAAAATAAAATGAGCAGTAGAATGGGCCACTCCAATGGGTTGTTCGATAGCATATCATATTTTCTACATTTTAAAATAGCGCCATATTTTTTTGGTAATAATTACCACAAATTCCCTAATTCAGAGTTAAATTCTGGTACCAGCTAAATACAAAACTGTTCAATACGAAATTATAACAGATACTGAATTACTTCAAAGCCGTCTATTTTAATTTTTTTTCAAGGCCGCCTGTTTATATTTATTCTTTTTTAGAGCATCACATCCTTATTATGATGTTGCACTTAGAACTGTAAGATATTATTTATCTTTTTTGAAACTGCAGGTCTGTATCCAAAAATTTCGTGATTATGGTCCATAAAAGGTTCAAAACGCGATCAGACCATCGAATGTGATACATTGCTGAATTTTTAATAAAAATACTTTTCAAAATCGGTTTTCAAAATAACAGGACCGCATTTAAAGAAAATAAGTTGACGATGGCTATAAAAATAGGAAACGTCTGACTGAATAACTGACTACGTCGTGTTAAGCCCGTAACAAGTTGTCATGAAGAAGAATTCTTGCTCTAGCACGTATAAGAGCACCAGAAAAAAATGAAATAAAAATTTCAAAAATTCAAATTTTTTCAAACATCTCAAAAACAAAAAATCACACCATTTTATTCGTCCCCTAATTACAGAACTTTTTTCCCATTTAACCGGAGTTGTATCTATTACCATTTCCTAAATCACCTAGTGAGAACCCTTATCTTGGATATAGTATACACGTATTCATTAATTAACTTACTGTTGTATATTTGTCTAAGTTGTGATATGATTTGATTGCTACTTTGCGTAAAATTACATAACGGCTTCGATCTTTTGATATTAATCAAACTTTGAGTATTTTGGACTTAACGATTGATCTGAAATTGCTCATTTTGATAGATCGATCACAGAATTCAATTATTTTGAATTCTTTTACAGTCAATAAATACAGCACACTGATAAGAATATATTTTATTAAGCAGAAGTTTCAGATTTACAATTCATTCATATTGGTGAATGTTAAAATACGATTCTAAAGAGAGAGTATTCAACTGAAGTTTGATATATATTAAGATTTGGGATAAATTTATTTTTGAGGGTGCTAATTGAACGTGAGTTGTGTGTGATTTTATTGAGTAGGCTACAATCTTACCTTCCACAGTCAGGTAGGATTAACTTAACACCTCACCTAAACTATTTATTTTAGAAAATTTGAGGTTGTGGTTCCGCTTATAGACAATTTTTCCTGGATTTATTGTTGTTAGTTGGAAATTTATGGTAAGTGTGAGGTATTTGAAACTACCTTTCAATCATTTCATTCCTTATATAAACCCCGCCCATTTTCACTGTAGCTGGCTTGGCAACCGCCTACTTCGGTACGGCTGCACAACGTCTTGTTCAGTTTGATCGCGTAACAGGCGTTTATACTATATGCGCCGCCGGTATCGTGGTAATTGGATAAATAATTGTGGAGCTACCCTATTTTTAATCGAGTTTATCGTATATGAATACAAAACGCGGGCACTGATAAAAATAGAGAAAAGTAAGTAAACCTACCTTGACACAAGGTAGGTCCTCTGGTTACATCTCCTGTTCTCTGCTTGATCGTATCTGAAACATATTTCAAAATACAAAAAAAAAGGATAGTTCAATCACTTATGACCACTTGCCCATGTCCAAGATTTTAATGAAATGTAACTATGTGAGCTTGCATGATTTAATTGCTTAATAAGTCAAAAACTATTTACCTTCTTTTTGATTGGTATTAAGCATCTAAGGGCTGTGTTTTTACATGTAACAGTCACACAATAATGAAAACAAATGATAAGCAACATGAATCTATTAATCTGAGTATCATTTGCAAATATAAACGTCCAGTAAGTACATAATTTTTGACAAATCGTAAATTCAAAATCGTATGCAGTATTCTTAAAAGGGTAACCCTACATAACTTTTAAAATTTTACCTTTTTAATTCTGAAAACTTCTCAGAATATTGGAATGAAAACCACAAACCACTTTTACTTAAAAGGACATCATTTACTATATTCTAAATGTTGCTGTGCCTTAGCATACTGAAAATGAAAACGTATTTCAAAATACATAACCAAACTAGATTTGATTCTTTAGAATAATAATTTGTCAGCCTAAATGTAGCAGTAAAAATAAAGCTAACAAAAGTTTCTGGATGAATTTTAAACAGGCAGTAAATAAAGTACATACATACACAATAGATTTAATGACACAAAAGATAACACTTCAATAACGAATTATCTTGCATTACACATCTACCATAATTTCATACTGGCCCGCTTTAGAGCGATACCTGCCAGACTTAGCTACTAGGTGCTTGTATACTGCTCTATCCTCACCTATTTGATATCTAAACAATCTTCCAAAGGATTACCAACTTCACAAGATTTCTTTCTCTCCCTCAAATTTCACTGAGTACACGTAAAGATCCTTTTAAAAATTAAAGCAACTGCTTAATTAAACCTGTAACGTTTCCTTCGCTAAACGCTTTTTCAGTCTTTTCAGTGTCACACTTTCTTTGATTGATACCCAAAAGAACGTCTTTTCTTTATTTGAAACCGCCTAGGGATCTGTACTTCAATAACAAAAAACTGACCAACAACGACTATAAATGATATCTTGTTACGTGTTTATCGCGAATAACGTGTATTTTCGATAATTTCCTTTACTTTATCTAATGAAGGAACTAATTAGTTAGATCTAAATATTAATATTTCCTTATTCGTTGGTGGAATGTTTTTAATTGCGTACCTCAAAAATTATTTTTCGCATCTCTACAGTTAAAAACTAATTTATTTAACGTACACATCTTTTTTTTTATTCCTTTATAGATATAAGTTGCGCCATCTCTAAAATTTATGGTCATTTAATAAAGTTTTGAAAAGGAATCTTGTTTTAAAAAGACAACAATGGGATATCTGTAAAATTTATTTATCATAATTTGGTTTTAACATTCTTATCTAGTTTGAATAGTTTTGACAGGTTTGGCAATATTGCTTTTGTTAGGGCGTTGTTCCTAATCTTTCTTTTCTTAACACGCCATTTTCCGATGAGAAGGTTGATCTGCAAGAAAAATTTTTCCTTCCGTTTATAAGATGTTTAAGCATCGTTTCTTTGGAAAATTTTTCATATAATGTAATGTTTTTTTTTGGTATAAAACTTTACTGACGCTTTACAAGCGGATATTATTGCAATTTTCAATCTTCACATCCTCCGGTAAGTTTAACACATGTTCGACAACCTTTAGTAATTCGATTCTTTCATTTAGGCACTTTCGCACGATTACTTAAATTTATAACATAGGTCTGTTGAAACGAAATCATCGCTATCGGCTCTAAACATCTAAAAAGAGGTATGATTGTATAAGGTAATTAGCAACGTATTTACTTGTATCACTTTCAGCGCCTTGATACCGGCGAAATAAACAGCTATTCTTTATTTATATACATAACTAGCAAATTGGAATGCACTACCGATCACCTCCGTACCTATTCTTACTGGAATGCTGGCTCTTAATTACTGATTAGCTGTTTTGGTTCCACAAAGTAACTACCACCTTCGAAACACGAAGGGCATTTACAGTTTGGTAATTCTTCATCAAAGGTCAGAATTCTTTATTATTCAATATACACAGGATTTGTGTAATGAACAGTGTATTGCTAAAATTAGTACCACAGAGTTAGGTTACATTTGGGGGGTTTAACCTTATATTACTTACTTGTAACAAAAATTTATCATTTATAATAACATTCTTTTACTGGAGGCTAAAGTGGTTGAATAATTTAGAGTTTGATTTGTTCAATTTGTAATTAATTTCTACATACAAAAAGAAAGAAAAAACCACACCTATCTTCACTGGGACGTTGACCTACTTTGTTTCACGGTAGCTGCGCGTTGAAGCTCCTGTTTTTAAAATACATTATATACAGGGTGGAACAGATATCAAGGTCAAATGAATTACAGTCATTGTATGAAACCGTATATATATATATACATATATATATATATATATATATATATATATATATATATATTATATATTTATAGTCAAATTTAGAATTTCTGTAGCTTTTCTGTACTTTGTCTTTGATTAATATTAATTATTTGTCATTACGGATAATTTTGTTCAGAGCAGGTTTTGCTGTAATAAAAATTTCTGTACTATTGAATGTCTTGCTTCAATTCTATGCCTTGCACTGAACAGACTATCCAGATATTTCTATTTAATACCACTTCTTAATGTTTTTAATATAACTTAAAGAAACCGAAATTAAAATCATTGGGGATTTAAATTCTATTCTGTGAAACGTAGGCAAGCTGTTTCAAAATATTTAAGCACTACTATTTTCATTGTGGATCTATTTTAGATCGCACTTTATGGGTTACTTTCGCCCTTTCGGCTGCGATTTGTAAGTACTTACAACCGTCGGGAGCGGCACAATTAACGAAACTTTTCTTTTACATTTAGGGTTCGATTAACGAACTAAATACATTTAGTTTTTCTTTATTCTTTGTGGGCATCTGCGACGGCTCACCACTTGCCATCGTCAGGGCTGAATTATAATTATGTTGTAAGTTAAGATTGTTATGAATACTTTGGGGGAAAACTAGCATAGTATCATATTTGTTTACGTTCGATATTTATTCGACAAGTATTAATTTGAGTTTAAATTAAATTAAATAAACGATTACTGTGTGGTTGTTCGGGTAAAAGTTTGTCTCTCTTTTAAATTGTTCCTTTTTTTTTTGGAGCACTACCTGTTTCAGGTTTTACAGGGCCTGCCCTACTCTACTCCTCTTTTTCCTTTTTCTTTCCTTTTCTGCCCTTTTCTGACTAAAACCTGTGGCGCCTATCCTTTAGTGGCTATCTAACCACGTCAACACCATTGTAGCAACCCTCCAAAACCCCACGCATCCAAGTGCTCTGCGGTCAAACGACCGTACGCAGGAGCTTAGTCGAGCGCACTTTCAAAAAAATGTTTACATGCAGGTTAGACATGTAGCAATCTATTAAACGGTGCGTTCTGTGTTTACGCTACAAGCCGACCCATGAAACCTTCTGATTTGTAACTGAAAACCTTAAGAGTCTGAATTTCTAAACCATCTAACGATACTTCTAACACATGGTGAAAATAAATAATATTATATATTTAATGTAAAATGTTTAATTTTTTATTTATACACAAAAAATGTACATATGGAACCTGTAATTATGTTTTGCTAGTAACTCGAAATGTCGCCTGTCTCTAAATTAGATTTAAATATCGCCCAATTTGCGACAAATAGAGCACACAGGCAACACCGGATGCTACTGCACTTTACCATGGGTTATTATATTTCGAGGCAAATGCGCATGCTTTGTTAGGATTAATCGGCTAGATCTTGTCATAAATTTTTTGAGAAGGCACTATCTACGTACGTGAAGTAAGAAATAAACACAATCATTGGCCAATTTTGCCCTAGTTTAGTAATCACGTTAACATAGATTTTAATACAGGTCTCACTACTTGGTTATCAAAATATTGACTGTTTTAGGAAATAACCGGTATTCAACTATAATACGCGTTTCAACAAAAACAAGCTTATCAACCAAACATTTCAAATATATTTTTGTTTACAATTTAAAGCACGAAATCATTGGCGGACATTCACAATAACACATAAATATAAATGAACTGTAATCGATTACCAACCCACTTCCTTTTTTATATCTGTAACTGCTAACTCTACAAGCAGGATCTAGATAAAAGTATGTTCATTAAAACACTATACTCAAAGTTCACATCTACTTACTACTCTTTGTGGAATTTACGTATGATGGTGGAGCAAAATACTCTAAAGGAGAAGTTTTAACATCATAAACTTACACATATTTTGTACTTACTTGGTATCCATAATAGAGGACAAGAGTCATTCTGATCAATGTAGACAGGTATCTCATAATTACTTATCAGCTGTTGCTGGTACCGCAAACTGTCAGCGCAAACACTTGGATATATATTAAAATCAGCTAAAATATAGAATTTACAATATGTACCTTTTTGTAATATTCGTGACTTACATACATCTGGAGACGGACAATTTAAAGGTTGGATTGTAACCCTGTAAGCGCAAATATTCTAATAGTGTAGTTAATATTACATAAATATACCATCCATAAGAATTTATACACTGATGAAGACACGACTTAATTGTTGATGTGGATTTATCGAGATAGTATATTGAAAAAATATCGCCATCAACGTAATATGTCTTGTTGTAGTAACAGTAACTGGAATTCCAATTGTCAATGTAGGTGCAGTTATATGTTCTAGCACATGATCCGCTATGGCAGCTTGGGTTGGGTGCGCAAGATAGTGATTCATACAATGATTTCAGGTGCTTACAATCATTACGACATACACCTACAAAAAACGACATTGATCAAAACACCGTTAACCACCCGATAAAAGATCCCATTCAAAGTTAGGATTAAGATTATACTGCCGAACATGATCACAATGCCATATCTATTAGATATCCAAAACGTCGACAGTGTCCAAAACTCTGACCACTGAAATGATAACTACAGTATTTTAAAGAAATGAAGTGTAGGATCACGGGTTTCCATGAGCAAATTGGTCGTTGACATTACATTATACAAAATCGTTGACGCGCACGTCGATTTTGAGTACTAATTGCTTTCAACCCTAAGGGGTATCAACACAATTAAAAAATTCTAATAGCAAAGTACCCCTTACAACACCTCGAATGGAATAATTTTTTTAAACAGATACAAAATAATGCCAAAATCCGTTGATAAATAACCGAGATTTTTAACAATAGGTATGCAATCAAAGCAAAGCAACAAAATTCAAGTCAATTTATAAACAAATATCAATGGAAGATTGTTAACTTAAAAACACTAGAAAATTATTGAATTAAATATTGCAATTGCTGTCCGTTAACGGTGATGCAATCCCCTCACCTCTTGATAAAGGCTTCTTAAACGTTGTCTACCGTTTCTGGAGAGACTGATCCATTATCTTAACGAACCCTTTTCTTTAATTCCCCAATAGTTTCAGGTCTGTTAAGGTAAATTTTAGGTTTTAAACAATCACCCAACGGGGTTACATCTGGTGACCTTATTGGCCATTAAATAGGCCCGTCTGTCAATCCAGCGATTAGGAAGTATTATATCGAGGTATTGCCAAACTGGAGGTGCATTATGTGGAAGTGCAAAACCTTTCTGCAACAAAATTTAATGATCGAGTGCATCCGGATCTCCTGCATTAAGAAACAATACCGATAAATTAGAAATTAGTCCATCTTGGTGGACAGTCAGGTTATGATGTTTACAATACGGCGTTCCGTCGAACAAGGATGGTATAATAATTTGAACACTCAATACACATTAAGCTTTTGTGGATATTCTGTACTCGCTTCTATCATCCAACGCGGATTTTGGATCCTTCAGTAACGGTAATTTGTTGACGCTACCATTCAAGCAAAATGTTATTAAGCAAAATGTAAGTAAGCAAGGATTTGTGTTGGAGAAATACATCATTTTGTTTCAAAATGCACTTGTCGATCAAAGTTACCATTGGACTATTACTTTACCTAGTGCACTTTGTACAGAGGAAATTTGTGTTTACAAAAAAGTCTGGAAACTGTATTTGTGTGACGTATCAAAATGAGACCCGACCCCTGCAAGAGTTCAATTCGGATTTTCTTGGACACAAATAGCACCTAATCGTCCGTTGTCATCTCGTGTATATCAAAAAATGCGAAATATGTTTTCAATTCGACCTATCATTGATTGCGATATTGAAGGACGGTTTTAATAAGTTCGACCATTTCTGTTACGCCTCTATTTTCAAACCGAATCATTAAACATTGATTCATTTGGTTTCAGTAACTCATGCGGGTGCATGTGTGGATGTGTGGATGTATGCTAAAACTCACGATAACTCCAGAACGCAACAACTGAAGCTGATTAGATTTTGGGAGAAATTCAATTTTTTTCAATATCTGAATAAAGATTAATTTTAGAAGAAAATGTGTAGGCATATTTTTAAAAGGAAATTTAATTTTAAGTAACTTTTCTTTATAAAGTTCCTTAATATAAAGCGAAATAAATTTAAAAATTAAATAAGTATAATAGAAAATACTTGAACTGTATTCTGGATGTTTTTATGTAAGCGGGCATCTCGATGTCTATTAGTTTCTATCTGCATGAAGTTTTAAACGTCTGTTTGACATAGATTATAGTTTTTGTTTTTACAATGTTGCCTATTTTCGTAATTAACTAATTATAAATTATACTAAAAAATTTGTTATTAAAACTATTTCATTTCTTTTTCAAATTTCCATTTTGTAGGTTGGAAGGTCGTATGTTGTTCCACAATAGACATTTTTAGGTGAACTATTGCTGATTGTAAATGAAAAACAAGTAAGCGGCAGGGATTGTTTGGATTACCCTGCAAGGGAATGGGTTGAACGTTATGAATGAATGTAATTATACAACCGCTTTTATAACAACTAACTTAAAAAAATTTCCAAAGTCACCAGATACGATAAGAGTATCGATAATACCGTTAAAGCATTTTCAATCAAATTTATTTAATTTTTATACGCGCACGTACGCACGCACGCACCCCCACACACACGCGCACACGCACACGCACACGCACACGCACACGCACACGCACACGCACACGCACACGCACACGCACACGCACACGCACGCACACGCACACGCACACGCACACGCACACGCACACGCACACGCACACGCACGCACACGCCGACGCCGACGCCGACGCCGACGCCGACGCCGACGCCGACGCCGACGCCGACGCCGACGCACACGCACACGCACACGCACACGCACACGCACACGCACACGCACACGCACACGCACACGCACACGCACACGCACACGCACACGCACACGCACACGCACACGCACACGCACACGCACACGCACACGCACACGCACACGCACACGCACACGCACACGCACACACACACACACACACACACACACACACACACACACACACACACACACACACACACACACACACACATTTAAGCAGAAAAAGATACTGCAGACACACACTAAAAGTAAAGAAATTTTGGAATGCACACCGATTACGTGTTCATAGCATTTGACATCTCACAATAGCCAAAAAATGATCAGTAAGGTAAAATATGTGTTGCAAGCCCTATCGCGAGTGCAACAAGTTTAACGCAACACTAAGTTTAAACAACTGAAAAGGAGTCAAGGAACCGATCCAATGTTACAAACATCGTTACAAAAACGATCCAGTTTAGCAATCGAAGTATTACACATTCTAAACACTAATATAAAAGCATATTGTGATCTATCCACAAATGCAGCAAGACAATAAGCTATTAACCGATACTTCCGAAGGTATGAGTTCAGTTTTAAAAACTTGGGTAAAAAACTTGGAAAACTGGTTGACTGGTAGACCGATTGACCGTGAAATGAGTTCGACTACAAGTAAACAAGATACATGCAAGAGAACGGTTTAATGCATTAATGTCAATAGCATTGCTTTAGATTCATAGAAATGAACGATAAGTACCCACCGGTTTAATATTTTGACTTACCTGCTCGTTTTTAGCAGTAGTTTACCATTACAAATATGCATTTGGTTTTATGCGTTCTCCCCATAAAAAGTAAGTGTTAAAGAAATATTAAATGCCGACAATTTGCATTTGATTAAAGAAATAAGTGATTAATTTACATAAAACAGTTAAGAAAATTACTTACCAATAGTATATGGTAAAATTAAAGCGATGGTAGAGAAATATACTAAAATTGTCACCTGTCCTTTATGAAACATTATCTATAAGATGTACAAAGTATCTGAGAAAAATATTTTTTGTTATAATG
Organism: Vesta saturnalis; assembly: GCA_036346205.1. NCBI lineage: Eukaryota > Metazoa > Arthropoda > Insecta > Coleoptera > Lampyridae > Vesta > Vesta saturnalis. The sequence goes on from JARFJB010001226.1 coordinate 454,075, forward strand.
AGGGTATGTCAATATTTAAGTAGAAATAAAAATGTATGTATAGTCGTTATTATTTTCTCGTTACAAAAATGGAAGAAAAATTTATTATTTAAAATGGAGCGACACACAATATAAAAAATAAATATCTACGTTGTTTCTTTTATTTCAATAAATATTTATCTAAAGTTTTATACAATTTTTTTATTTACCACAACATGATATGATGAGGTTATAATTAAACACAAAATGGTCAAAGTGATTAAAAAAATTATTCGGTTTTGCTTTCCTTTTGTGCAAAAAATAAATATTACATTAATTACCTCAAAACCTAAACTAGTGAATATGTCAATATTCATTATCTTTTTGTTGATAGCAAAATATTTAAAATGATGTAAAATTATCTAAAACAATTTTGTTTTCTCAAAATGAAAATTATTTTGACAAACTTAAGTTTTACTAGTGTTCGGTAGTAAATGCTCACGCTGCTCACAAAGCTTTTACTAAGAGTATATTTGCAGTTTGTGTAGTACATTAAGTTCTAGGTAGAGTAAGCTTCTTGCTGCTGGCACTGCTAATATGGCGCTTAAGCGCTATGGTATATGTTTAACTGGTCGACATTTTTAACCGGTTTGGTAAATGCTTAGACCTATTACGTAGTTGTACACTACATCAAGTTCAATCGTTCATTCGAAAAATTAAAGAGGCCGTTAAACTGTATTGGAATAAGCTCATTAACTTTAATTGTATTCGAAATACTGAATAAACAGTTACTTACAAAAGCATGAAAGTACAGTTTAATAATATCTGCAACGCTTTGTATTGGTTGCATCAGTACCGAATAAATGCATTAATAGGTTATAGCATTGAATTCTGAAATGCGCTTTAATACAACGGTAATTTTATAAACCAGCTATCGCGAAGAGATTGTAATTCATCATACCTGAAACAGGGTAAAATATATACGGTGATAGAATGACCACAAAACACTTTACCTAATGAACTCTTTTTATAAACTCTAGATAATTCCACTCGCATTAGTATTGTGTATTATACAACAACACAACTGCAAATCGTATCCCAAGAAATGTGAATAGACAGTAAACATTAATCAAATTTGATTTGCTTCTGGGTGTATGTGAATTGATCTACATTACAAAAAAACACGTAGACGTGAGTTTATGTTAGCTCTAGATATTTATTCTCTTTAATATAAATGAGGTTAATAATAAATGTGTTTAAATTATTTACTTTAAAATAAGTTCTGTAAACCTTAAGACATCCATTAATTATTTAAAAAAATCTGACTTAGATAGCACATAATTTTTTTGTGCCTATGTTGTAGTGTACTAGAAAATAGAAGCAAACATTACTCAGTTGCGATACGGGCATTTTTGAAGTTTTTACCTTCCAACCTACATATGCATATGTAGGTATGGAAGGCTATGCAATCAACTTTTTTTTCACTATCGCTTAATCCACTTATTAGCTCATTTTACAACTTTTGGCCGAGTTTCCCCAAGGTCGGCCTTGATGTCTGGATGTGTGCCTATGTGTCCGATTAGTGTGGATGTATGTTAGTATCCACGATAACTCCAGAACTAAAATACCTATGTACTAAATTTTTTTTGTAATTAAGCTTGGTTTCATTGGGATTGGAGCTGATTATATTTTGGGAGAAATTCGACGGCACTGAGGGGGGTTTATTAGGGTCAGTTTTTCGTTTTTATCCAATATTTCTAAAACAGCCGCATATTTCAAAGATATAAATATACCTTAAACATATCCAATATTTATGTTCTATGCAATTTTTTGATACGACGCGTAATATAGCGGCAAAAAATGCTTAAGGCAGAATTTAAGTGTTAGTTGAAACTTTTTAAATATCTGAATAACGATTAATTATATAAGAAAAAGTGTTAACATATTTTTTAAAGAAAATTTAGTTTTACATAACGTTCCTTCATAAAGTTTCTTAATATAACGAAATGTAAGTCTAAAAATTAGTTAAATATAAACGAAAATGGTTATACTATATTATTGATATCTTATAGAAGCGGGCGGCTTTGGAATGTTTTTTAAGTTAAAATGTATTTACGTCTATTGATCTCTATCTGACATGAAGGTTCAAACGTCATTCTGACATACGAACGTTTGAAAGAGAGGTTGCTTAGTTATCCTAAAAAATTATAATTAAAATTATATGATTTCTTTTAATTTTTCATGTTAGAACCTTAGATGTCTATTAACCTCTGCCTGACGAAGTTTTAAACGTCTGTTTGACATAGATCAATGTTTTTGTTTTTACAATAATACTTATTTTCGTAATGAGCTTACTATAAAAGAGGTTGCATAATTCTCATAAAATTTTTTTTATCAAATTTATGTCATTTCTTTTAATCTCCATTTTGTAGGTTGGAAGTCGTGTGGTGTTCCACACCAGATATCTTTACTCTTACACTAAATGAACAAAACATATATAACTATTAAGGTTATACACGTATGCAAATGTTTGTATCGTGAAAACCCCTCATATACTAGTATTTTATACAATACAAACCAGGTAGTGTCTACCTGGCTAAATTAATTTATTAAACACTTTTATCTTCATGTAAAACAATATACATAATTTTTGGTTTGATTTTCACTTGTATCTCTCTAGTGCTTGAATTATTTCCGGAATTTTTTTCGAGTCACAAATGTTTTGAGAATTGTCCCGAATTGAAGATGAGGAATAATTTTCTCAAAACGTTCGTGAGCGAGAAGGAATTTTCGGTAATTAATTCAAGCACGTGGGGGATTCAGTAGGAAAATATCCCAAGAATATCCATTGCTAGTGACGATGTGAGATTTCCGATCGGAAATCTCCCGTTGTTATTGACGACGGGATATTTTTATTCATAATACCTACTGGTGCGACCAAAATTATCGATAATCCGGGAAAAAGCGGCATTGTCTGGAAACTGCATGAGTTGCTTTTATTTGTTGGTTAAAAGTTAAAAGAGCCCGATTCCGAAGGAGGAGAGTTCTTCTTTTAACAACAGAGAAAACCAGCGCTTTCTCTACGATTATCTGATTAATTTTGATGCACGCGTGGTATTCGGTAGAAACGTGTTTAAAGATTTCACATTACAAATTATTACCTATGACTTGAATTTTGATAGATGATGTTTCTTAATTTATATCATAGTCAATAGAGAAATATTTTGTATTTTCACACTTCATTTCCTTATTTTGATTAGATGATGTATAAACCCCTAAGTGATAACTTTTACCCCTAATGTTGCTCTTATGTCACTATTTTACAGAAAATAACTAAACTTTTTGATTGATTTTTTTATTTCGACATTGTGAGTGTGGACCAATAATAATCATGGGTATAATAAGGATTAAATTCAGCAAAACTAAACTTTACTCTTGTAAAACTAACAAATACAAAGATAAAAAAATACAAAAGTTTCTGTAATAGGATCGATAAAATTCTGTAAAGCCAGATGGTTTGATCGAAGATGCCAAATCTTTGAAATCGAGGAATGAATCATAGCTCATTTCTGTCACGGTATATGGTGGCCCTTTTTTTAGCAGTTCTCATTAAAGTTATGTATTGCTGAGTAGTGTATATTCGTCCACGTTTTAGTGACTTAATGATCTCTCGTTGAATTGTGGCATGGGCGCTGTCGCCTTCATTTTGGGTATGACCTTTCACCAAGAAGTGGTGGGTAGTGGAATTTAGGGAGTCAAATTTGCGAACAGCATACTCGTACATTAGAAACAAAAATCTATTTTTGTTTTGCCCGCAGCAATTATCCGAGTAGAAAGTAATATTGACAGTTCTTTTATCTTTAATGGCATTCTTGTCCACTTGTTGCATGTATGTCCACAAGCAGGTTGCTATTTCATTTGCTCCTCTTTTTGCTTGGGTCTCGTCCCAAGTATAGCAATAAACATTATTCGTTCCCAAATCACAGATTGTAAAATTAAATGCGTTTATTTTTGAAACATAATAAAATGTTGAAACATCACCTCGGGGGGACTGTAATACTGCCTGAAGGTTATATACGAGTACAATGTAATTTTCATCTGCCTTTGCTTTTTCCTTGTCTTCCTCCTTCGCGCGTCTTGCAAGTTTCTTTTCTGTTTGGTGATCCTCAAATTGTGACTGCAGCTTTAATTTTTCCTCGCCAGTACTATTTTCGTATCGAACAGTCTTCACCTTGGGTCCTTCTTGGGCTGGAAGAAGGAAATATTATATTCGTTATTAAATATTTTGGAATACATTTGGTAGTTTGCTGGTTCCATATGTTGGGCTCTACACAGTTCAACATAGTCCCTAGGAAGGTCCATCAGAGTCCGCCCTCCTTCTATGTATTCCTTCTTCCCTACGGCAGTAGTAACTCTCCATCCTGGGTATGGAATTTATATGTTCTCGTATTGCTTTTAAAACAGCAGGATCGGTTTTCTTGTGATGTGTATGTTTAGCCCGCCCGTCAATACCGAGAACGCCGCAAGATGACGACATCTTTTTTTCAATTATTCGTATGAGGCGGTCTGTTATTGCTAGTGTGTTCCGGAAAAAGACTTTGCATACTCTTTTTCTTACCCCATCTGTGATTAAATAAAATACATTATTAGGCTTGCGATTACTGTTCTCTCTTTGATATCTATGATTGGGTGTAATAATATCCGTACAGCGCAAAACGAATTCGCGTTGTCTTTGCAGATCTGTTTTCCAAAATTCATCGAAAATCACTTTCCGCTCTTCATCTGTGATTTTACTTGAACATTTATGTTGACACTTTTGGTCACTGAAAGCAGGTCCCACAGATTTTTCTTCAACAATTTTTTTACTTTTTGTAATATATTGCTTTCCAGAATTTTTCATGCGTTTGGCAAAGGTTCTAGACCACAAATCTGGCTGCCCCTTTCTTTTTCTTACGTTTTTTTTTCTGGCAGTTTTCCTTATCACAGCTTTCACTATCGCTATCGGTTCTGGATGAAGATGGCATTATGAAAGTCGAATTTTGATTTCGTGTTGGTATAATATAATCTTTGTCCAAAACATCATAATCGTTATCTTCTGAGAAAGACGAATCCGAACAAGAAGAGACGACGAAGATCCAGACGATCCGTTGCTCTAAGGAAAAGTATTAAGAAACACTAGTTAACGGCAACTATAACAAATATTTTGCAATTATTATTTTCTGTGCAGTACCTATCTATGTGATAATGACTTAATATCAGACTTTTTATAGCCAAAAGAGAAACAATGATATTCACAAAGGTATTGAGTATTGACTATTTTGCTGAATATGCAGTCTAATCAGTATTGTGCGTTATATACTAACAGCAATTATTTGTAGACAATGGTATTGGGCATTGCGTATTGAAAATGTGCGACATTAATAACTCATCAATTTATGCTTTCTAACTAACAGGATATTTATTCTATACTCTCACCACTTGAGACCAATCCAATTTGATCTGACTCATTTTCTATATTACTTGATGGAGTTGGAGCTGGATTTATTGTCAATACGGCCTCTGCCTCTCATTCCCATGCCTGCTTTGCTAAGGCCAAAATTAATTCCGTGCGGTTTTGTGGGTACGACATTTTATTCTGGCTATAAAAAAAAGAAATTATTACTACGTTGATGAAGATGGTGATGTAATAATAAGATAAATGACTATATTAATTATTTCCAATATCATCAAATTACAGGTTATTCTTCAGTACAACAGCGACATAACCTGAGATAAAACGGGAGGTGACTCAACAAAGAGAACCAGCCTGATTTGTTACAGTGGCACATTTGAAGATATTGTATACTTAGAATAAAATGCAATTTATTATTTACCTTACCTTATTATCAATAATGGCACAATACGAGTTAGGGCAGCCTATTTCACAACACGAGCCGCCAAGTTGACAAATAATGTTCTTGAATAACGTCAAAATACGAAATATGTCGGTATCGTTCATAAATTGTAAACTCACTTGTCGGCACTTTTTGAGATGTGTCATTATTCACAAAAACTGGTACTATTATGCGCCATATTACGGTCATAACTAAATCTTGTGTCGCTGTTAATTATAAATTGCTATCGTGACATAAACCGCCATCTGGTGAATGATTTCGTAAGCAGTGATCTGTCAATGTTACACATAAAAGTAAACGTTATGATCTAAATAATCCACTAAAAAACATAAAATCATAAAATTTTGAGTTGTATCGTTATTGCAGAGGACCATCGACGTATATACACACACATATATATATATATATATATATATATATATATATATATATATATATATATATATATATATATATATATATATATATATATATATATATATATATATATATATACCATGTGTTCGCGCGAAAACTTTAAATGGCATTATATCTGGTGTTTTAAAAGATATCGACTTGAAATTTTGGAATGTCATTAAGGAAGTAGGGTGAACGTTAATAGTATATGAGATACCATCCCAACGTGATACTCGCTGCCCCCAGCCACCCCCGGTCCAAAAATTTAAATGATACCCTGTATTTTTTTCTGAAAGAGCGTAGTTTTTAGTATCTTTATGTGAAAAAATGACTTATTTACATAATTGTAAAATATTTACAGCTATAAGTCCAGATATTCAATGTCGAAAGCAAAAAATAATTGCAAGCCATGAAAGCAGCGTCGTTATCTGAACTGTCAAATAGTATTGCTCGTGTCACTTCTATTTAATGGTTGGTACAAAAGTTTTCGAAACATTTTGACTTAGTGTAAATTAAATAGCTAATAGACTTTAAGCTAAATAGTTTACAGTTTAGAAGAAAGACCTGAAATTGTAGTTTTATAACAGATGCTATTTTCGGACGGCAACATTATTTAACGAAAACCATCTGAACAAAAGTGTATCTGCTGTTCATGTAAGAAACCTAATACAAATTTCTCTTCAAGTTGGATCCGTAAATAATAAAAAGCGTGATAGAAATAATCGTGGTTCACGAGATGAAGAAATGCAAGTAGCAGTTCTTGGTCACGTAAATTTAGACCTACAGCTTTCAGTTGGGAAATTATCAGAAACCTTTGGAGTGACAAAATCAACGTGCCATAAAATATTAAAATTAAATAAAATGCACCCTTATAAAATACAGCTTCATCAAGAGTTGGGTGACGATGACTTCGACAGAAGAGTCCAATTTTGTGAAACTATGACAGGCATGATTTTGCAAAATAGAAATATTTTATGAAATATTTGACTCAGTGACGAAAGTTGCTTTTTCTTAAATGGTTTAGTGAATAGACACGATTGTCGACATTGAAGCTATGTTAATTCCTACGTTTTCCAAGAAGGCCAAACAAAACGTCCCCAAAAAATTAATGTATGGGCAGGAATTCTTAATAACCAAATAACTGTTCCAATTTTCTACCATGAAACTGTAACTGGACCTAGATTTCTAGACTTTTTGGAAGAATTAATACATCCTCTTATCCTTCAGTGCTTAGATCAAATACAGGAGGACCAGTTATACTTTCCGCAAGACGGAGCTCCCCCTCATTACTGTTTAAAAGTAAGGCAATATTTGGATACCGTTTTTTCAGACTTGACTCCACTGGATTTCGTTTTATGGGGACATTTGAAGTCTGTTGTTTACAGGACACCACCACCAATCCATTGATGATTTGCGTAATAGAATCATGGCGGAATGTAGAAATTTAACACCACAGCTCTTTGAAAATGTTCAGAACGCTTTGGAGAATAGACTGTATTATTGTTTAAATGTAAACGGTGAACGTTGTGAACATTTGACTTAATTAAAGTAATTAGATTTTTGTGCTTTTCATGCTTTAATTATTTCAGCATTTGTATATTGCCCAAGTTTACAAAATTACATTATGTAATTAAGTCATTTCTTCACATAAAAAAACTATGCTCTTTCAGAATAAGTAGAAAAAATACAGGGTGTCATTTAAATATTTGGACCGGGGGTGGCTGGGGGCGGCGAATATCACGTTGGGTGGTATCTCGAATACTACTAATTTTCAAACATCAGATATAATTCTATTTAAAGTATTCGCCCAAACAAAACCTTTATTTAACTAAAAATAAATTAAAAACTCGTACACTTACTGCATGTAATGAGTTCAACCCCATTTTTTTTTTACAAAATACCGTTCAATAATTTCGATAGACTTTATCTTGACTGATTGCAAACACATCATACAAGACGTGAGCGTGCTTACTAATTTCCACACAGGAAGCGACCATCGACTTCTAAGAGCAAAGCTAATAATAAACCAAAAACTAGAGAGAAAGAAAATGATAATACAGAAACAACGCCCTTTAGATGCCGAGAAATTGAAGGAAAACGCCGAAGCATACCAAGAAATGCTGAAGGAAAAACTTCTTGGCAGTGGAATAGAACAAACACATCAAATAAATAAGATAAACACAGAGATAACAAAGGCTCTAACAGTCAGCAGAACAATGTGCAAAAAACACGCAAAGAAGGAAAGAAAAACTAAGTAACAAAACAAAACTTATATTACAACAAAGAAGACAACTAATTATAGAAAATAAAAGGCATACAATTGAATATGCAGAAACAAACAAACTAGCTCGCAAAATGGCCAAGGAAGATATTTTAAAATTCAAAGAAAAGGAAGTAGAAAAGTTGATACAGCAAAATAGAGGCTTAAAAATATTCAGAAGACAAAACGCGCAAAGAAAAGAAATTATATAACAACTACTGATAGAAACGAAATACTGAACATAGCGCACGAATTTTACCAAGACCTATTCAGATCTCAAAAGAAAGACTATAGCACAAAAGTAGAATCAAAAAGGATAATATCAAACGTGGGATCAGAAGATATACCCTTCATAAATGAGGATGAAATAAAATATGCGCTACACAAAACAAAAAGAGGCAAAGCCTCAGGAAATGATCAAATATTACCCGAGTTGTTAAAAGAAGGAGGAAACAGATTAGAAAAAGAACTTGCAAGACGGTTTAACATGTGCATAGAAGAAGGAGATATTCCTAAAGACTGGGAGAACGCGGTCGTAATTTTAATTCATGAAAAAGGCGATACGGAAAACCTCGAAAATTACCGCCCAATAAGTCTATTCTCACAGGTATATAAACTGTTTAGCAGGGTATTACTGAACCGCCTAGAAAATAAGTTAGATGCATATATAAGTTCAGAACAAGCAGGGTTCAGGAAAAATTATAGTACTCTAGATCATATACAGACGATGAGAATCCTAATCGAAAGAACCAGAGAATATAATATTCCGTTATGGCTAGGCTTTGTAGATTTTAAGAAACCCTTTGACAGTATCGAGATCTGGGCGGTAATGAAAGCACTTAAAGATGCAAGAATAGACCATAGATATAGTAAAATAATAAGAAAAATATACGACAACGCTACTACACAAATAAAACTTCATAGTATTACGGAAAAAATAAAAATAGAGAGAGGCGTCAGACAGGGCGATGTAATATCCCCAAAATTATTCTTAATCGCTTTAGAGAACATCTTTAAAAACCTAAAGTGGGAGAAAAAAGGTATTTTGATAGAAGGTCAGAGATTGAACCATCTATGCTTTGCGGATGATATAGTACTAATAGCCCAAAGCAGAGAAGAATTGCAAACGATGCTAAACGAACTCCAAAAGGAATCTGGAAGGATAGGATTAGACATGAACATGAACAAGACCAAAGTCTGCACAAACGACAAAAACAATCAAGAAGATGTGATAGTAGCCGACAAAATTATAGAAAAAGTAGAAAATTACGTATATCTTGGACATGTGCTTATATTGACAGGAGAAAACCAAACAGAAGAAATAAAAAGAAGAATCAAGCTCTCCTGGGCAGCATACGGAAAAATTAGAGACATTATGACAGCGAGTATCCCATTACACTTAAAAACAAAAATTTACAATTAGTGCATATTACCGGTGACGACATATGCCTGCGAAACTTGGACCTTCACACAGAAAAACATGAATAAGCTACGTGTACACCAGAGAGCAGTAGAACGCCGAATGCTAAATATAACTCTGAGAGATCGCAAACCTAACGAGTGGATCAGACATAAGACCCAGGTGGTAGATATTATTCAACGAATTACCGAACTTAAATGGAACTGGACTGGACATGCGGTAAGGAAACGTGAAGGATGGTGCACCAAAATCATAAAATGGCGGCCTTGGGGCGAGCACCGGAATAGAGGTAGACCATTTCAACGATGGGCAGATGACATCAAAAAACATGCAGGATTGTCATGGTATCGAAAAGCAGAAGATCGAAATAAATGGCGTAATATGAGAGAGGCCTATACTCAAAAATGGGTAGATGAAGGCTTATGATGATGATGATGATGATGAATTTCGTAATCGCTTAGGATACTGTTTAGAATGTCAAGGGGGACACTTCGAACATTTGTTGTTATTATTTGCATATCATTCCATTAAAGTTTCTGCATTATATTTATTTAGCATGCACATAACCTACAAATACTGAAAAGACTGGTTCAGTTTCAATTGTGAATTGCGCATATCCTGTAGGTTGACGCGTTTTTTTTTTACACTGAACTTGGGGATAATTATATTGTGAGCTAAATGATATGTTCGGATTAAAGAAAAACGCAGTATATATATATATATATATATATATATATATATATATATATATATATATATATATATATATATATATATATACAAGCAAACGAACAAAACCTTTATTTAATTAATTAATTAAGAGCTTTAATTTGAAAAACGCCAAAACTTTTTCATTACTAAGCATGTAACAGAATTTAGAAAACGAACAATACTTTACTGGCAATCTGAACTGTTTTGAAAGGGGGAAGGCGGGGATTTATACTTCTAGAAAAGCAAACAATTTTATTTCTTACATATAGTATTTTTTATATCGTTATAACTTCATTATAAACATCGTGATGTGTTTCCATAGCCTCATAAATTAGTTTAGAATCAGTTTAGGTTGCGGTCTTTACAACTCCGTTATTTTTAATCCTAGCATAAGGTTTATAACACCTATCTTTATTCTAACTTTCATGCAAACCATTAAAAAATAATAATATAAATGGTGTTCTATTTTAAAAAAATGTTAATTTGTTTAAAAACTCAAAAACGTGATGTCCAATTATTTTTTTTTAATTCCACTCTCCGTTTAAAGTTTCTTGTAGGAAGAAGGGTCCCACGATTCGGTTGTTATAAATGCCTGCCCAAACGTTCAATTTTTGGGGATGTTGTGTATGAGCCACTTGTACCCAATGAGGATTACTTTGCGACCAGTAGTGGCAGTTATGTCGATTAACCGTACCGTTTAAATAAAATGTAGCCTCGTCTGAAAACACCACATTTCTTATAAAATTATTATCACGGTTGCAAATATCCATCATCGTTTCACAAAACTGTAAACGTCTGTCGAAATCGTCTTCGGAGAGTTCTTGAACGAGGCGAATTTTGTATGGATGATATTTTTCTCGCCTTAATATCCTTCCTACTGAACGACGGCTAATTTCATGCATATTGGCGAGATCAGTAGTGGATAAGTGAGGATTTTCTTCCAAAGATATAGCAACATTTTGAGCTACATCTTCATTACTTGCACTTTTTAACCGTCCACTTTTCGGTAAATTGCTAACTATTCCAGTTGTGTCGTACCTTCGCAAAGTTTTCGTCACTACTGAACGAGATATTTGTGCATTCGGATGAACAATGTTAAAAAGATCACAAACTTCTTGATGCGTCCTTTTCCTCTCCCCATACCCAATCATCATTAATATTTCTATTCTTTTTCTTTCACTTAATTCGGCAATTTCACGATCAAACTAAAACAATACAATCTTTTTACGTTCAAATACAAACACTAATAACTTATTTTGACAATTACTGTCACTTCTACAATGAATTTCATGGACTACTAGCTACCATCAAATTTTTCCTTTCCTTAATTACTTTTCTGTTAATATCTCGGTAGGTATTGAAATAAAAAATATCGAACCCGATATTTTTGTATTCGTATTAAAATGTTTCATCAGAAAGTAAAATAATATACAGGGTGTTCCATTGCAAATTTTAAAATTGACATTACTTCCGGTAAAACCGGAAGTTCAAAATTGTTAAAAAATATGAAAACAAATTGGCAATCTACTGCAGTATCCAACTTCCAAATTTCATTTTGATATCTCTAATAATTCCAGAGATATTTACTTGTTTCCACACATTTGCCCAACACTGTATATATATACAGGGTCCGGCAGCAAGAACGCCTTCTTCTATATCTTCCGTTTTATATAAGCAAGATTAATAAATTTTGGGATAGGGTTACAGTTTAGTTGTGTGTATATTTTAAAATTATTCACGTGTATACAGGTTGTTTATTTAAAGATGACCAAACGATAATAAAAAAAATTTTAATGGAATACCCTGTTTATTATTAGTTTTTTGAATTCTACACATTGTTCCTAACAAATTCGCAATATATTTCCCCATTACTAAATATAGCCGTTTTTGAGTTATGTCGATTTTTATAAAAAAAATTGAAATTACAGAGATAGCTTTGAAAATGCACCTCCTTAACCATTGAAAAACAAAACTTATTTAATTTATATCTGAACAAGTACACAGATAGGGCATCCTTATAATGGAAAGAAAATGTCATAATTGCATACAGGGTGTTTACAATTGATTTGCCAATCACACATTATTCCAACTAGTAAAAGTTTACTTTTTCAGATAGAACACCCTGTATATTATTATTATTCGATATACAATTCCCTATCCCTAAATATAACCGTTTCCGAATTATTTTCAATTTTTCAAAATGTATAAGATTATTGGAACATTTTTTTAAATCCATGGTCTAGTATAAATAGAAAAAAAAAACAGTGGAAAACAATTGTATTGCAAATTAAAAAACGCAATAGAAACTAATACACTATAATTATTAAAATTATTTCTAAAAATACAAAACTAATAAAATTAAAAAAATGATAATTTAACGCTAATCATTAGCGATAATGATTTATAATAATTGTTCAAAATGTTGTCCTTTTCTCGGATGCAGACCTGAAGTCGATCTTTAAAAGATTGTTCAACTCTACGCAACAACTCAGAAGTAGTGCTATGAAAAGCCTGTGTTATATGCATATCTTCAGCAGTGGTTGGTGGTTCCCTGTAGACAATACTTTTTATGTATCCCCATGTATCCATTTATTTGGAAAGACTATTGAGATATTCTCTTACATCTGCAGAGTAGTGAGCAGGAGCGCCATCATGTTGATACCACATTGTGGTTCTAATATCAAGAGTAATATTTTCTAATAAGCCCGGTAAATCGTTGGGCAAAAAGTTAAGGTACTTCTCACCATTCAAGTGTCCATCAAAAAAGAATGGACCGATGACATAATCCCCAACGATGGCACCCCAGACACTTAAAGACCACTTATGTTGATTATCAACTTGTCTTAATAAATGTGGATTTTCTGAGGAATAATTATGAAAATTATAGGTATTAACAAATCCATTCTTATGAAATGTTCATTCGTCTGCCCATAAAATATTATAAACAAAATTTGGGTTTTGAGTAATTTTTTCTCTGGCCCAGTTACAAAATCTTACTCGATGATCGAAGTCTGCATCGCTCAATTCTTGGTGTAACTGAATATGATAGGGACGTAAGCGATTCTTCTTTAAAAGACGGCCTTCTGATCTCTCACTTATACCAACTATTTCACTTATGTCCTTTTGGCTTCTGTGATGATCCTCTTCGATGGCGAGAAGAACCCTCAATTCACTATCGTCATTTGTAGAAGGTTTAACACGTTCATGTTTGGAGTAATTGACACATGAAGTTGCAATAAATCTACTCATAACTTTCTGAAACGATCTTGCGTTTGGATGTCTTCTATCTGCATATCTTTCAGCATAAACTCTGCCAATAAACAGTTTCTTTCTGCGGCACCCAACACGAATATCATATCAACTAACTCATTTTGTGTAAAACTGATTTTATAAAAATCTTGATTACTAACAATAACACTCGAAAATGGTTAACTACAGTTTTATTTATTTACGTCAAACATTCAATTTTTATAACAAGCACACTTGACTTTAGAATTTTACTTGAAATTGAAGTAAATATTTGTCAAATTCTTGTTACCATGCAATGCCTGCAGTACAAAAATTGTAATTAGTCTTCTATCATAATATTTAGTTTCTGTTGCGTTTCTAATGTATAATACAATTGTTTTATGATGTTCTTTTTTATGTATACGAGGCCATAGATTTAAAAATGTCTCAATAATCTTATACATTTTGAAAAATTGAAAATAATTCGGAAACCGCTATATTTAGGGATAGGGAGTTGTATGGCGAACTGATAATGGTTAATATGTAGAAAACAAAAATGTAATAATATACAGGGTGTTTTATTTGAAAAAGTACACTTTTACTAGTTCGAATAATGGTTAATTGGCAAATCAATTATAAGCACCCTGTATGCAATTATGTCATTTTCTTCACATTATAAGGAAGCTCAATCTGTGTACTTGTTCTCATATAAATTAGATAACTTTTATTTTTCAACAGTTAGGGAGGTACATGTTCATTGTTCAAAGCAAACTCTGTAATTTCAATTTTTTTTAGAAAAATCGAGATAACTCAAAAACGGCTATATTTAGGGATAGGGAAATATATTGCGAATTTGTTAGGAACAATGTGTAGAATTCAAAAACTAATAATATACAGGATGTTCCATTAAAATTTTTTTTATTATAGTTAGTTAGCTTTTATAGTCAGCTTTTCATATAAACATATATTCTGGAGAGCTTCGTTTTCGAGATACAGAGTGTTAAAATTTTCTAAAATAAATAGAATATTTTGAATATTTCTAAAACGGCAGCTTTGAATGATTTTAAATTTGGTACACAGTGTGAACTAACTGCTCCTAATTAATTAGGGCTTATGTTGATAAAATACGAAAATCAGTGGCGGATATATGGGTGTACCATCGCCCCTTCTCAGAAAAATCTCCTACGTCACTAACCCTATTGTAAATCTAATAACGTCTTCCAATTGATTATGTTTTTTGGAACCAAAAACTATGGTTCCATGGTACACCTACGGCGCACCGTTTTCGAGATATTTCAGATTTTGTCAGGCCAGTGATGCAAAATTTAATTTCGAATTTAAATTTCACGAAGTAAACTATGACTAAGTTTTGACATTTATACGAACATTATTTTAATTCAGAAGTAATTTCGTAAATTATGTTTAATTCGGTTGCTAGTTTGAAACGTTAAATAAAATGCCTTTTAAATTTTCTAATCAATAGTATGCTGACATGCATTTTGTTTATGGTTTTTGTGATGGTAATACAGCAGAAGCAACTCTAGAATACCGTAGACGATTTCCCAACACACGACAGCCACATCATAATGTTTTTTCAAACGTGCATCTTCAATTCGCCAATCGAGGGTTGAAGGCTAACCAAGGAATCCTAATCGTCTGAATTTTAGTACGGTAAGGACAAACAATAACGTAATTCGTGCATTTAATAGAGATTCGAGGACTAGTCAAGGAAGAGTCAGTCGAATCACTGAAACTTCTAAAAGCACTATTGTAAGAATATTTAAAATGGACCACAGACGTCCTTTTCATCTGCAACCTGTCCATCGTTTACACCGAGGAGACAAAGAACGCAGGGTTGCATTGTGTATGTGGCTTCTGAACTCCGTTCAAAACAATGTGGATTTTTTAAGCAATATTCTGTGGACCGATGAGTCATGTTTTACCCGACGAGGTATTATGAATTTTCATAATCAACGCATGGGCGCATCAAAATCCTCATGAAATCAGACCGCGAAAATTTCAACATGAAGTTAGTGTGAATATTTGGATAGGCATTTACAATGGAAATCTGTTTGGTCCTTATATACTTCCACAGCGTGTGAATTCTGAAAACTTTCCGCAATTTCTGGAGACAGAGAATCACAATATGTGGGACGACATTCCACTTAATATACGAAGACAATCCTGGTTGCGACTCGATAAGTGCCCCGCGCATTATGGCATAAACTTTCGTAATTGGCTGAATACAAATTTTGAAAGTCGGTGGATTGATCGTGGTGGTCCAATTTATAATGTTATGTAATGGTGCCAGGTATAACATTTAAAAGGTATAAATCAATGTTTTAAAACGTTCTCTATACAAACTGTTAAAATAACTAGAGATACATACCATTCATTAAAGGATAACGCCATTGACTCAGAAGGCAGATCAATTCAGGGCTGGTTCATGCTTTTTGATTTGCTTAATTACCACAAATTTATGCTTAGTTATTTCCACTTAACATCAATATAGTAACTCCAATGCAACAATAATAAAATTATCTCGGACGCCAAGTTATTTTTTTTTTATTCTGCTCGGAGTAACTAAACCGAGGATACAATAAAAATTTACCAAAATGTCAAAATAAAAAATATACAAACTACATTTATTAAGTATGAAAATGTAAACTTTCACCATTAACACTCATAATAAAATACTTATCTTTTTGGGATTTTTTAATGTTTATGTTTGAATTTTTCAAATTTGACAAAATTGTTTACTACATCTTTAACAATTTTTTAACATACATTGCTACTGACGAAGATAACTGTAAGTGTTATCGAAACGTTTAGATTGTATAATTTAAAGTACACCATTAAAAAATCCCAAAAAGATAAGTATTTTATTACATTTATTAAGCATTTAAATTTGGCATTATATAAAATAAATCTGAAAAATAGCCTTATACTACGAAATCATTAGGGTTATAAATACCTGTTTAAAAATTTATGTACAAATTTTTGATAACCTCTGGTATCAAAAAGGAATGCGTTAATGGTAACCAAAGACGATGTAATCTTCGTATCAATGTTGCGCAATATATCGTATTTTCAATGTTTTACGTTGTAAAGTATACCAAAGTTGAAATTACTTCTTACAAATTTATCTTCATTGAAATTTGAACAATCTAGTATTTATTGCATTCTCTTGAAAGTTCAAATAAAAAAATGTGATCTAAATTTAGATCTGAATTAAATGCACAAATGTAATCAAAAATGCCAAAAGTGGTAAAAATAGTATAAGTAGTAAAAGTGTAAAAGTAGGAAAAGTGTAAAAGTGCCTGCAAAAAGCAAATGTTTTAGATTTTAATATAATACGAATTAAAAGTATATTACCATTAAATCAATGGCACTCTTCACAAAATTTAGGTGGAAACCAAAGATGGCTTCCTGTTCAAAACAGAATACATCAAACAATGCTGGAAAGGACGCTAATTATATCAGGTGATGTTGCGATGCGCGAGAAATATGTGCAAAGAAATTAATTCAAAGATATGGAAGTATAAACTTTTAAGAAAATATGCAACTTAAGTTACACCAAAATGCAAATTAAGTTGCCTACCACAACTTATAAATCATTAATAACCAAAACCCCTTTTTTCTTATATTTTGCAACTAAATGAACGAAGAGCGTAAAAGATTCGTTACAAGTTGCATGGACTCCCCGATCTCCAGACCTAGCCCTCATGGATTTTTACCTATGCTGTCATTTGAAAGAAATTGTTTATTCAACGCCAGTGCCAAATAGAGAAGAACTTTTGTACAGAATTCAACATTCGTGTGCAGAAATTAATCATGATGTACTGGTTAGCCTAAACCATTCCATTAGAAAACGCTGCCAGCTGTGCATTCAACAAAATGGTTTTTATTTCGAAAAATTATTACATTAGTCACTAATTTTTTATTTTGTCATTGAAACGTTTTGTTTAATATTTAGTTGTATCGATTTTCGGTTCGTAAAAATGAATTAAAAAACCATTTTTTCAGTGCCTAATTTGAAGCAAAGTGGTCATTTCATTAATTTTTACGAACCGCTAATCCAAGAACATAATTAATAAATAGTTTCATTAGGTATTTATCGGTTTATGAGTTGTATTTACTGGTTTTATTAAAAGTTATTTAGTTAGAATTTGTATGCACTCCTAAATGTTATTCATGCTAGTTAATGGAATTACCTGACAAAACCCGAAGTATCTCGAAAACAGTAAGAGATTTTTTTGAAAAGGGACGATGGTACACCCATATCTCCGCCACTGATTTTCGTATTTCATCATCATAAGTCCTAAATAATGAGGGACAATTAGTTCACACTGTATACCACATTTTAGATTATTCAAATCTGCCGTTTTAGAAATATTCAAAATGTTCAAGGTATGTGGCTTACAAAACTTCAACACTCTGTATCTCGAAAACGAAGCTCTCCATCATATACGTTTATATGAAAAAGTGACATTATTTTTATGCGTTAACTATCCGTTGGTAAAGTCCTATTGTTATGAATTCGACTATATATATATATATATATATATATATATATATATATATATATATATATATATATATATACAGTGCGTTCCATATAATCGGACGCACTCAATAACTCTTTTGTATTGCGTTTCACAAGTAAGTGTTTAAATGGTTTTTTATTCATTTACAAATACTCTATTAAGTGCTTGGTTTAGATAATTTTTTAAGCTTCCGGTTTGACCGGAAGCGCACATAATTTTATTTTTTTAAATCACACTGTATATATATTTTTGCATTTTTGCATTGCCTATTCTTTTCTCAATACATACGTATAAAATTCTTATAGGGTTTTATAAAACAAAATTAGAGAAAAATGCCATCAAAAGTTTTTCAATTTTTTATATGGTTGGAAAAATTAAACAAAATCAGTTATAATTAGCGAATAAATTGTTCAAAGTTGCCACCATTCTGTTCTAGACATGCTTCTAATCGTCGCCTGAGTTCATGGTTAGTTGCTTTTTTGATTTGCTGCGTAGTTAAATTAACACATGCAGCTGTAATTTTATTCTTTAAGTCTATAACATTTAAAGGTGGATCGGCATACACCACTGTTTTTAAATGACCCCACAAGAAAAAGTCTAACGGGGTAAGATCCGGTGATCTCGCAGGCCATTCTACCGGGCCGTTTGTTCTTATCCATCGTTCATTGAACGTTTGGTTAAGATATTCTTTTACTATCAACGCGTTGTGAGCTGTAGCTCCATCTTGCTGGAAATACAATTGCTGTCGCAGAAGCAGAGGAAACTCATAGAACATTGTTGGAAGCACGTTATCTAAAAATTCAAGATACCTATTGGCGTTTAGATTACCATCATAGAAATAAGGCCCTAGTAATTGGTTTCCAATTAAACCGCGCCAAACATTAGTACCCCACACGGTTTGATGGTTAGTTTCCATTGACCAATGAGGATTTTCGTCAGACCAATAACGATTGTTTTGTTTATTAATAACTCCATTATTTGTAAACTTGGATTCATCTGTCCATAAAATATGATCTAAAAACAATGGATTATGATCACATTGCTCAACAATTGAAAATCCATGCAGTCAAAGTTAATCTCCGATCAGAGTCTTGAGGCCGCAAGTGTTGAACCAAATCGACTTTATATGGCAACATTTTGAATTTTTTTAATGTCCTGTGAATTGAGCCAACTGATGAACCTACTTCTTGCGCTACATGTCTAATAGATGACCGTGGATTTACTCTAAAATAACCCAATATTTGTACTTCAATATCTTCGGTCAAATCATTTCTTTGTTGTTCTAAATTCTGATAATTTACTTCTGGTAATGTTCCACGCATTCTAAGCGATTGTTCAATTTTTCGTATGTAACTTTCGGAAGGATGGTGTCTATTGGGATATCTTTGTGCGTATAATTCTACCGCTCGTCGAGAATTACGTTTACATTCACCAAAAATTAACAATAGGTCAACTGTTTCACTGTTATTCATTTTAAACAATTATTTCGATTGAAATCAAATTAAACTATTATCTGATTGTCAATTGCAATAAACGAAAAAACAATTGCGATGGGATTTTGTTGACGTACGCTGCCTATGGTTTTGTTTGATTCTTCTAATCGTATAATAAAATTGAAAAACTTTCGATGGCATTTTTATCTCATTTTTTTTTATAAAACCCTATATGCACTTTATACGTATGTATTGAGAAAAAATAGCAATGCAAAATGCAAATATATATATATATATATATATATATATATATATATATATATATATATATATATATATAGTGTGATTTAAAAAAATAAAATTATGTGCGCTTAAAAAATTATCTAAACCAAGCACTTAATAGAGTATTTGTAAATTAATAAAAAACTATTTAAACACTTTCTTGTGAAACGCAATACAAAGAGTTATTGAGTGCGTCCGATTATATTGAACGCACTCTATATATATATATATATATATATATATATATATATATATATATATATATATATATATATATATATCTTTTAAACGAAGACGTTGCGAACCTAAGTTCATAGGAACTTTTTCTTATTTTAGTGTCCTCTATTGCGTGGCACTATGTATGGCACTTTCTTCTAAGTCACCCTATATATATATATATATATATATATATATATATATATATATATATATATATATATATATATATATATAATATATATATATATATATATATATATATATATATATATATATAAAGTTAAGGGCAGAATCTTATTTCTCATACCAAAAACCCCCCCATAACATTTCTTCATAAAGTTTCTTAATACTATATGACAAACTAAGTCTAAAAATTAATGAAATAGGTATTTCATAGAAGCGGCGGGCTTTTTAATTTTTTTGCTTTTTTTGCTAATGTCTCAATTTATGATAACGAAACTTTTTGTTTTTTTTGTGTTCATCAAGGTACAATTGGAAGTAACAATAGATTGTATGATTTTCTAAGTTGTAATGGTTTTCGAATTAAACTTTTCGTATCGCAATTATAGATTTTGGTAGATTAATTAAATGGAAATTGGAAATTTTAAAGTTGAATCTAAATTAGTTTTCCTGTAAATTCTTATAAAAGGTTTCGTTAAAATAAAATGTAGTTGTAGATAAGAAAAGTTCGTATTTAAAGTATAGGATGAGATCATCCTTTGATTTGCTTGTTTAAGCAGGGGATGCTGATGTAAATTTTACTTATGGCGTTTAGTAATTGATGCCGTGTTTCTGCCGGAATAGAGTATCGCAGTCCATTAGTGTTAAGTAATTATCATTATAGTTTAAGGAATAAATCTGTGGTTGACAATTTGCACTTGAGTCGTGCATATAGCACTGTCAGCGGTTTTAGTATGTTGGAAAAGATCGTGCAATATTACGGAGAGGAAAAGAAGCTGTTTTTTTGCGCGCTTAATGGCGCGGGGATTCTCCATCTGACTTTCGTAAGTAAGAGGTGTGATCCGTAAGCTTGGTGCGTGCCTTTTCCGAATACTTGAAGGACCGAACATTTGGAGAAGTTGTTTGTAACTAAAAGCACCCGTTTGGTGGATATTTGTGTAGACGTTCATCCCCCCTGGTTATTTATTTTGAAGTTATAGACCGTAGGGTCAATTTACGAACATTTCATTAAGTTTTGTGTTTGTCCAGTTGCATCTTAGTGGTGGTTCGTGGTCGCGCTTAAAGCGGATTTATATTACCGAAGGACACTATTGTGAAGGTAAAATGTTTTGTTTTCCCCGTAAAAGAAAATTAGCTACAACAGACGAAAGTCTTACTGTAAATATTTTGTAAATAGACATTTTTTTCTTTCGTTTTAATATAAAAAACCTGTAAATAGAGCTACCGATTTAATGGAACATTAAAGTTTGTAAATATCTCGTGTGTAAAAGCTACTCGTTTTGTGCACATAAATTATATAACGCCAATTAACTTTTGAGTACCGCTATCGAAATTTAAAACTGGCAAATTGCCGTATTGCCTTTCCGATCGAGAGCATCAGCAGGTATCCTGGAGCCGTTCCCGTTGCATTGGTCGCTGTCCGGTGGAGAAGGTAACGCAATATTGTACGTTATTGTGAATGCTTTATCATAACTTTGTTTGTAAACTTGGTGAAATTATTGGTTGACGAGCGAATAAACGCAGCCGTTTGTTTTGGTGTTATTTTGTGGATTTGATGCTTTCATGTTCATCTCAATTTAAAGGTTGACGAACTGCTTTTATTTGCGATATCCTTGGTATTTTGTTTATTATTATTGTTTAATTATATGTACTGCAAATTTGTCTTTGAGCATTACGTAAAATTGATTTTTAGTCACCAATTGGTTACATATTGTTCTAAAGTTATTCATATTTAGATAATTCTATTTCCGTAGTTTAAAATGAAAGACCACTTGGTAAGCTTACAAGGTTGATTTTATTTTCCCGTTTTCTAGTATTAATATTTTAAAGAGTAGGAATTTTAATTTTATTATTCAAACTAAAAAATTAATTGAGAGCTAAATTTTGATTTCATTATTTTTTTTATTGATTCATTTTAAAAGTAACCATTAGTAATTTCTTACAATTGAAGCATGCGGGATCGTACAGTTTTTTTGTTGTTGTTTTATTAAATATTCTGTGTTGTTTAACGTAACCGTTTAGAGGAATTTTAAATGACGTTTGTCTACTTTATGTCTAATTATTTTAGTTTGGGGTTCAACTGACAGAGCTTTGAAGTTGAGCATTATTTAAATTTGAGTTAATAATATTTAAGCGTAACATTTAATGTTCATTATTTTTTTATTATTGTGTTTGAATTATTTTGTTCACAAGCGTTGGGGGTAACGTAACGAAATATTAAGTTAAAGAAGTCATTGAAACTCAACAGCTAATTTGCCCCCACGCTGATTTACTATTTGAGTGTGTGGAGAATTTAAGATTTGTTCTAGAGCTAAAGTTCCGAAGCATCTCCGACGTGCACCTGGAGATAGCTAACGTGACGTAAGTGAGATCTTTTGACTGTTAAAGGCTGATTTATCTACGTGCCTAGGTGTATGCTTACCGATATAGTCTGAATAACAGTCTCGCGCCCTTTACTTGAATCTATTCTAATTACGACGCACCCTTATCTGCGACTTTCGACAATACGACCTTCAGTATTTTTAAATTCAAAAAAACGCCCACGTCCTCTTTTTCACCGAGCTAGTCTAATTATCTGTTACCTGCCGTTTCAGTTTCATTTTCGATCGTAACAGCATCTGTATCTGTATGTCTTTTAACGTCTATCGGACATGAAGTGTTAAACGTCCATCTTTGTTTTTGTTTTTACAATGTTGCCTATTTTCGTTATGAACCTATTAGGGAATGAATACATAATTATCCTAAAAAAATTGTTATTAAAGTTATTTCATTTTTTAAATTTCCACTTTATTGGTTGGAAGCCGTGTGTTGTTCTACCCAGATATTTCTACTTTGTGAACGGAGTGTACTTTTAGCATTGTAGGAGTGTATTTCATAATTGAACGTATGGATATGACC